>JAUIMM010001326.1:600000-1072500 GCA_031769625.1 Taudactylus pleione | reverse complement strand
GGGACTACCGGCGGAATATCTGCTCAGCTCCGGGACCAAGACCACCAGATTCTTTAACCGAGATGGAGACTCGCCTTATCCCCTGTGGAGGCTGAAGGTGGGAAGAGGTTTTCATTTTTAAACCATGATGTGAAGCAGAACATGATGCCTGTGTACAATGGAGGCAGCCGTGTTGTGGGATAAACTAGTGTTTACAGTGATGCAGTCTTATAACTCCATATTTCACTCTTCATGATGGTCGCCAGACCGGTTCCTAGTGACTGGGTTGACTGAACTTTCAGTGATGTCACTGGTTATTAGTGAGTGTATAGGCTGCACTCTCAGTGATGTCACTGGCTCCTAGTGAGTGGATAGGCTGCACTCTCAGTGATGTCACTGGTTCCTACTGACTAGATAGGCTGCACTCTCAGTGATGTAACTGGTTCCTAGTGAGTGGATAGGCTGCAGTCTCAGTGATGTCACTGGTTGCTAATGAATGGATAGGATGCACTCTCAGTGATGTCACTGGTTTCTAATGAATGGATAGGATGCACTCTCAGTGATGTCACTGGTTCCTGGTGCATTTTTATATAAATTCTAGTGCATCTGACGAGCTGGCTTTGTCCGCTGTGTCGGTGACGAGTATAATTTTATCTTTAATTAATAATCTCTAGAAATCATCAGCTGCCTATTTCAGATTAATCGCATGTCCATCTATATAGGTTATTTAGCCTTCATCTTCCAAGTCAATGGGAGTGGGGGGCTACAGATTCATTCGCCAACCTAGTGCAAACGGAAAGATGTTATCATGCGCTTTAACTTTGGGGAGAGGATTGAGAGTGTTCGGATAATGTTCCTGATTGGCTTACTCAGAAAACTAAGCCACTAACATATTGAAATGTAAAAAATACTTATGTGGTTTTGTGTGTTTGGTTGTATGTGTGTGTGTGTGGTTGTATGTGTGTGTGTGTGGTTGTATGTGTGTGTGGTTGTATGTGTGTGTGGTTGTATGTGTGTGTGTGTGGTTGTATGTGTGTGTGTGGTTGTATGTGTGTGTCTGTGTGGTTGTATGTGTTTGTGGGGGGGGCTGGGGGGGTTTGAAGCGAACAAGCCCAGATTTCTGGGTATGGAAACTGCACGGCTGCCTCCTCTGTCACCGCGCGGCTTCTGAGCTCAGAGTCTGACACCGGCCTGAACGGTCTATTAAAATACACATTTAATTCCCAGCCCAGGGGAAGTGACTGGGATGAGTCTAATGATTGTTTTCCTTAATATAATAATAATAATGGGGATTTGTTTGGTGGTTTTACAGTAAATGGAAAATAAAGATAAGAGTTAAACGTGAAGTGCGGAACACAAGTGCAGATGGTTGCTAAGGACACACTGGAAGAAGATGTGTCCGCAGTGGGGTGAGGAGAGAGGGCCAGGAAATGCCGGCTCCACAGCTGATATCCTGGGCTCCGTAGTCTGATAAGCATGGGCTGCAGGATTTTGCTTGTTGACATTGGTTTGGGATGCAGAACAGACATTTGCAGAAATATGGCAGCGTGCAGACTCTGAATGAATGTTTTTTTTTTTTCTCTTGGTGTAGACGACTGACGATCATGAGTCCGAGACTGGTATTAAGTCCAAGGAAGCCAGAAAATACATCTTCAATTGTCTGGATGACATGGCGCAGGTACAGCCTTGAGGGACAGCGGTTGGGCGGTATAGGCTCTCAATGTGCCGTAGAGCGCCTGGCAGGCTCTGAGTGTGACATCTTGAGGATATCTGTTCTCCAGCTCCAGCTGTTCAGAGTGGTGGAGCAAAGACTTGTCCTAAAGGCCTAATAGAGGCCAATGGTGGTGGGTGAACATGAGCTGCCCTGAGGGCTTATGGGTAAAGCTTTAGATGGGCAGAATGAGGTTACTAAGGGCAGATGTCGGCTTGTTCTCTCTGCAGGTGAATATGACCTCTGATCTGGAAGGCAGCGACATGCTCGTGGAGAAGGCAGACAGAAGGGAGTTTATCGACCTGCTCAAAAAAATGTTGACCATAGATGCGGACAAGAGAATAACCCCCATCGAGACGCTGAACCACCCGTTTGTCACCATGACCCATCTCCTGGATTTCCCGCACAGCTCACAGTACGGATTTATTCTGGTGCCTTGGAGGGGCACTGGGGGGCACAGTGGGAGGAGTATAGGGGAAAATTAACAAAGTTACTTTCAAACTGGACGTAATCAAAAACCAGTCCAAAATGTAAATAGATGATTAATTCGAGGTCAGGTTTACTTCATGGGGCAATTTAAAGGGTGGGGGAGAGGGGTCCCAGAAGCATAACTCTACGGGTAAGATTTGACTGCTTGGGGTCAGCTGATGTAATGGTGGGTGGGGCTACATTTGCATATTGGTCTTGGGCGGAACATTTTCCTCACCGTTATCGAAAGTTCTCTTAACTTTCTTCTTCCTCATAAGATTTATTTTTCATTCAATAATATTGTTTCTTTTTTTTTTTTTTCTTTCTATCTTTTTTTTCCCATCTTCTTCCATCCATCCTTATTTCGCCCACTTTCTCCTCCTCGCTTTCGCTTTGGCCCCTGTCTTTCCCCCTCTACCTCTCTCCACAGTGTAAAGTCTTGTTTCCAGAACATGGAGATCTGCAAGAGGCGGGTGAATATGTACGACACTGTGAACCACAGCAAGACCCCCTTCATCACACACGTAGCCCCCAGTACTTCCACCAACCTCACCATGACCTTCAACAACCAGCTGAACACTGTGCACAGCCAGGTGAGGACCCCGCTGGCCACACTGTATGTATGGATGTTACCTTTTTGGTTCTCAGACCGCTCTAATCATCTGCTCCTCTCCACCAGACCTCTGCAGCCTCCATGGCGGCTGTTGCCCAGAGGAGCATGCCCCTGCAAACCGGAGCTGCACAGATCTGCGCTAGGCCTGACCCCTTCCAGCAGGCTCTGATTGTCTGCCCGCCAGCCTTCCAAGGTGAGGAACCCATCTGCCGAGTTTCCTGGGGGGGGGCTGTTAACTAATGGGAATTGGCCCTGTGGTGTCACATGATCTATTGTATTGCTTGGGGGGGGCATTCAGACAGTAGTGTGGTGCAAGACCCCCCCCCCCCCCCCCACCTGTGATATTCAGTGTTTAATGGGTAGAACCAGATCTATGGGATGCTCCTACAAGGGTACCATACAAAGGGCACAATAGTTAGCTATGCTGCGTCACGGGGTCCGCTTCTGGCCAGGACCCCACAGGTGTGAGGTTTCTATGTTCTCTCCGTGCTTGCCTAGGTTCATAGAGAACTTCAGTTTCCTCCCATAATCCCATTAAAAAAAAAAACAAGTTGGTTAATAAATGAATTATTGGGTAAATAAGGTTTCACTGATTTTATTGTGATGCAGTAATCGCTGTTCTGTGCTTCCTCAGGCCTGCAGACCTCTCCTTCCAAACACGGCGGCTACTCTGTGAGAATGGATAACGCCGTTCCGCTGGTCACACAGGCGGCAGGCGCTCAAGCTCTGCAAATCCAGCCCGGCCTCCTGGCTCAGGTACAGGGGAAAGACTTTTAGTATTATTGGGGGAGAAAAAAGCTTCCAGCTTCCTTCTGCATATTAATGTGTCCATGTGCCCATGTGTCTTAAGTGCAAATGAGTTAAACATAAAAGTGTATTTCCTAGTTGATGGTGCACTTGTGTGAGTGTGTAAAGCTGCACCTCTCTCCGCAGCAGGCGTGGCCCAGTGGCACTCAGCAGATCCTGCTTCCCCCGGCGTGGCAACAGCTGGCAGGCGTGGCAGCCCCTACTTCTGTCCAGCATGCCACGGTCATCCCAGAGAGCATGAGGAGTACCCAGCAGCTGGCAGACTGGCGGTGAGTCTGTCCTACACGTAGGAGGGTCTGCCCGCGTGTTGGGCATGTACTGCCCTCTTGTGTCCTTGGACAGAAATGGCCCAGACACTGGCAGGCTTGCCATGAGATCTTATGATGATAAAATGTGACTTATTTGTATTTTATAATCTGCATCACTGTAGTACAAGTATTTATGGTATTTTGGGCTAAGGAACAAGGACGCCCCTTTTAGCTGCTATGGCCAAATTGTACGTTCCAACCTCTGTAAACATCCTGTCGTATTCCTATGAGTCAGTATATGGCTTTTGGTCGTATTTATCAGCATAATCCTATATACATATATGTCCTGTAATCTGTGGCAACCCGACGCCTCCTTTGTTACAGCACGACAATAACATGTTCTGGCGTCTGACGTTTTCCCTGCTCATGACAACCCTACTTTTTTTTTTTTTATCTCCTCCCAGGAACAGTCACGCTCACGGTGGCCACTACAATCCCATAATGCAGCAGCCGGCGCTCCTGGCCGGTCATGTCGCCTTACCCTCCGCCCAGCCCTTGAATGTGGGTGTGGCTCACGTCATGAGACAGCAGCCAACCAGCTCTTCCTCCTCTCGCAAGAAGCATCACTCGTCAGTGAGGTCAGAGCAACGCAAGGGTGGGAGGGGCTTAGCGGCAGGGCTATCCAGAGCTGGCATTGGAACCGATAGACAATTCAAGTAATAATGAGAACCGTGCAGAAAATATCAACTGTACACACGCATAGGGGCATAATACAGTCGTGTGTTGGGAAATTTTTAAAAAGAAATTTAAGAAAGATTTGCACCATTTAATCCGTTTTTAGTTAGAAGAGCTGCCACAGCAATCAGTCATTAAATATATCATTATTTTCACTCCTGCATCATTTCCCAACCTTCGTAAATAGTGTACACTAATATATATATATATATATATATATATATATATATATATATATATGTAATATTTATATTGTGATATGACCGGGATAGGGGGTCCCTCTCCTGGGGCAGATGGACACCTCCCCACACACACAGCAGCCGGGAAACAGTACACCAGTCCGGGATCTCATGCAAGCTGGTCGGGACCAGTTTTTATTGTACCAAATGGATAAACATAAACCTTAAACCTAGCCCGTCTGGCCAGTAACTAGACAGGTTACTCCCTCTCTACAAGTGGCAGGGCCTACTGCCTTACCACAAACACAGCACATTCAAATATCACGGTGTCTCTGAACAAACCTCAGTGTCTGTTCTCCCCAGGGTATGTGAGACAATGAACCAAACCTTGATCCAGCTTATATGAGCCACTTTCAGGTGCAACTAATAATCAGCCTGCTCTCAGACTGAAAGGCCCAACACCTGGAACGGCCTGTGGATGGAGCCCTCCCTCTCTTCTCACATCTACAACCCCAGGACCCATTATCTGGCTTTTATCAAAACTTCTGGTCTGTTTGGCATAACAGACTTTTCCTGGGGTTTTTTAAAACACATATGATAGGAATCTGGGACACACATATATGCCATCCCAGACTTCTCCAACATAGAAGTCTGGGATATATATATTATTTACCTCCAACATAGGGTGACACTTCCTGGATTTGAAAAACTGATACCAACTGTATCATCAACGTTTCATATGTATTATCACATCTATCGCCAGAATGTTGATGATACAGTTGGTGTCTGTCTGAACTTTTAAAAAAATCCACGGACCTGGCCACTTGATGTACAGACCTATGTGGTGGTTACTGAGAACTAATTTGCCCACATGTTGGATGAAAACGTGGCCAACCTGCGTTCAGCTCTGTAAACTGGCACCAGTCCTGTGGATCGATGATCCCTACACACACACTGGTTTTATGTTCTGATCGCTTCCCATCACAGACATTATATTCATTCTTCTCCTCTCATTGTGGTATGAAATCTTTGTTGCATGAGCCCAGGAGAAAAAGGATGTAAATCCCGGTCTCACATTAAAGTTGTCAATTATTGGATTACAGTATTATAGTCGGCCACAGTAATACAGATATTATGGTATTTGGGATACGAAATAATCAATGATGGACATTAATAAATGGATGGATAAAATACAGAGGAGTTTTTATGTAATTGACCTTTTTGATTATAGCAAGGTCTATTGGTTCCCTATTGTATAATCCCTATAGATCTTTAGATGGAATTGTGTTAAAATCTTATTTTGACCCGGTCTCTCTCTCCCAATTCCCCCATGTCCTGTCCGCTCTTCCTTCTACAACTCTCAGGAACTACGAGGTGTTATCTTCCCAGTCGCACAGTTCTCCCCAGCGCTCCAAGCGGGTGAAGGAAAACACCCCGCCTCGCTGCTCCGTACCCCAGAACTCTGCCCCCTGCGGCCCCTCCATAACCTGCGGTTGGGGGGACGGCCCTGTGGCTTCATCTCGTGCCGACCATCAGCGGCAAACAATCGTCATCCCGGACACCCCCAGCCCGGCCGTTAGTGTCATCACTATCAGCAGCGACACCGATGAGGAGGAGGAGCAGAAACGCGTCGCTCCCAGGTGAGCCCCCAATACGCCGTCTCCTGTAGAAGATGGAAAAGACAGGAGCACAACAGCGCCCCCTAGGTGTAGTTGGTGTGGGAATGAGTTTTGTGGTTGTGCAACTGCTTTCAAGGTCTCTGTGGGTCTTTCTACATTTATAATACATCCCCGGGTGGGGGGCTTTGTGCCTGTTGTGCTCCTGGTTTCCAGTTTTGGTATTTGGGTCTCTGTAAATACTAATATGAAAATTTCCCCTCCGATCACAGGTGTGTTTGGGTTTTTTTAGATATTTTTACTGTCCCCCTTCAACATAACCTCTGTGACCCTCTCTCCGATCATTCCCTTAAACACCTTGCGGGGCACAGCTGTGCAGTATGATATTTAAGGGGGCACATTTGGGCAGTGGCTTTGTCACTGGTATCCTTCACCCATTTGCCCGGATATAGCAGCAGACGCAAGACACTACCGCAAAGTCGCACATGGAGATTTTGGACTGTACATTTTTATTTTGGATCCACTTTTCAATGTAGATCAAGTCGCCCTTTTAAATTGATCAGCTTCCCTTCTCTGTTTTTATGGCAAACGGGGCTATAATTTGCCATAAGAATGTGACGATGTAAAATAAAGCCGGGTACAATATAAGAAAGCACAAGCATAGATCTTTTACTAAAAACACTAATCTGTTCATCCGTGCCCTTAGCAGGAGGCACAATTCAGCAGCAGCAGCAGGTTAGGAACTGCGTAACGTTAGTAAATATCCTAAGGGTTCTATTTAGTGCGGGTTTTTAGAAGTGGAGATGTTGCCCATAGCAACCAATCAGATTCTACTTAACATTTATCTAGCTGCACCTTATAGAAGATAATAGCTAGAATCTCATACCTCCTCCCAACTGTCCCGCATTCAGCTGGACAGTCCCGTTTTTCTGGGACTGTTCCACCAGCGAGCCACAGTGCCCCGCGGAGGGGGGGGGAAGTTGGGGAGAGCCCAAACCGCGGGTGTGCAGAAGGTGAACCGTGAGCACGGCATCTGTTCACCTGTGTAGGGAGAGCCTGGGGGCTGCCCAGCATCTCGGAGAGTGCTGGGCCAACGCCCCCTAATGATAATACCAACCGGGGTTGCCACATGGCTCCGCCCCATTTCCGAGAAGCCACGCCCTTCTAACAAAGCCCCACCCCCTTTCTGGGCGTACACGCCTCCTCCTTCGAGGAGTAGAAAAGTTGGGAGGTATGGAATCTGATGAGTTGCTATGGGCCATATCTCCACTGATAAAAACCCGCATTGTAGTAAATATCCCCCAAAGCGCTTAGTTCTGAATAAAGCTAAATTTGCCACTATGACATTTCCGGTGTTTTTGCAATGCACTCGGGTTTAATTGCGTCACAATTTGCTGCTTGTTTGGTGACTTTTCACACAAATGTTAAAAACTAAAACTATTTTATATATATTTTATATCTTTTTTTCTTGTTGCAAACTTTAGGGCCAGATTCAAATAGACACGGTAATTGACTGCGGGCTAATTGCTCGGCCGGGCAAGGAAAAGGGGTTGTAATGTAATAGGCTATACCGCCCTTTTTCTTAAGGAGTTAAAATGACGGATAATGAAATCTATTTTAAGCGTATTGCTAGGTGACAGGATAAGTCTTCTGAAATGACAGCGGGCAGCGTTTCACACGAGGCGAATTTCCTGCAGTGTGTTTGGAAATCCCGTTCGCCTGGATGCTGACTTTAGCTACAAGAAAACGTATAACTTCTTACTTTTTTTTTCTTTAAAATGATCTTCTAAAAAGAAATCTCGTCCCTATTCACTCCTGTGTTTGGTTAAACTTTGGGTCCCAGTTGCTTTCTGAATAGAACAAGGGGTGTACTGTCATTACAGGCAGGGGGGGGGGGCTGCTTGTGCGTAACAGCTTCCAAAAACACAGACGAGTATTGAGGGATAATGACAACATTTGAAAACACATCTCCGCTTGTTTGTTTAAATGATATCGGAGCCAGATTATCAGAAATTGAATACTTAATTTGAGGCCTCTATTAAGAAGCAGTGCCCCAGCGAGTGAGCAAATACAGATGTGTCCTCACACGTCATTGCTGCAGACGCGCTAAAAAGGCCCCTCTCGGTGCGACAGTTCCCGGGGTGAGACTCTGCTAGCGCCGGGGCTCACTATTGAGAGTTTTTTTTTTTTTTTTTTTTTTCGGAAATGAGTCTGTCGCAATGTGACTAGGACGCACCAGCAGACTGTGCTGATTAATTTTACTCATTACTCAGCGCAGTCTCCTATATACAGACTCAGGAGCACACAGATATACAGGTGTCACATATCACATTACTCAGCGCAGTCTCCCATATACAGACTCAGGAGCACACAGATATACAGGTGTCACCTATCACATTACTCAGCGCAGTCTCCCATATACAGACTCAGGAGCACACAGATATACAGGTGTCACATATCACATTACTCAGCGCAGTCTCCCATATACAGACTCAGGAGCACACAGATATACAGGTGTCACATATCACATTACTCAGTGCAGTCTCCCATATACAGACTCAGGAGCACACAGATATACAGGTGTCACATATCACATTACTCAGCGCAGTCTCCCATATACAGACTCAGGAGCACACAGATATACAGGTGTCACATATCACATTACTCAGCGCAGTCTCCCATATACAGACTCAGGAGCACACAGATATACAGGTGTCACATATCACATTACTCAGTGCAGTCTCCCATATACAGACTCAGGAGCACACAGATATACAGGTGTCACATATCACATTACTCAGCGCAGTCTCCCATATACAGACTCAGGAGCACACAGATATACAGGTGTCACATATCACATTACTCAGCGCAGTCTCCCATATACAGACTCAGGAGCACACAGATATACAGGTGTCACATATCACATTACTCAGCGCAGTCTCCCATATACAGACTCAGGAGCACACAGATATACAGGTGTCACATATCACATTACTCAGTGCAGTCTCCCATATACAGACTCAGGAGCACACAGATATACAGGTGTCACATATCACATTACTCAGCGCAGTCTCCCATATACAGACTCAGGAGCACACAGATATACAGGTGTCACATATCACATTACTCAGCGCAGTCTCCCATATACAGACTCAGGAGCACACAGATATACAGGTGTCACATATCACATTACTCAGCGCAGTCTCCCATATACAGACTCAGGAGCACACAGATATACAGGTGTCACATATCACATTACTCAGCGCAGTCTCCCATATACAGACTCAGGAGCACACAGATATACAGGTGTCACATATCACATTACTCAGCGCAGTCTCCCATATACAGACTCAGGAGCACACAGATATACAGGTGTCACATATCATATTACTCAGCGCAGTCTCCTATATACAGACTCAGGAGCACACAGATATACAGGTGTCACCTATCACATTACTCAGCGCAGTCTCCCATATACAGACTCAGGAGCACACAGACATACAGGTGTCACATATCACATTGCTCAGCGCAATCCCCTGGTGCATCCTGGTCGCATCGCATTGCACTTAGACGCATTTTCAGCAAAGAAGACGCCTGGCGCTAGCAGAGTAGCGCGGGAACTGGTGGCTCACTCACGCCAGGCAAGTTGCGCTGCGTGGCGTATTGCGGTTAGATGTATAAGGACACACCTGTATCATCCACATGATGCGTTTGTGTTTGTCGTTAAACTTTTTGCACCATTACGGGAGTTTCTCTAAATTAGTATTTTCCCAGATTATTGCCAATATTTGTGCGCAAACCTATGTGATTTTGTCAGAATTATGTTGTCTTCTACAGTCGCGATTCCTCAAATTTATGCCAGATAAACGTTAGTGAGGTATCGGGTCACTAGCTTTGCTGGTTTAAGAAAATAGAAACAAAAGTTTCGGTTTGTATTAATTGCAGATAATCGTTAGCTGGAAGTAATTTCCTTTTTCATGCTCGGAGATGACGTGTTATAATTGATGGCGTACGCTGAGCTCTGAGACATTGCGGCAGTGTGAAGTGCTGGTCTCGGTGTGTTAGGATTACTCATCTGTATGTCTGTGACAGAGCGTTCCCAGATCCCCAGTAGTCACTGTCTGCTGGGGAGGAACACTATCCTTGTCTGACCCACACCCTCAGAGAAAGCTGTGCAGACTCTATAGGACTACTCATGTGATTGCTATTAGGGAGTGTTTGTGTCTTTTTGATGTGTTTTTTGTTCTATTATTCAGACTGTGGTTTTAGGAGTCACAGGTGACGGAATTACAACAGATATAATGATTAGTGATGTCTTCCATATAAAACTATACTGACAACGTAAAGTAGGGATTGTTATAACCTGAAGTGTATTTGGGCTGTGTTTACTAAAGTGAGAGTTTTTAGAAGTGGAGGTGTTGCCAATAGCAACCAATCTTATCCTAATACTGCACAGACAGAGGCCATCTTCCCTTTTACACTGCCGGAAAGCTTACTCCATCTCCCCCTCTCCTCCTTTCTGCTTTGCACAAACATCGTTATCATTAATCATTGCCAGTTTGTTTTTAATATTTGGGTATTTTTTTGACCGTCATCTGTCATTTTAAACCATTGAAAATAACTACAGACATGAAATCGCCCCATAGCCTTCCAATCAGACACTTACTTGCTTTTATTGTCCAACCTGCAGAACAGCAATGAAAGCTCATTTCTGATTGGATGCTGCGGGTCGCTATACGTTCGCACTCTGTTAATAAATAACCCCCACTCCCCCCTCTCAGCTAGCAGTATAAGGGTAAAATACCATTTCCTGCTCTCCTGGGAAAACGTTATTTCTGTCTCTGCAAATAGCCATTGGCCCAACACCTGGATTTGTGCTGTTATCGGCAGGAGGACCCTCTGTGTCCCCTCTGTGGTCTGATGCATGGCACTGGCTGGTTTCCCTCCATCCATTCTGCCCCCATGCTTTCGTAGCAACATACATAACGCGGTCAGTGAATAAGCTGCATCTGTTCCCTCCCAGCCGACGCCTCCCCCCCCCCCCCCCCTCACCCTGTCACCCGTCCAGGGGCAATATCAACAGCTCATCCTTCATGTGAGAGCATCCCCAGCAGCCCAGCAATGAAAACACACACACGTAATGATTGTACCGTGAGAGTAATCTCCGCTGGTGGGAAATGGTATTTACTGTTCAATACAGACGTACAATAAGGGCTGGCATCCAGTCATTAATAATAACGACCATCTGAGCCTCATCGTTCATCAGAGTTACACATCTTCTATCATTGTGTGTGCACACGTTCCGTGCAATGTGGGAAAGTCTGTTTATGTATAAAGGTGCCCATCCACTGCTAGACACAAAAACCACTGCATGATTAGGACATTGTAATCGTCCAGTCGTTTGTCAGTCTGTGATGAGCCTGCACTGAGCGAGCAGTCGTTCAGTGCAGGCTCATCAATCATCTGGATACATGCTAACCTGACGATATCGTCAGGTTGTCCAGCATGTTTGCACGATGATCGTTGTCTAAAACGACCAGCGGGCGGCGCGCATCGCTGGTCGTTAAAGACATTTTTACAAACGATTTGCAAACGATTTATGAACGATTGAACGATATCGTTATCGTTCAGTCGCTCATATAAATCGTCAGTGGACCTACTGCTGACACCACTACTAATACGATGCCTATAGGAACCTGATCATTATGGTTTTATGCGGCTCAGTCTTGGATCTGGTTTTATACTGTTGGTATTGTTTTATATGCCCCAAATGAGACCCTGCCCTCGTTTTGTCAGGTTTAAGTTGTCTCTGCAGTGTTCTAGAAATCCATCACATTCCGCCCCCCCCCCCCCCAAGATATCATATGTGTTTATGTGATGGGATGGGCTCACTCCTCCGCTTGGTCAGGGGGTTATCAGTGTATGGGGTTTGGCTGTGACGCTTATGTTACAAATCAACCAACCGCCAGTGTAACCTGCACATAGGCAAACGCAGGGGGGGGTTCCGTCTGCCCGGAAATTCCCCTCCCCAGCCCACACCATGACCACAATAGAAATAGTAATGTAATAGAATTTTACTAGTGCTGCATGTTCTTCTCAGTATCACAAATGAAATAATTAGCACCACCTGTGGGTCTTCTACCATGTATCAGACAGTAATAAATAACCTGTGCACCAACTAGGAGATCTGGAAAACATTCACTGTGCTGCTATAAAGCCCAATATGTACATATATGTCCAGGGCAGTGCTAGTTTCTTCTGCTGCTCCCCCAGACTCCCGGACTTGCTCTTCTGGAATGGTGCTTACATCTAAAATAAAACCATTCGGCTCAGACAGGATGGCCCTACTGCCGCATCTAATGGCTCATTGTGATCACTGGTCCTCTATATGCTGGAATTATGACACACAATATACTTTGTATGACGCATATTAAAGCTGGTTAAGTGCTAATTCTACCCTCTTCATGGACTGGCCACACTCTCTCTAAAATCAGGCATTTGGAAACACCCCCTCTAGAAATCCTGCGTTTGCCACTGCTGCAGGCTACCTTGCTGCCCAGTTGTCCGAGGTATGGCTGCCCCCACCAGTCTGCTTCACCGCTACTGGGAACAGTTTGCTTCTAGGCAGATGACAATAGTGATGAAGGACGCCGGACTCCAGGCCTGGGACCCCCATTGCTCTTGTCTTTAGGGCTTTTGGTCTCAGGAAGAGTCGAAACTACCCCTATAAATATACTAGAACTGAGAGCGCTGTGCACTCCCCAGTCTGTGGTCCCCCTCTATTGTGAGACCATAAAGATTCAGTCAGACAGTGCCACAGTGGTGGCAGTGCACCAACCATCTGAGTGGTACCAAAAGCTCCTAGGCCATGATTGAAACCACGGGTTAATGGGTTGGGTTGGCAGTCCCAGTGGTGTCCGTACCTAGGACGGAGAACTGGGAAGCAGGTTTCTCAGCGGTTATACTCTATAACCCGGGGAATGGTCTCTTCATCTGGTAGTGTTCCAGAAGATCCTGGAAAAATGGAGTTAGCCAGAAGTCGATTGTGGAGACCATGCATATGTTGTTTATTCATTTTTTATTTAATATTATTGCCCTTTTAAATCCAGAGGCCGAAGTCAAGGTGACAAACACCTCCTTGTTAAATTCACTCCTTGGGGTTACTCTATAAAGAGACCATCAAACCTCAGAAAAACAGTTGCCTATCTGCGTATGGAACCCTCAGCCTCCTCTGAAGACCATCTGCAAATTTGGGTTTATCCTCTCCATTAAGGGGCTCATTTATCAACCAGTTTTATCATACAAGTTTTAAGACTCGTTGCGTATGATAAAAGGTGCTTCAGCCAATCAGCCCCCAACTGTCAATTTTCTAACAAATGACAGGAGCTGATTGGCTGGAGCACCATTTATCAAACTCGTTGTGCATGATAAAACTCGTAATCAGTGCTCCACGAGCATTGATGAATATCAGTCACAATGCATATAACGGGTTCATGGATCTCCCAGTTGCTGCTGGGAAATTTGGAACCTGTGACTGATATATAGAGGGATTTGTGAGACCCGTCAGTAATACGCAGTAGGCCCAGTGTACGTTGCAGGCCGCTTTCTGAGCACCCAGTACTCTCAGCGCCATCTTGTCCCGACATGAAGACTAAAGGCTGTTCTGTCCTTTAAATGTCACTGGTGAAAGCGCCCCGCTCCTGTTACTCCTCAGCGCCCCGCTCCTGTTACTCCTCAGCGCCCCGCTCCTGTTACTCCTCAGCGCCCCGCTCCTGTTACTCAGCGCCCCGCTCCTGTTACTCCTCAGCGCCCCGCTCCTGTTACTCCTCAGCGCCCCGCTCCTGTTACTCCTCAGCGCCCCGCTCCTGTTACTCCTCAGCGCCCCGCTCCTGTTACTCCTCAGCTCCCCTTCCTGTGACTCCTCAGCTCCCCGCTCCTGTTACTCCTCAGCTCCCCGCTCCTGTGACCCCTCAGCGCCCCGCTCCTGTGACTCCTCAGCGCCCCGCTCCTGTGACTCCTCAGCGCCCCGCTCCTGTGACTCCTCAGCGCCCCGCTCCTGTGACTCCTCAGCGCCCCGCTCCTGTGACTCCTCAGCGCCCCGCTCCTGTGACTCCTCAGCGCCCCGCTCCTGTGACTCCTCAGCGCCCCGCTCCTGTGACTCCCCAGCGCCCCGCTCCTGTGACTCCTCAGCGCCCCGCTCCTGTGACTCCTCAGCGCCCCGCTCCTGTGACTCCTCAGCGCCCCGCTCCTGTGACTCCTCAGCAGATATTCAATCATGTCAAATCCACTGCTAAGAGATTTCATTCATTAGAAATGACCCAGGTTATACAATCTGCTGTCCGTTTTCTCGCATGGAAATCTTTCATGTAAACAATAATCGTTAAATAGCTATTAATCAACATTTTTCAGTCGCATCTGATTCTTCTTCAAATTCTTTCTCTTTTAAGGAATCACTCACCAGACACTGCCAAATAGAACAGGTTTAAGCTCTGTTTCTATTTGGTTATAAAACCATTCATTCTATAATGCCAGTTACCTCATAATGTCGTTTACGTGGTTGCGCTCGCTCTGCGCTCGGTAACCGTCTTGGGGGGAAAAAAAAAAAGAATAAATCCTGCCTGGCTCAGTGGTTCTATCACATAAATACTTTTACATCACAATAATTTTCGCCACAATCCTTGGAGTCGCCTCGAGGCTGTGGGAACCGGTAACATTAACGCTGTGTGAGAATGGCTCCCGCAGTAACTTGTATTTTAGCCGCATTTTGCCTTTGAAAGTCAGAACGGGTTCACAAGTTGCCTCCTCTCTCCTCAGCCTACCCAAACAGCGCCGGAACGTCATCAGCTGCGTTACGGTACACGATTCACCCATCTCCGATTCTTCGAGCAACACCAGCCCCTACGGTGCCAATGGGCAACGGCGCACCGCCAACACAGCTGCCCAGGACAGCAAATGCCAGCCAGAGATCCTCTGCCCTCCCAACCCCCGCACCATCATTGTGCCACCTCTGAAGACCCAGCCGAGCGAGGGGCGCCTGGAGTGTGAAAGGCGGCAGCCAGGTACGGGGACGGTATTAGGGTGGGCCTGTGGGGGGCGATTTATTACGGTTGCCTCTTTTGTGGGTTTTGTTGTAGAATATTTACGAGAACCTATTCCTTTGCAGTGGCGTTAGCAGTGATTGCCATATTTTAAGTTTGGGTCAGTAAGAATATTTACCAAAATGTCTGATTTTCCTCCCACTAGATACAACCAGCCACCACTCCTACAAGCCCAAATCCTCGTCCTCCACCGCGGCTTCCACCGCACTTTCCTCCAGCATCTCTACTACGTCAGCCACATACAGACAGCCCAGACCGATGGGCCACTCTTTCCAGCAACAGCCGCTGAACCTCAGCCAGGTAAGGAGGAGACAGCCGCACTTGTCTGTATAAGAGACTCTGGGCCTCATTCAGAGCCGGACGCTATTTGCGGACGCTCGTTCTTAAAAAGGTGCCGGATATTTAAATTGAGCGTTTGCTCTTTGCGGTCTGTTGACGCCTCTATGTCTGAGCAAGCGTCCGAAAAATGCGCTCGCTATTTTGTAAAGACGCCCCTTTGCCGTTCGCATCACACGTCATCTCCGCTATTTAATCGGGAACATCGAAAGGCATCTGACCTGCTCGCAGTGCTTGTGCTAGGATTTACTTCCCGCTATCACTGCGAGCAGTTCAGGCTAAAAGACAATCAAGTGACGTGGTCGATGACGCTGCTTTGTTAATTATGCACACCCATTAAACGCCCGTTTTGACCGTTAGGCACGCCTGCGTTCGGATCTCCACTCCCCCGGTTTCAAGCACCTTCCCCTGTTACCACCCACAAACGCCTCATTCTGTCACTCAAATTAGCAGCCCCTCGCTTTTTTACGAGCGCACGATTTCTGACCGCAATGACTGGTTGGCGCACGCACATTACAACCCATACGCATGCGCAGTTGTGCGAACATCGCTCAGAGCGAACGAGCGGCCGCTTACGAGCGGCTCTGAATCAGGCCCTCTGTGCCCAGATGGCTCTGTGTCATAGTTCATTTACCGTTTGCTTTCTGGCCTCATGTCAGCCGCTGATTTTACCACTTAAAACATTTAGGGGTAAATTTACTAACGTGACAGTTTTTAGAAGTAGAGATGTTGCCCATAGCAACCAGTCAGATTCTAGCTATTGTCTTCTAGAAGGTGCTAGATAAATGTTAAGTAGAATCTGATTGGTTGCTAGGGGCAACATCTCCACTTCTAAAACCTCTCACGTTAGTAAATTTACCCCTTAGAGTAGAAGACAGGGCTTCATGAAACTACGGGGTGCCCAATTGTTAGTTTGGGGCGTCCGGATCAGATTTTCATTCATGGATGAGCGGATTTTGTTTACGGGAACCGCGTGTTTAGCCGTTTCTAGAAGGTTGATTTTTGTTTTTAATTTGAACTGGCCGTTCAGCCTATTCCTGTGGCGCACAATCGTTTAAATATAAGTCGTGTGACTGTTTATTGCGTACTTAAGACACGGATCAGCCGAGCGTGAGGCGAGTTTCTTGCTTCTTAGAACCGAGGTTGAAGGACCGCTCTATTTTATTAGCGACAGACCCACTAAATGTGTAATTTGTGTGTTCTTTAAATGTTTTTAATTATAATCTGTGAATCTGCCGAGCGCTGCTCAGGGCCGCCCGCCAATTTCATATAGTGTCCCTTGGCCACTCTGGTAACGCTGCAGTTGTACTGGCGCAAAAAGGGTGCATTGTATACGTTACTGCAGCCTATGGGGGGTACAGACCTGATACAGAAACAATCTCCCAGTTATGAATGTAACCGTACAGAGGCGGCGCACAGAGACTTATAGACTGGACGGACGACGTTCACGGTTTTATTTCTAGTCTGTTAAAGTCATCAAATAGACCTTGTGCATTAAAAAAAAAAAGGAAAAAGAGCCTGTATGAGGCTGGGTACACATTTAGCGACGGATCGGTCAGCAGCACGATTCGGCGTCAGAGCGGCTGGTTGGTCAGCTATACACAATTACCAATCAGCCGCTCGCTATGTCTGGGCTGACATCACAACTGGGCGGGCATTTAAATTTGCCCGCCTAGTTGAGATGTCAGCGGCACCTGCAGCCAGTAGATGAGTGGTCATTGAGTTGGCCGTACACACCTGCAGATGCACCGATATATCTTTCAGACATATCGTCTTCAGGTGTGCTTGCAGGGACGACCTCATGTGTCTGTGAAACGCGTAGTTTTGTACACACCCGCCAATGCACTGGTGATATATCACGCGTCGATCGAACGAGCTATATATAGCCAAGTGTTTGCCCTGCATTAGTCCAAACATTTGCATATATATTTATTACTATTATCTTTTGTGTATGTAGCGCCACCAAGCGTCAGTAGTGACATGCAGGGGGTATTACAGTAGTATAAACCATATCATCTAAAAAGGATCAGACCGAGTACAGAGGCAAAAATCAGAACACAATAGCGCTCAGTGACTCCGTTCCCTGGGCAGGGTGGACAGAAAGGATGAGTCTCGCTGACTGTATGTGAGCTCACTGGACACAAGGATAGTGCAGGGAGAAAACAAGGGGACGAAGGGCCCTGCTCGTGAAAGCTATACAGTGTAGATATATATATCCAGACTTCATTGCCAAATCTAGAGATATTTGATCATAAATAGAAGCTCCAATGGAATAGGCCCCAGTTTGCTAATTGTTACGAGATGGCCGCTAGATTAAATACAGCAATTAGTTTTAAGGCAAAACCAGATTGTTTTTGCCTTTTAAAATGAATTGGCGCTTTAAATCTGGCGGCCATGTGGCCGGAATCACACGGAGACCTGACCATGGGAAACTTTTTACATTTGTGCCATGGATGCAGATCTGCGACTTCCGCTATTGTCCATGTCAGACAGAGGAGCTCCGCGCAGTGTCCTGCACTAGACGTGTAACTCGGGTCCGCTAATTAGGTTACATGAATTGCTGTAACTCTTGTACTAATTACGAAGGTTTTTCTCTCTTGTGCTGACCTTGCCATTTTCCTTTCCTTGCATGAATGTGTTCCTGCGAATAATGTCGCAGGCCGGCAGGTGACCAACATTCTCCCGTCTTCTCTTTGCAGGTTTCTCAGCACCTCAGCACAGAACGCTCCGCCAGCCACCGGAGGCAGCACGCTTATATCGCACCCACCCTGGCCCAGGCGCCGTACTCTTTCCCCCACAACAGCCCGAGCCACGGAGCAGTGCACCCTCACCTGGCCGCTACCGCCCACCTGCCCAGCCAGCCACACCTGTACACCTACACTGCACCCGCCGCGCTGGGCTCCACTGGCACTGTGGCTCACCTGGTGGCATCTCAAGGATCTGCACGCCACGCTGCCTACCCAACCAGCATTGTGCCGGTCAGCATGGCGTCACGGTTGCTTCCATCTCCCAGTCTCCACCACAGTCAATACCAGGCTCAATTTGCGCATCAGACTTATATCCCAGCCTCCCCCTCCTCCACTGTTTACACTGGATATCCGCTGAGTCCACCGAAAGTTAATCAGTACCCTTACATCTAGATCGGTTTTGTCAGTTAAGGGGTACCGGGTGGCGGGCAAGGGCACAGAATAATGTAAAGGGTATGATAACTAGTGGTAACTATTTAACCTGGAGGATTATGGAGGTGGCAGGACGGCATTTCTTCCTTTACTTTATCTGTGAACATGTTTTGGAGTAAGGCCGAGGTGGACCTGTATCTACAGAGACCTAGAACTCTAGACTCCGACGAGCACTGGTCTCTGGAGCAGTCTTGCATTCGGTTTGGATCTTGCCTGACCCAGAGTCTGCGAGTTATTTCCTCTCCACTGGACTTTTAACTTGTTAAACTCTTGAGGGAAGGAGGATGAACATTGCCGCAGTGCCCGTCGGGGGACAACGATGCTGTATTTATTAATCTGACTTACTGAAAAAAAACAAAAAAAAAATCACACCGGGGGCTTTGGTGATGTCGTGCAGATTTAGGAGCTTATACAGAGTCTATAGAGTTAGGGTTTTTTTTGACCATACTGTAACTCAAGTTTTTAATTTCTGTTTTAATTTTATTGTGTTCGGTAAGATTGGAGCAAGGTGTGTCGGCACCCTGCGCCAAAGGGAGCCCCCCACTTCCAGTTTATTGTCCACCTCTCTCCTCTAGAACGGGGAGCGGTCTGGATACCTCTGATTAACGTATTTGCAGCGCTTTTAGGTTTCAGGTCCCCTCCAGCACTAATTGTAATAATTTTTAGAGGATTGTAATTTTTACCAATAGTGTATAGAAGAATCGTGAACTCTCGCCAGGGTTTTAAGATACCAAAAAAACAAAAAGACAAAAAATTGGGCAGTGTTTTTTCATTTTGTTGCCGAGGGTTCTTGGATGTCGTGAAAGGGATGACTGTGGCTACGTGGAGAAGGATTGCGGAGGAAGCCTGGAATTTGTGGACTTAAGAAAGCGCAATTGTCTACGAAAGGACAAGATGGAAACTGCTGGATGGACCTAGACGGACACAGCTGCTAATCTTTCACTATTCTTAGTCACTTTAACGTCTTTTAGAAACGGAAACTTTCCCCCCCCTCCTCCGCTACAATGTAGCCCGGCCAGGCGTGCTGTTTTATATGCTACTTCCGACCGGTCTATACATTTTCTTTTTTCCTTTTCGAGTTGCACAATATAATTAGACCCCTTACCCCCTCCACATCCGAAAGTCCAAAACACTAACCCTATCTGTGATCTAAGATATCACCATGTAACTTTTGTGATGTCCTAAAACTCCCGTTTGCGCCGTTCCATGTCCTTCGCTCCTAGTGCCTTACAAACTGCTGAAATTGTTTGGTCCTCGTTGTTTCTCTAATATCGTCACGTGTTAGGTTGGTTGTCGGCGAGTCCAATCCATCCGCGCTGAATCCACATGGACCGTAGAAATCTCTCATTCGCCCCTCTGAATCCTGCACAGGCGTCCATCTCTGCCTGTGCCTGAGGCGGAACCAGTATTAATCCCATTACACAAACTGTCCCGGAATGTTTTTTGGATTTTAATTCCGTTGCACATTTTTAACCCCTTAGCTGCAGGAAGCAGTTTTGCAGACGCAAACCCTCGCCTCTAACACCGGCAAACGGGAATGGCGTCAGCAGTTCACAGCAGTTCCTAAGACTCAAAGAGTTAAGAAGGTTTAAGAAAAGGAGAAAAAAAAAAAAAAAAACACAACAAACAGCAAAATCCCAAATGTTGGCGCATAGTTATGTGTGTGACTGTATATGTGAGCGAAATTTAACTCCTTCAATGCTGATGAGGTTAAAAAAAAAAAATAAGGGAATAAAAGACCTGTAATTTGTGAGAAAAAAGTGTGTACCTGAAGATTTTTGTTTTTTTATGATCGTTGTTATCGCTACTTTGTTTTAATTTTGTTTCACTTTGTGAAATTCAAAACGTTTTTTTTTAATTTTGCGGTATGTCAGGGGTATTCAATATGGAGCGAAAACGCCGTTTCTGCGAGATCTTTCGCTCGGATGACGTCATTTTCGCCGCTTTTACTTTTACACCGTATTCAATTTGAAAACTTTTCGCCGGTGCGAAAAGTATATTGCGTTCAACCCTGCGGAAAAATATCTCAAAGGAATGGGTGGCGAAAAAAAGTGCAGAATTGGGGTTTTGGGGTGCAACATTTTGGAAACCACCCTGCACCCTTCAGACAGTCCCTCAAAGGTAATCTGTGTCAAAACATTTTTTTAAAATATCTCAGAAGACCCCAAAAAAAGCACTTTCATTTTGGGGGCGAAAAAAAAAATTGGGGGGTACAAAGTTAAAAACTAGCGAACTACAATCTAGGGGGGTCCCCAAGTATGCCCCAGGTGTTTTTTACATTGCAGGTGTTTGCGGCAGGTGGATTTTTCTCGATTTTTAAAAGTTCACTTTAACAACTTTTAAATATGCTCACCCCCATTTTCATGTACCCAAAATTTACTGGGACTAATTATTTTCAGCCAAAAAAAATTCTAAATACTATTCTTCACCACCTTCCCAAATTCCCAACATAGCAGCTATCAAGCCCGTTTAAAGACCCCAAAAACCTTCAGCAGGGCTAATCGGGGGTATCCAGAGTGATCCCCATGTCAGAGCATCTTTTTGGGGGTGTTAGGGTCATTTCCCCAAAAATCTGCAAAGTTTTTCGCTGATTTCACTTTCGCCGGGTGCCGTTTTCGACGATTTCATATTGAATACGGGGTATAAGCGGGGGTGCGCGCGATACTTTTTCGCCGGCAAAAGCTCTGATGTGCGGCGAAAACTTCGGCACGCATAGACGGCGAAGTTTACGTTTCATATTGAATACCCCTATAAGAAAAGAATAGCTGCATTGTTTGGGAAGAATAAAGAAAAGTGGTAATATACAGGTAAGGTGTCCATTATTAGCGACGTAGGGACGGAACGGCGGTGACGCTTGGCATTTACTTATCTGTTTCCACTATTTCATGTTACAGTCCTGTATTGTCCTCAGTAGAGTGCTAGCCTCTGGGCTGCTGATGGCGCTATTTGTATTTTCAGTGATGTCATCAGAAACCCGTCTGTAGATGAGGAGGATCATTGATGAGTTTTCTTTGTTATATATAAACGTTATCTAATATAATATCCCAGCCACTATATGTATCAGGCTAAGAAATGACGGAGGATCTCTATCTGTATACTCAGGATGTTACAGTGCTGCCGTAGGTACCAATTCAGATTCAACACGGGCCCCATTTCCTCTGGCTGACAGTGGTTAGGATAACAAGGGAGAAAGATGGAAAAGAACTCTGTTTTGTGAGTACTCAATTTATGTAGTATAAGGATTTAAAAATTAACTTTTAATAGGCAATATTAAAACAACAGGAAAAAAACTTAGATTGTTAGACAATTATAATTGCTATGCATCATTCCATCTCAATAAATACGCTTGGATATATCCTTTTTATAGTATCTGAAAGATATACTCAAATGCTATTATAAACTGATTATTATATACATTCAAAAATAAACACTGGAGATTAGGAAAAGCGTTCAAAAAAGATATTCCCCTTGTTTTGTAATAATGGCGAAATATTGCACAGTGAATTTTATAATTTTCAAAAACATCAATACATATCATGGACTTCAATAAATTTATCTAAATTATACTGTATATAGAAGAAAATAAAGTATAAGGATGGTCAGGGTATAGAAGCCGTTAATTCGTGATTCTGCTACTCCTCACACGGAGCTAAGTCCATCTATGAGGAGTGAGTGACCATAAATAACAGATTACCCATAGAAACAACAGAATAACAGTGATTTTTCTCAGATGTTCGTTTCTGCTTTTGTGGGTCTTACTAAATTAGGCATTGGACCCACAATGAGAGAATTACTAGTCCTGATTTAGGGCCTGATTCAGACCCACTCGCGAGCGGCTGCCCGCTCGCAAGTGGGTCGATGTTCTGGATTGAGCATGCGCACGACGGAGGGAGCTCCGTCGTGCGCATGCGCCAGACGCGACGAGCGAAGGAAAGTCCTTCGCTCGTTGTGTCCGATCAAAGGGGGCGTGCTGTCAATGTTGATTGACAGCACGCCCCCTTTGGTAGGCGTGCCTCCCTGACGGGGGCGTTCCCACGGGAACGCCTCCCGTCAGA
Source organism: Taudactylus pleione (assembly GCA_031769625.1). NCBI lineage: Eukaryota > Metazoa > Chordata > Amphibia > Anura > Myobatrachidae > Taudactylus > Taudactylus pleione. The sequence goes on along the minus strand of JAUIMM010001326.1, from coordinate 1,049,476 downwards.
AGCCGGCCCACTGACATCACTAGTGATGTCAGTGGGAGTGATTTTGGCTCTGATAACCACAACCGCAGGCTCCGGCTCGCAATTTCGTTGTTCGCGATGGACTCGACCATCGCGGCCATCAAAATGCACGCTCGTATAGCCTGTGGGTGGTGACCCACAGCTATACGAGCGTCCAGAAGGACGCTCCATTTTCATGGAGGCCGGCCCTCATTCAGAGCGTGCGCTCTGCTCAGAGCGTACGGCTCTGAATGAGGGCCTTAGTTAGCGGTTAATAGAGAGACAGAAAACAGGGTCCAGCATGTATATAAAGCACAAATCATCTATGTCACATAATACCATCCATCTATGCTTATATAGTAAAGTCATTTGGATATCCCTGCAACTGAGTATTTTAGAATAATAAAAAGTAGTTGTTTCCAAATTTGAGTTCAAATGATTGCATATACAGTATCAGAGAGCAGACTGATACATATCAGTTTTTAGAAAGAAGTAACACAATAAATATCTAAGTAAATTCTGAATAGAGAAATAAATAGGACCTTGTGGCTTTTTTTTAATATAAGAACTGCCTCATTTTTATATATCATACATTGTATTGACAGCGGTTAGGACCATTGCAGGGTCTGGCCCATAAGGAAAGGGGTACTAGTGCGCCGAACTAGGCGGCAGGCTTTTTCCTTAACGGATGAATTTGGCGGCCAGCTGTCCCAGCGCATTGCGGTAACGGGAGAGCGGTAGGGAGGCCGTTGCTGTGTAATGCTGGCAGCTACACTATAAAGAGAGATCTCCTGTAGAATATTCCCCAGACACTATACAGCCGATTCATTCTCACTATTATATAACTACAAAACGAGAGGTTGAAGGAATTAAGGGGCTCATTTAGAAATGGGAGCATTTGTGTTCTAAACATACGTACAAGTACTAAAAACGTAACTATAGGTTTTATATTTGTCTGTTCAGCACTAAGGCGGCTTTTGCACCAGGCGTAAATGTTACATCCTACGATAGCGCTAATTTGGCATTGGCCTACGCAATATAATGTACTGACGTTTCCTATACCCAAGAGTATTGTCTGGACAGTTATTAATGAATGTATAAGTCGCCTTTTCAATGTAAAATGTAATCGGGATCAGATACAAATTAAATGTGATGCAGACATTTGCTTAGCACCTAAAAAAAACAAACCCTTTTGTACTGCAATAATCAATTAACTGTCAGAGAAGTAACGTGACTTCATATAACCTCTGCAGCGCTTACGATGTAAGTGCGAGAGACCTCACCGCCATTGTGTACTGTTACCCCGTCCTACCTGTATCTGTAAGAGGAACTCACCGCCATTGTGTACTGTTACCCCGTCCTACCTGTATCTGTAAGAGGAACTCACCGCCATTGTGTCCCGTTACCCCATCCTACCTGTATCTGTAAGAGGAACTCACCGCCATTGTGTCCTGTTACCCCGTCCTACCTGTATCTGTAAGAGGAACTCACCGCCATTGTGTCCTGTTACCCCGTCCTACCTGTATCTGTAAGAGGAACTCACCGCCATTGTGTCCTGTTACCCCGTCCTACCTGTATCTGTAAGAGGAACTCACCGCCATTGTGTCCTGTTACCCCGTCCTACCTGTATCTGTAAGAGGAACTCACCGCCATTGTGTCCTGTTACCCCGTCCTACCTGTATCTGTAAGAGGAACTCACTGCCATTGTGTCCCGTTACCCCATCCTACCTGTATCTGTAAGAGGAACTCACCGCCATTGTGTCCCGTTACCCCATCCTACCTGTATCTGTAAGAGGAACTCACCGCCATTGTGTCCTGTTACCCCGTCCTACCTGTATCTGTAAGAGGAACTCACCGCCATTGTGTCCCGTTACCCCGTCCTACCTGTATCTGTAAGAGGAACTCGCCGCCATTGTGTCCTGTTACCCCGTCCTACCTGTATCTGTAAGAGGAACATCTCCTGTTCGGTATTACCTGCGGGTGAGTCCAGCTCATATTATTTTGCACTTACTTGTACTCTCCCTTCCAGTTCTACGCTGCCGCCACTGTGCGTACGGGGAGTAGCACATTTATCATAGGGAAAAATAAAACTATAAACCAATATAGACCTACGCATTTATGGAGTGCATGGGCATCCGTTCTACTGGGTATTTTATGCCAAAAATCCCGCTCTTTCTTGGACATATTCAAAATTCAATTGCGATGAGTGATTTGGAAAGTACCACAGGGTTCTGCCCGCGCCAGCCGGTGGGGTACAAGCAGAAAACTGGTAAATGGAAAATGAAAAGGTAGACAGACAGGGCCCTGGATGGAAGAGAGCTCTGATCTACGTCTAGTCGGTAATGTACATAAAGTGGGGGGGCAGGGAAATTGCTGAAATCATAATGCTCTTCACCCGAAATGAGGGCAGGCAGGTATCCTGTGGTACGCCAGCTGCTGTGGAACTACATATCCCAGCATGCCCTGTCACAGTGTGCACAGGCCCTAAGAGCAAATCTGTCAGGGCATGCTGGATTGTGTAGTTTCACAGCAGCTGGAGTACCACAGGTTGCCTACACCTGCCCTGCACAAGTGAGATGGTAATTTTTTAAAACTATCGTCAGCAGCGTAGAGTTAGGCTGCAGCCCAAGGGGGCGGGTTAGGCTGCAGCACAAGGGGGAGGGTTAGGCTGCAGCACAAGGGGGAGGGTTAGGCTGCAGCACAAGGGGGTGGTTAGGCTGCAGCCCAAGGGGGAGGGTTAGGCTGCAGCCCAAGGGGGTGAGTTAGGCTGCAGCCCAAGGGGGAGGGTTAGGCTGCAGCCCAAGGAGGTGGGTTAGGCTGCAGCACAGGGGGGTGGGTTAGGCTGCAGCACAAGGGGGAGGGTTAGGCTGCAGCACAAGGGGGAGGGTTAGGCTGCAGCACAAGGGGGAGGGTTAGGCTGCAGCACAGGGGGGTGAGTTATGGAGCGTACACACGGTCAGATTTGTCAGATGAACGACTAAACGATTTGAACGATTTGACCAAAGTTTTGAACGATTTGAATGATTGAACGATTTTTGACTGCATTAAAATGAATGGAATCGTCCAAGTCTGACTGCAAACCCATCAGATGTCAGATATCGTTATCCGACAAACGGGAACGCGCATCGTTGATCGTCCATCGTTCAGGCATGTCAGATATGAACGATTTTCCTTCAGATATGAACGACTGAACGATTTTTAAATCGTTATCGTCCATATCTGAAGAAAAAATCTGATCGTGTGTATGCACCATTAGGCTGCAGCACAAGGGGGAAGGTTAGCAACATCTACTGCCGGAAGTGCCCCAGGATCTGCTGGAAGTCATCAGGACATCCCTACCGTCACCCAGAAGACACTGCTGGCGTCGCCGTACCAGGTGAGTGACCACGAGACCAGCAGGGGCATTTTGTCGACATTCTAATCATGTCTACATTTCATCAGCGTCAACATGGTCAATGTCATGTTCAGCATGTCAACATTGCGAACATGTCACCATTATGAATGTCGACAAAATATACTATAAACGCGCACCCTACGCCATTTGCCTCCCAACGTCTTCATTTCGCCGGTCGCCTATGGCAGACATGTGTCACCTAACAGCATTTGAACTTCAGGCAGGAGTAAAGTTGCGTTGGACAGAGAGGTAGTGTCATGCGGGAAATGGGCAGTGGGTTCCCAAGCTTTGCCATGTGGTGTTCGGCCATGTAGGCTGGTACTATATGATATCCAGCTCTCCCCAGACAGACCTACCGCAGCCAAACAGAGGCCCTGAATCAGGGCCGGTCATTTTTTTTGTTTAGAACGGCCTCCTGGCTGCTCGCATAGCTGTGGGTGACTACCCACAGCTATAGCGAGCGGCCAGGAAGATGGTCGCGATGGTCATGACCATCGCGACCATCGGGCTTGAGACAAGACCCTTTTGGTAGGGTCTCGTGGCCGCAAGCCCCAGAGAGATTTCGGCTCTAACAGAGCCGAAATCTCTCCCACTGCCATCACTCGTGATGTCAGTGGGGCCGCCCCCAAACGGAGGCGTTCACATGGGAACGCCTCCGTTTGGCCAGCCACTCCCCCGGCCCGCCCACCAAAGGGCATGCTGTCACTCAACATCGACAGCACGCCCCCTTTGGAGCGAGACCCGGAGCGACGGTTTGCATGCGCACTGGGCCACCATTGACCCGCTTGCGAGCGCATAGCGCTCGCGAGCGGGTCTGAATCAGGCCCAGAGTTCCCATCAGGAGAGGAGTAAGCCCTATGTAAGCGCTATGATGGGCTCCTACAGCCACAGCGAGTGCTAGGGTGGGCTCTAGGCGGGCACTCAACTACAGGCAATTATGGTAAGGATGGACCTCAGTGGGGCAGTATTGAATGGTTGATGCATTTTTGTCATTGGATAAATCTTATCGATGGTATGTGACCATTATTCGGAAACCATTAGATGGTTTGGACCATCGATGGTAGCACAGAAGAGGTGCGCGCTGCCAGTGTAGGTCCATTGGTGATAGCAGAAGGGTGGGGGCTGTGAGAGTGACAGATAATGATAGCAGACCTGGTTACCTAGTGGGGGAGCCTCCAATGAACTGCCTAAGCTAAGGGTGGGCAATAAGCGGCCCCCAGCTGATTTAGCACTACATATCCCAGCATGCCCTGTCACAGTTTTGCTATTTGACCATGCTAAAACTTGCAAGGCGTGCTGGGATGTGTAGTTCAACAACACCTAGACAGACGCTTATTGCCCACCCCTGGTAATCGCTCTCAGCAGGAGGAAAACTACCAACGCTTCACCATTCGCTGGTGGAGAACATGGGAATGCTGCCATCGAAAGGAAATTCCATCATCATTGGAACAAAAGCATCGATGGTTCACCCACTGACCATCGATGGTCGTCACTAGTGAATGTGGCTTGCATGCAACTGGGGTCCCTAGAATGGACACCACATACTGCTTAGCGCGCAGAGTAGCTCTTTGTGGCGCAGTGGTAGAATCTGTCTGGTTTTGGCCTTATCGAATGGTGGCAGGAACCCTACAATACCAGTCACTGGCTCACCGACAGCCCACCCCTGGGATCAGACTGGATCTTTCCAATTTGGGGGGCAGGCGTTACTCCCCCCGTTCGCCCTGTTTATGTCTCATTATACGTAAGTCTCAGTTTATCAACCCCATAATTGGCGACAGCCCTTACATTCCTCCGACAGTCCTGCTATAAGAGACTTGCCCCGGAATTATTTCTGTATTAGCCCAGTACAATGGCCGCTGTTCTGTGTATGCTGTGAACAATTAGAGCCTAACTATTTGCGATCGCCATGATGGGGGCTGTGGTACACCAAGGTCGAGTTGTACCTTACACGCACCCTCCCTCCACCGCCAATTCAATGTCAATTGTTTTCATATGTTGGCAACTGCCGGTGCGGAGATAGCTGATGGCCAGCATATGGCAGTAATCCTGGCCCAGGAAATACCTCATACATAAAGGCGGAGATGTACTACGCTATGGAAAGTGATAAACTACCAGCTACTCGGCTCCTAACTGTCATGTTACAGGCTGTGTTTGAAAAATGACAGGAGCTGATTGGTTGGCAGTTTATCACTTTCCAGAGCTTAGTACATCTGCCCCACAGTCTCTTACAGATGATATTATTTATTCACTCAAAGGAAAGTAACCTGAGCAGGGATCACCTCTGAGAAACAGGGATAATCTCCCCCCAACGCTTCCATGAAAGCCTCTATATACACTGTTACAAGACCTTTTTCTGTGCAGCATCTGACCCCTGAATATAATATACTTGGATATGCCTCGGCAGAGCTTATTGAACTTTTATTAGTATGCTGCTTACTAAGTTATCCTTAGAACATTTATGGAATAGGATTTACAATGGAAGAACTTGCTTTATTTAGGAAAGGCCGCAGAGATTTGCTGAAGCAGATCGTGTGTTCTTGTTATAAACAGCATTTACTAAACCATCTCATCGGGCAAATAATTTCATATAATCTGACGGCTCCTACCTGCCATGTACAGTATGTGACTGTATCTTATATGCACTTTCCTCCAGCAGAGGGCGCAATGTGACCAGTATATTAATCTCTTTATTTAAATCTTCCATCTTAATTGGATTGTTTGCAGTCCCTTGCTTGAGATAATTCTTAAATCAGACCTCCCAACATTCACCGTGTCCTAAATCGGGAAATGACCTTGGCTCCTTCGAATAGTTTGTTCAACTATGTCATGTTAATGGTGTAGCCATGTCATGATGGGGAGTGACAGTGTCTTCCTTGGGGTGTGAGTCCTGTTTCTGAAGCACTAAGTTGCCCCCAACTCCCTCCTTACCGTATTTGCCACCCTGCATCGGTCATCACAGTGAGAGGGGGCAAACCTCTCAGCAGGGCCGTAACTAGGGTAGTGTGACCAGTGCCATGGCACAGGGCACCGCAGGGCTGGGGGCACTGTTTGTGCCTGTCAATTTTCCTGTTTATTCTCATTCTCACTTGTAGCTTCCTCTTCTTTTATCCCCAGCATCTCCTGGCCTCCCCTATCTCTTCCCTGGCCCGTCCCCATGAGGCCATGGCCCTCTCTCAGGTGCACTATGTTATGTCCCTATTTATCCCCAGCACCTCCTGGCCTCTCCTATCCCTTCCCTGGCCCTTCCCCATGACGCCATGGCCCTCTCTCAGGTGCACTATATTATATCCCTATTTATCCCCAGCATCTCCTGGCCTCCCCTATCCCTTCCCTGGCCCTTCCCCATGACGCCATGGCCCTCTCTCAGGTGCACTATATTATATCCCTATTTATCCCCAGCATCTCCTGGCCTCCCCTATCTCTTCCCTGGCCCTTCCCCATGAGGCCATGGCCCTCTCTCAGGTGCACTATATTATGTCCCTATTTATCCCCAGCGTCTCCTGGCCTCCCCTATCTCTTCCCTGGCCCTTCCCCATGAGGCCATGGCTCTCTCTCAGGTGCACTATATTATGTCCCTATTTATCCCCAGCGTCTCCTGGCCTCCCCTATCTCTTCCCTGGCCCTTCCCCATGAGGCCATGGCCCTCTCTCAGGTGCACTATATTATGTCTCTATTTATCCCCAGTGTCTCCTGGCCTCCCCTATCTCTTCCCTGGCCCTTCCCCATGAGGCCATGGCCCTCTCTCAGGTGCACTATATTATGTCCCTATTTATCCCCAGCGTCTCCTGGCCTCCCCTATCTCTTCCCTGGCCCTTCCCCATGAGGCCATGGCCCTCTCTCAGGTGCACTATATTATGTCCCTATTTATCCCCAGCGTCTCCTGGCCTCCCCTATCTCTTCCCTGGCCCTTCCCCATGAGGCCATGGCCCTCTCTCAGGTGCAGTATATTATGTCCCTATTTATCCCCAGCGTCTCCTGGCCTCCCCTATCTCTTCCCTGGCCCTTCCCCATGAGGCCATGGCCCTCTCTCAGGTGCAGTATATTATGTCCCTATTTATCCCCAGCGTCTCCTGGCCTCCCCTATCTCTTCCCTGGCCCTTCCCCATGAGGCCATGGCCCTCTCTCAGGTGCAGTATATTATGTCCCTATTTATCCCCAGCGTCTCCTGGCCTCCCCTATCTCTTCCCTGGCCCTGGCCTCTCCTATCCCTTCCCTGGCCCTTCCCCATGACGCCATGGCCCTCTCTCAGATGCACAATTTTATGTCCCTATTTATCCCCAGCGTCTCCTGGCCTCCCCTATCTCTTCCCTGGCCCTGGCCTCTCCTATCCCTTCCCTGGCCCTTCCCCATGACGCCATGGCCCTCTCTCAGATGCACAATTTTATGTCCCTATTTATCCCCAGCGTCTCCTGGCCTCCCCTATCTCTTCCCTGGCCCTTCCCCATGAGGCCATGGCCCTCTCTCAGGTGCACTATATTGTGTCCCTATTTATCCCCAGCATCTCCTGGCCTCCCCTATCTCTTCCCTGGCCCTTCCCCTTGAGGCCATGGCCCTCTCTCAGGTGCACTATGTTATGTCCCTATTTATCCCCAGCATCTCCTGGCCTCCCCTATCTCTTCCCTGGCCCTTCCCCATGAGGCCATGGCCCTCTCTCAGGTGCACTATATTATGTCCCTATTTATCCCCAGCATCTCCTGGCCTCCCCTATCTCTTCCCTGGCCCTTCCCCATGAGGCCATGGCCCTCTCTCAGGTGCACTATATTATGTCCCTATTTATCCCCAGCATCTCCTGGCCTCCCGTATCTCTTCCCTGGCCCTTCCCCATGAGGCCATGGCCCTCTCTCAGGTGCACTATATTATGTCCCTATTTATCCCCAGCATCTCCTGGCCTCCCGTATCTCTTCCCTGGCCCTTCCCCATGAGGCCATGGCCCTCTCTCAGGTGCCCTATATTATGTCTCTATTTATCCCCAGCATCTGGCCTCCCCTATCTCTTCCCTGGCCCTTCCCCATGAGGCCATGACCCTCTCTCAGGTGCACTATATTGTGTCCCTATTCATCCCCAGCATCTCCTGGCCTTAACTATCTCTTCCCTGGCCCTGTCCCCATGAGGCCATGGCCCTCTCTCAGGTGCACTATGTAATGTCCCTATTTATCCCCAGCACCTCCTGGCCTCTCCTATCTCTTCCCTGGCCCTTCCCCATGAGGCCATGGCCCTCTCTCAGGTGCACTATATTATGTCCCTATTTATCCCCAGCATCTCCTGGCCTCCCCTATCTCTTCCCTGGCCCTTCCCCATGAGGCCATGGCCCTCTCTCAGGTGCACTATATTATGTCCCTATTTATCTCCAGCGTCTCCTGGCCTCCCCTATCTCTTCCCTGGCCCTGGCCTCTCCTATCCCTTCCCTGGCCCTTCCCCATGACGCCATGGCCCTCTCTCAGGTGCGCTATATTATGTCCCTATTTATCCCCAGCATCTCCTGGCCTCCCCTATCTCTTCCCTGGCCCTTCCCCAGGAGGCCATGACCCTCTCTCAGGTGCACTATATTATGTCCCTATTTATCCCCAGTGTCTCCTGGCCTCCCCTATCTCTTCCCTGGCCCTGGCCTCTCCTATCCCTTCCCTGGCCCTTCCCCATGAGGCCATGGCCCTCTCTCAGGTGCACTATATTATGTCCCTATTTATCCCCAGCATCTCCTGGCCTCCCCTATCTCTTCCCTGGCCCTTCCCCAGGAGGCCATGACCCTCTCTCAGGTGCACTATATTATGTCCCTATTTATCCCCGGCATCTCCTGGCCTCCCCTATCTCTTCCCTGGCCCTTCCCCATGAGGCCATGGCCCTCTCTCAGGTGCACTATATTCTGTCCCTATTTATCCCCAGCATCTCCTGGCCTCCCCTATCTCTTCCCTGGCCCTTCCCCAGGAGGCCATGACCCTCTCTCAGGTGCACTATATTATGTCCCTATTTATCCCCGGCATCTCCTGGCCTCCCCTATCTCTTCCCTGGCCCTTCCCCATGAGGCCATGGCCCTCTCTCAGGTGCAGTATATTATGTCCCTATTTATCCCCAGCATCTCCTGTCCTCTCCTATCTCTTCCCTGGCCCTTCCCCAGGAGGCCATGACCCTCTCTCAGGTGCACTATATTATGTCCCTATTTATCCCCAGTGTCTCCTGGCCTCCCCTATCTCTTCCCTGGCCCTGGCCTCTCCTATCCCTTCCCTGGCCCTTCCCCATGAGGCCATGGCCCTCTCTCAGGTGCACTATATTATGTCCCTATTTATCCCCAGCATCTCCTGGCCTCCCCTATCTCTTCCCTGGCCCTTCCCCAGGAGGCCATGACCCTCTCTCAGGTGCACTATATTATGTCCCTATTTATCCCCGGCATCTCCTGGCCTCCCCTATCTCTTCCCTGGCCCTTCCCCATGAGGCCATGGCCCTCTCTCAGGTGCACTATATTCTGTCCCTATTTATCCCCAGCATCTCCTGGCCTCCCCTATCTCTTCCCTGGCCCTTCCCCAGGAGGCCATGACCCTCTCTCAGGTGCACTATATTATGTCCCTATTTATCCCCGGCATCTCCTGGCCTCCCCTATCTCTTCCCTGGCCCTTCCCCATGAGGCCATGGCCCTCTCTCAGGTGCAGTATATTATGTCCCTATTTATCCCCAGCATCTCCTGTCCTCTCCTATCTGTTCCCTGGCCCTTCCCCATGAGGCCATGGCCCTTTTTCAGGTGCACTATTTAAAAAATGGAGTTGGGGGGCGCCAATGCTCTCTCTGGCATAGGGCACGAAAAAGTCTAGTTGCGGCTATGCCTCTCAGTCTCCCAGGAGTTGACTTACCACGGACTGCGGGACAGCCCCCTCAAATCGGGACAGATGGGAGCTATGCTTAAATCTAAGAACCTGCTTCATTTACCGAAAGCTACACATTCCCCAAAGTGCCCAACATTTACCCGGACAAAATTGGGACAGAGATCCAAGAGTTCTTGTTATATTTAATGTGCTAGGCGCCAGAAGGTGTAGGCAACGCCGTACAAGCGGTAACATAAAAACCAATTAAGTACACAGCAAAAATACAGTGAACGTTACACAGCATAAATACAAACCCTGTAGTACAAGCACAGACACGGAGTGACAGGTGCAGGGGGGAGGGTCGGGCAACTCGCTGTAGTTGGCAATGATTGGGGTAATGACGCCTGAGCGCTGCGCCCATTTGTATGATATGTGTCAGTGACAAGGAGGAAATGCACTAAGTGATAAAGTACAACCAATCAGCTCCTGTCAGTTTATAGGCTGTGTTTGAAAAATGACAAGAGCTGATTGGTTGGTACTTTATCACTCTTGAAGGCTTAGTACAAGATGTCTATGAATCTATGTGAGTGGTGAATTATGACACTGACACAGTTGTGGATGAATACGAATTTTGTTTATTGGGTCACATTGCCCTAAAATTTGTATCCGCTTGAGAAATAAGCAGGGATGGCCATCGAGCATCAATGCTTAACAATCAATGGTTAACCACCGATGGTCAATGGTTTTGCCATCAATGGTGGAGATCCAATGGTTCTTTGCCATTTATGGCACAGAGCAAAGCGATGTTGTTTTTTTTTTCCCTCATGCATAGCTCCACCCCCGAACATGACCCACAAAGCAGCGTCCGTGCTCCCTGCTGAGAGCCAGCCCGGGTGAGGGGTGAGTGGCCTAATCACGGGGGAAGGGGGAAGCTAAAAACCTGGGGAGGGGGGCACTGTGAGCCCCTCAGCCCAATGCAAATCCAGGGGCAGCAAGCAATCTCCCTTTGCAGCCCAGCACACACAGCTCAGTTGACAGGGAAGAGGGAAGATAGGGGGGGGGGCGGCGGACATGGGCCCCTCCAGCCAGCCCTGGTAATTAGTACCCACTCCCTCTCGGCACCCCTGCGCCCTGATTGGCCCGCTGGCCATCAAGTATTAAGGGATGACCATCGGTGAATTAATCCATCGATGGTTGCCAGCCGATAGTTTCATGACATTAAAGTCAACCACTGATGGTACAGTTTATGGTGACCATCGATTGATAACCCACCAATGGCCATCCCTAGTAATATGCGATGTTGATGAAGGTGTTTTTGTTATCTGGCAGACTCTTGGTGTTTGAGAAATCACTATACTACCCACTGTCTAAAGGATTCACCATGGGGAGTAGGTAACCCTTCCAGGGAGCACTTTATCCATACAGACTACAGACTTCCTCTAGTCTGCTGCACATCCCCCAGCACGAGCTACAGTGAGGCACAGGGAAGGCACAGCAGCTCTCAGTGACCCTGTACCCAGTGTATGGGCGAGCAGCAGGTGTCATTGTCACTGAGGGGGTGAAGGAGAGAAAGGACAAAGAGCACTGGTGGTAAGGATGCAAGGAAAGAAACGGGCAGAGGGCTGGGCCCATGAGCTCACATTCTAAAGTTTTATTTCTTCCCAATTGTCCATTTTAGAACAATGATTTTGTTGCAGGGCAAGAGTTGGAATGAACGAATATACGATAGTAATGACGCCATCCTATCATTCCATCGATATCATGGAATAAATGTAAATGGTCTGTGGCTTTGAAACATCGGCGAGTCTCCTGCCCATTGATTTAAAGTAGCCGTCTTTTAATAGGCCAAATCAAATGGCTACTTTAAAACATTGGGCACTGTTACTATTCTATTCATATGTAACTTTTCTTTGATGATCTTCTCTTGATACCTACACATGGCCTAGATGAAGCCTTATCGTTGGGAGGACCAGACCTATAAGTCACTATAAAACTGAATCTGGTGAAAAATAAAGCCCACCTATCAGCTATGAAGCCAAGATTTCAAGTATTTGATTCAGGGCCTCCCTAGGGGTGTTCGACTTGTGCAGTCGCACAGGGGCGCCACCCATAGAGGGCGCTTTCCTCCCCAACATCCAGATTTCAGCAGGACCCCGGAGACTCTGAATGGATGCTGTACGCATGCGCGCGACATCCATTCAGTGACGGGAGAGGGCTGGGGGAAATCCCAGCTAGTGAGGTTCCCCCCAGCCTGACGTTATTTGGAGGCGGACATGCCTCCTAATAACATCATGTAGGGGCGTGACCTATGGTAATTAGGCCACACACCCCATTTACGGCCACGCGCGAAGATATGGCGCACTGGAGAGGGCCGGGACAGGGAGCTCTGACCCCTGGAGCCGGCCATGATTTGATTCAACATTTCTATGATCTGCATTTATGGTAAGCGATCCACTGGCTCCTTCCATGAGGTGTCACTGTTCCTTTAGCGCCAGATGAATGGCTAACCGTTCCATGGTATCCCAGAATGCATTAGTGGCATGATGCTAGAATGTGTCTGGAGCATTGCCTTGACCAAAATGCATTACAGAGTATTCAAAAAAATATCCATTCGGGTTTGAATTGCGTTTTTCCACAGAGAGATATTGCTATGACAAAATAACTCCGATGTCATTCCATTGAGGAAACCCACTATGGCCACACCAAACGGCCTCCGTCCCTAGAAATGGCGGCTCTAGAGGTGGGGCTACAGCCAATTCCAAAGTTCAAATAGGGGAGCCACACCAACTGCTAGTGAGTCCATGCCGGCGATGTTTGGCAGTGTCTGGGGTGGCAGTTGGTGTGGCTCCCTTATTAAAATTTTTTACTGCGCTTCAGCCCCAACCTCTGGAGCTGCCACTGGTCCCTAGTAACGCCTTTCCCCAATGTAGGAAAGAAGGTAAACAGTTCAAGATGTAGAAAAGAGAATAAGCACACAACACATGCCAATGCCTGCTTCGCTGTGAGGCTTTGTCAAGGCATGTCTTGGTAACCAAACTTTTGTAAAAAAAAAATAAAAATGAAATGCAGAGGTCATTAAAGAAACCATAGAAAGTGTTTGTGTTCATTTCTCCATGGATCACTCAGAGAGAGGAACGTCTATAATATAATGCATCTGCTCATAAATCCTTCAAGATCTTGAGCAGGATCAATACGAGCTAATTCATCTTTAATGTTATCGTTAAGTCCTTGACAAAATGCCATATTTCAGCCTGTATCATCTATCTGGTGACGGATTTCATTGATATAAGCTTGCATGTACTATGTACCTTGACAAGGACCGGACAGAATTAACTCTGTAGGGGTAGCTCTAAGTGGCTCACCAAAGATCTAGCCTGAAGACGTACTGGAAGGAATTCAACATGGGGTGGCCAAATCGAGGCCTCTCTTTCCAGTAGTGTAAGCACCAGCCCAACCTTAACAGAATCTGTGCTATAATTTGGAGGACACGTATGAAACATCAATCAACATTGTGCCACAAATGACCCGTATGTACTCTCCCTCAAACTTTTCTGCTAACTCACCTTGCGTTGTGGTTCCTTCACATTTAGTATAAAGACTGCAGGTACCTGTTACTTACGTATCATGTAGGTGACAATATATAATGGTCAACTACGCCTGGAGCATTAGGGTGCTCACAACAATGGCGGCTCTGGTAATGCTACAGTGGCCCCAGTGGGATCCATCAAATGTGGCAGAATCTTCTGTAATAGTATCGGCAATATATTGTCAACTTCTTGTTCCCAAATGCTGGAGGCCCCACGATCCTCAGTATTTGTGACCAGAGTTGAAGCTCAAAGCAACAATAGACATGGTACAAGGATACAATAGTCTGGCACTACTGCAGCCACTTTTCTGGGTTAGTAGAGTGGATGAGGCACACAAGGCATGGATAATGCTGATGTGATGTGACTCCGAGTCCATATACAGTACTTGTCAAAAGTCTGAGCACACCAGTATACTTTAAGTAATTTTCAATGTAACTGCACAGTAACAAAATAAACAACTGTTTGATCAATAAGGAAACAAAAAAAAAATACTTGTTTGGACTTTTAGGCAAGTTTATTTAGGTAGTTTTAGGTAGTCTGCTTTCATTGAAGTGACGACCCTTAGCTTTGATAAGCGCTTTGCATATCCTTGGTATCCTATTCACTAATTTTTCCAGTTTTTGGCGATCCATTCGACTCCAGCAGCTTTGAGGAGCCTCCCAGAGGCCCTCAGTGTTGGTAGGCATCTGTTTTCAGACTTTCCTGTCTAGCTCTTCCCACAAAAGCTCGATGGGTGAAACATCGGGTGATTGAGGTGGCCATTCCATTTTTGTTACGATTTGAGCTTCTTCTTTCTTTTGTAAATAATTAGAACACAACTTGGACGTATGTTTTGGATCGTTATCTTGTTGGAAAACGAAGTTCTGACCCACAAGTCGCCTTCCGGAGGGAATCGCATGACGCACTAATATGTTGTGGTATACCTTTTCATCCATTATTCCGTCGATTCTAAGTCACCAACTTGGTTGCCCGCGAAACATCCCCAAACCATCACATGGCCTCCTCCATGCTAAACTGTTGGTGCTACACAGTTCCTTAGTCCAACCCTTATGCTTCTTAGCCCATGCGTACCTTTTTGTTATGTTTGTAGCACGTAGAAGTGGTTTTCTTACCTCAACCCTAGCACTAAGGCCATATTTCTGCAAGCACCTGGCCACCGTCCTATTGGACACAGACTGGGAACGACTTTTCCACAACTCCATTCCTATTTCCGGAGCGGTCAAACGTCTGTTACGCTTGCTAGTAGTCACAATGAAGTTATCCTCACGAACAGTTGCTGCTTTTGGACGACCAGTTCGTTTTCTTGATAAAATTTTGAGCGGTTTTGGCACCGTTACCGTGGGCATTTATTATGAGTTTAAGCGGCACGGCTACTGTGGCCATTATTATAGTATACTCATTTTTTTACACATCTCTATCGATTTTCCGGGTTGCATCGATACGGAATTAATGTATTTTGTTATTTTTTTATCATACTCCATTCATACACAAGTAGCAGAATGTACGATATACAAGCTTCTTTTCGATTTCAGGGGGTGTGCTCAGACTTTTGACAAGTACTGTAGTTACCTCCATCTTAGTACTGGCATATGTGAGACTCAGTAACAACATGATTTCCTTGGAGCATCCCCGATAACCACCTCTGGCAGCAGAGACCAGTGCGAACAAGACCCCTTTCTGCCCCTGAACTGGCACTACAAGGAATAGAATGTTTTCTCTCAGAGCATAACTTATTTGATTATACGTCACAGGGGAATGAGCTAAAGTTGCTGCAATTTGTGACAGGAGGATTACAAAGAAGTTCTACAATGGAGCACGTTCTCATCTTATGAAACAGCGCCACCTACTGTTCCTACAGTAACGCTTTGCCTGCAGCTGTTGCTATACTCGTGCCCTTCCCCAATTGCAGAGGGGTAATCTGTCAAACCTATTTTTATTAATAACATGTGATGTCTTTCCACAGGAAGGGACTTTGGCCCTCATTCAGAGCCACTCGCTAGCGGCAGTACGCTCGTTCCGAGCGATGTTCGCACATCTGCGCATGCGTACGGTTTTTAGTACGCATGCGCGAACCAGTCAGTGCGGCCGAAAATTGTTGGTACGCAATATAGCGAGGGCCTGCTATTTTGAGTGACAGAATGAGGCGTATGTGGGTGGTAACAGGGGAAGGTGCTTGAAAACGGGGAGTGGAGATCCGAACGCAGGCGTGCTTAAAGGTCAAAACGGGCGTTTTAAGGGAGTGCATAATTAATACAGCAGCGTCATTGACCACGTCACTTGGTTTTTTTTAACTCAGAACTGCTCGCAAAATAGCGGTTGAAAACACCAACCACAAGAATAGCGAGCAGTTCATACGCTGTACGATGTACTCGATTAATCTAATAAATAGCGGACATGACGTATGGTGCGTGCGGCCAGGGGGCGTTTTTATCAAATAAACGAGCGTATGTTTTGCTCGCTCGTTCAGACTTAGAGGTGGGAACAGACTGCAATTTGCGAACGGATCATTTGAATAGCCAGCCCTTGTTTTTGAACGAACGACCACAAATAGCGAACGGCTCTGAATCAGGCCCTTTGTCTACAATCATGTCCTCTGTTTTAAGGTACTGTAAATTAAGAAGACCTTGTTCTTGAAGACCTCTCCAGAAAGGATCCTTCACATTTAATGTCCTTGGTTCGCTGCAAAGACTTCTGTCAGTTCTGCCTGCCGTAGTCCCGGGTCGGCTGACGGTTGCCTCAGCCATGTCCCCTCTTGAATTGTATTTGTAGGTGCAACGTAATCTGCCTTTGTGACAGAAAGCAATAAATACGATTACTTTCTGCTAGGTACAACTGCCCGAGGATCAGTAACCAGCCACTGGTGGACTTTCTATCAGTAGTCTCCAGTAGAATCTGGATTCATGTGTCCAGTCATGTCACAATTGCCAGTTGCTGGAAGTCTTAGCTGAAAGTTCATAGTTCTCTTATAAACAGCGTATACTCTTTTCCACAGCTTCCCAATAAATCAGGTTTGTGTTCTACCTAAGATACCGATGCTGCTGTCATGTTAGGTCTGGGGGTTGTACAGTGCGAATCTGATGGAGAAATATCTTGGTTACTCTTTGCCTTTGTGTAATTAGTTACTTTGGAACTGGTTTAATGGTCTTACATCCCAAGTTTCTCAATAATCTTCTGTATTTTGTGTCTTTAATTAAGAAGACTACCATCTGCTCCTCTGCCAGTCTGAATACCCTGGTAAAGGGAGATGTGTCTAAGATCTCTAGTCTCAAAGTTCTGAGCTAGGACTCGTAGTATTTCCATTTCATCCCCTTCTTGCTCAAAACAGGCAACAAGTTCATCCACGTAAATGAGTAGACAGATCCATTTGTCAGTCGCTTAATTTACTTTGATATTCCATTGCTGGCGCAGCCTGATTCAGACCATATGTACATTTCTGGCGTTCACATCAACAGTCGGGGAAAACTTCCTGAGCCCAGAACAGGGTAACGCATCGTAACGTAATATATAACAAGATGGAGCATTACAGACATGTTCTACAACAGACTAGTGCAGTGTCCCAATTTCTGAAGCACAGCGCCACCTACTGTCCCTCCGGTAACACTCAGCCTCCCAATGTTCCTATATACCCCAACACACACTGCGTAATATGTCAGCATAATGGATGGTTATAATAACTCCAAATGACTTGCTCCATGTGCCTCAAATACGTTGAACAAGACCGTGGGCAGAAAGTGTTCTCCATACCTGCCCACCCCATGAGCGTACTGAATTTGCGGGAGTTCTCCTGGCTCGCCAGAGAGTGGGCAGCCCTCCCGCATCTAGAAGTAGGCGATGCGGGGTGGGGGCATGGCGACGCGATTCGCTATGTGAGGTTGATGAATCTTGGGGCACATGCAAAAGGGGGGTCTGTGTATGTAACACAATCATGCAGTAATATCACTGTATAAGCCAAAGGTTCCCAAACGCTGCCATTACAGTCCAGGTTTCAAGGATATCCATGCTTGAGCCCAGATGGTTAAAATCAAATTGACTGAGGAACTATTTCAGCTGTGCTAAAGCATGGATATCCTTAAAGCCTGGACTGTAATGGTGGAGTTTGCGGAACCTCTGGTATAAGTCATTGATAAGACCACGGTTTCTATATGTTGTATAGTTTTGGGTCCTGGTGTATATAGGAAAGAGAACTGGAAAGGGTTCAGTGAGGGAAAACCTCGTCAATAAAGGAACTGAGAGGATTCTATAATAAAGAGATGATGGCAAAAATTATTTTTGTTTGGTTTCGGAAGAAAAAAGCCGCAGTCAGGCAGATTGCGGTGGCAAATTCATTGGCTGGATGTAACCCTTTGTATGCTGGCCACAAACCATTTCATACCAGCCGATACCAGGCAACTGGTCTGATATTACCTCATGCTTGGCCTGAAAATGACCGTCAGCCTCGTCATTGGGCATCTTTGTAGATGCCATCAAGAGACAGTAGGCAGCCACTTCCTGCCTGTCAGTGACGTCATATTCCAGCCTCACTTATGTTGCCAGACATGAACCAAAATGGACATTAATACTTACACTGAGTTAAATGTCAGGATGGCTTACGAACGGCCACCTAGATTTATTACACATTGAACCCTGTGACATAGTGGGGCACAGAACCCCCCCCCCCCCCTGCCCAGGGGAGCACATGACGTCATGATGTCACACTGGGTTCAGGAAGATGGACGCCTCTGTATGTAGCCGGGTGCTGGTCTTTGCTCCCTGCAAGCTGAAAACAGGTGCACACCCCTCATTACAGCCCTGGTTAAACCTGAAGGACCGGTGTATTCCTTTAGTCTCAGAGAAACTATGCGGCTGTGATTGGAAATGTGGCACAGACCGTAACAATATACCTAAATGTCACCGTGTAGCTCTGTGCCCCATGGGAGGAGTTGAGTCATTCCTGTCAGTGTGCTCTGTGCCGGTAACTTATTTACTTTTCTTATATGTCGCACACATATTCCACAGCGCTTTACAGAGAGAATATTTGTCCATTCACATCAGTCCCTGCCCCAGTGGAGCTTACACTCTATGGGTCTGATTCAGAGCCGGACGTTATTTGCGGACGGTCGTTCTGATAAAGGGGGTGGCTATTTAAATGATCCGTTCGCTCCTTGTGGTCTGTTGCCGCCTCTATGTCTGAACGAGCTAACAAAACATGCGGTCGTTATTTTGAAAATTACGCCCCCTGGCCGCTCGCATCATACGTCATGTCCGCTATTTAATAGATTAATCGAGTACATCGAACAGCGTATGAACTGCTCGCTATTCTTGGGGTTGGTTTTTCCTACCGCAATCTTGCGAGCAGTTCTGACTATAAAATAACCAAGTGACGTGGTCAATGACGCTGCTGTATTAATTATGCACACCCATAAAACGCCCGTTTTGACCTTTAGGCACACCTGCGTTCTGATCACCACTCCCCGTTTTCAAGCACCTTCCCGTTACCACCCACATACGCCTCCTCCTGTCACTCAAATTAGCAGGCATTCGCTATTTAGCGAGCACACGATTTTCGGCCGCACTGACTGGTTCGCGCATGCGTATTACAATCCATACGCATGTGCAGATGTGCGAACATCGCTTAGAACGAGCGAACGGCCGCTTACGAGCGCCTCTGAATGAGACCCTATATTCCCTACCACATGCTCTCACACATACACACTAGGGTTAATTTTTGTTGGGATCCAATTAACCTACAAGTATATTTTTGGAGTGTGGTAAGAAACCCAACGCAAGCACAGGGAGAATATACAAACTCCACACAGGTAGGGCCATAGGCCCGTATTCATTTAGAGGCGAAAAGTCACAAAGGTTTTGCCTGTCCGTCTTTCCGCCTCCTTCGCCTGTTTCAGAGGCGAAAACTTTTTGTGCACGTCCCAGCTTTTCAGCCCCTATTCAATTCCAAACCACGCAAAAACGGAAAGCGGCGAATGCGGAACAGGCTCAAAGTACTGTCAGAAGTGGGGAAATCAGTCTGTACCCCCCAAAAAGATGCACTAACATAGGGAACCAATGTAGATGTGTACTAATACCTCTAATAAAAGTGTTTGGGGTACTTAAGTAGTTTAATTAGCTTCTTATAAGCGTCTATGCAGAAGTGGTGAAGAATGGTATAAAGCTGCATTTTTTGGAGAAAATAAGTAGTTCTGGCAAATTTGGGGTACAGGAAAATGGGTGCTAGCATATTTAAATGTTTCTAAAGTGAACTTTTAAAAAATGTCAAAAACGCACCTGCAATCCCCAAAACACCTGACCCATCCTTGCAGACCCTCAAAAAGTCTAGTTCGCTAGTTTTTATGCTTGTCCCTCCACTTTTTACTTTTTCACCCCAAAAAATGAAAGTACCTTTTTGGGGTGTTTTTTTTTTTTTACTTTTTATTCAAGATTTGTCCTTTGGGGGACTGTGCCAAGGGTTCTGGGTTTTTTCCCACGTTTGCACCCCATAATAAAGATTTTGCTCTTCTTCTTATCTGCTATTCATAGGCGAATCTTTTTCGCCTCTGACATTGCATTGAGTTTCCGCGTAGGCGAATTACGGCTGGAATAGAATGTGGAGATAAGTTCCGACCAGGCAAAAAGTGGCAATAGGCGAAGTTTTTTCGCTGATTACGGCTCATAGTGGGAATCAAACCCCTGACCTCAGTGCTGTGAGGTAGCAATGCTAACCATTACACCATCTGTGCTGCCCTGTAGTTACTCGTCGCTTCATTGGCAAAGTATGAGATAAACATTGATCATTAAATAATGAGTCATTTCTGTATAAATTCTCAGGCACAACCTTACAAATAATGGCTAAAATCACAAGATCCAGCTAAATATCCCAGTACAGTCATTCTGCCTGCCCAGACCTGTTAATAGTGTGCCCACAGCACCTCCAGTGACGGACTGGCAACTGGAATTTACTGATATGCTTATAGGAACAGAGAAGTGTTACAGCTGATTCACCTTTGGTAATGTATTACCCAATACCAGGACGTGTAACAAGGTTTATAGCGACTTTAAACTGCAGGGAATGTTCCTTCCATATATTGCCATCAACGTTAAGCTTGTCAACTAGAAGTACATTATGCCTGGTTGGAACAAAAACAACCCCATTAAATAGCACTGGCCAAGGCGGACCTCCGTCACTGCCAGGGACATGTAAAAATCGGGTTAATAAAAATCACCACACCTTGTGGCTGGGTTCCCAGGGTTGAGCAGTAGATATGGAAGAGGTCTTCATGGCACCTGGTAAGATCTGAATGGCATGTGGGGACATCTGAGTGACTTGTGAGAGTTTGGAGAACATGTGTGGGCATATTGTGTGCCGGGTCGCTATAGCGGACATGGCCATGCCCGCTCAGGTAAAAATGTTCTATGATGGGAATGGTATAGAAAATCCCGACCGCGGAAGCCCGACAGGAGGAGAAGTACCTAACAGGTAAGTACCCTAACCCTCCCTCTCCCCCCCTAACCCTCCCTTGGTTGTGCCTAACCCTAACCTCCCCTCCTGGCACCCTAAACCTAAGTCTCCCAGTGTGGGGGGGGGTAACTAACTCTAACCTCTCCCCGGTGGTGCTTAACCTCAACCCTCCTCTCCACAGCCTAACCCTAACACTCCCGGGGTGGGGGTTAGGGGGTGCTTAACCCTAATTTCTCCCCGGGGGTGCCTATCCCTAACCTCACCTTTCCCGGGGACATGAGCATACTGCCGTTCACTGCACTAGACTCTGGAGACAAAGCCCTGGAAGTCTGGACATTAAATCTAGAAGTTACTTCCCTTAGCCCAGACTTTGCGGAATCAGTGCTGAGAGGGGTCTTGCGGCATGTGACCCCCATCCCGGCCACTAGTCAGTAAGTGTAAAGTGACCAGGCCTTATGGATAGATAAGGGGATCAGCCAGGATTGGTTAAAGGGGATAATGGCTGCCTTACCCAACCCCACAGCCACACCTTTAGTAAAAAAAAAAAAAAAAAAAAAAAAAAAAGTATAAATGAAGGTATAATATAGCCCGTGAGAATTGTCTAACATCCCTGCCTTCTAGCGCTATATCAATGCCTGGTTTTGCCAGCCTATGTGACTTGGAGGGAGCTGAGTTGCGTCCACATAGGGTGATGAGCATCGTCTGTCCCCATAGCAGAATTTGGATAGGGTACGGTTGATCCACCACTGGATGTGTGTAGCATTATTACCAACGATTCATTTGTGCCTCAGCTGCTTTGTGCTTTGTAAATTAGGTTTCCTGTCTCCCAACACTGAAAACCGCATTGCAAGCTGCCTAGATGGTGAGGGGAACGTGCCTGGTTTGCAGCACTGCACAGTATTGTAAGATAGACATCGTGGCTTCACTTTTCAAAAATGTTTGGTTATAGAATTTATTTTTTTCCTTTTTTTTTTTTGTCTGTGTTTTAGAATTTTTTCTTCTATATTCTCATAGGGGCTGACGATGAGTTGGGCCGTTTGTTTTACGTAAAATATGCAATTTGTACTGCGCACATAACCCCCCACCCCAAATCGTACACCTACCCCTTTGCATAGATTCGGTAATTGCGCCTCCTTACGCTTGGCGGTAGGTGGAATGAGAGAGGGAAGAGGCGTGCAAACGGAGACTATAGAGTATAAAAATATTAAAAAAAGGTGCCGAATTGAGGCAGCACAGCATGAAGACGCAGATACACTTTGCGGGTGCCTGAGGTCTGGGGTAGCTATGACAATGACTATGTCACCAGCAGTAACCAGCCGTTTCTGATTGGCTGGTTGGTGCATTCTCCTCTGAAGCTGATAGGTGCCTGAGGTCTGGGGTAGCTATGATGATGACTATGGCCCTGATTCAGAGCCGGACGCTCTGACCAGAGCGCTCGCTCTGAATCAGGGCCCACCTCCATTAATATGGAGCGTCCTCCTGGACGCTCGTATAGCTGTGGGTCACCACCTACAGCATATACGAGCGTGCAGGATGATGGTCGCGATGGTCTTGACCATTGCGACCATCGAAACTGCGAGCAAAAGCCTGCGGTTGAGTTTTTCAACCGCAAGGCCAGGAGTGATTTTGGTTCTATCAGAGCCAAATTCACTCCCACTGACATCACTAGTGATGTCAGTGGGGCCGGCTTCAGACGGTAGGCGTTCCCTTGGGAACGCCTCCGTCTGGCAGGCACGCCCCCGGCACGCCCACCAAAGGGGGCGTGCTGTCAGTCAACATCGACAGCACGCCCCCTTTGATGAGACACTCCGAGCGAAGGAAAGTCCTTCGCTCGTCGCGTCTCGCGCATGCGCACGACGGAGCTCCCTGCGCATGCACAGTGCAGACCATCGACCCACTTGCGAGCGGACAGCCGCTCGCGAGTGGGTCTGAATGAGGGCCTATGTCACCAGCAGTAACCAGCCGTTTCTGATTGGCGGATTCTCCTCTGATGCTGATAGGTGCCTGAGGTCTGGGGTAACTATGACGATGACTATGGCCCTCATTCAGACACACTCGCGAGCGGCTGTCCGCTCGCAAGTGGGTCGATGGTCTGACTGCGCATGCGCACGACGGAGGGAGCTCCGTCGTGCGCATGTGCGAGAGGCGACGAGCGAAGGACTTTCCTTCGCTCAGAGTGTCTCATCAAAGGGGGCATGCTGTCGATGTTGACTGACAGCACGCCCCCTTTGGTGGGCGTGCCTGCCAGACGGAGGCGTTCCCAAGGGAACGCCTACCGTCTGAAGCCGGCCCCACTGATAGAGCCAAAATCACTCCTGGCCTTGCGGTTGAAAAACTCAACCGCAGGCTTTTGCTCGCTGTTTCGATGGTCGCGATGGTCAAGACCATCGCGACCATCATCCTGCACACTCGTATATGCTGTGGGTGGTGACCCACAGCTATACGAGCGTCCAGGAGGACGCTCCATATTAATGGAGGTGGGCCCTGATTCAGAGCGAGCGCTCTGGTCAGAGCGTCCGGCTCTGAATCAGGGCCTATGTCACCAGCAGTAACCAGCCGTTTCTGATTGGCGGATTCTCCTCTGAAGCTGATAGGTGCTTTGCTCGTGCTCATATTATATAACTTTTTGGGTATATATTTTGAATTGAATTTTTTGCTGCTTTCATTCATACACGAGAAGGGTGATTATACCTGCTGTACTATACAGTTTTTTTTTCTTATTATTTAATCAAACCTAATAGCAAATGCCTTTTTTTATTTCAATAAATAAAAACAAATGCCAACAAACTTTCCCGGTGCTAATGACCTTGCTGGGTGTAAGTGTATCTGGGTGTATTGGTGCAGAGCTGATTGTCTCTATGACTCAGCATTTTGGGCTTTATACAGCACCAGCGTATAGCACAGTGTAATACAGGAATGACAGTATATATACCTGACAGAGAAGGTGAGAGGTCCCTGCATATATATTTGCCGTACACTTTACATTTTACACTGACCTCAAGCTGACTAATAATTATTCAGGGCAGGCTGTAAGGGGCTAGTGGGCAGCCACGCCTCCTGCGCAGGACCCCTGGCAGCTGTTTGTCAGCGCTGGATTCGGCCCTTGTCAGCTCATTTATGGGCTTGAACAGATGAATAACTCAGGTCTCACATTCCTGTGTGGTTCAGCTCATTAATATTTCAGGCTCTGCTGGCGAGGGTAATATAATATAACCAATATAATGAAACATTAACAGGGCACCCAAGCACAAAGCAGGAGGAGGGGCACGCAGAGGAAGACTACGCATAATAAAATGATTATATTACTGCCCAATTACTACCACTCCCTCAGCATTATTCACAAAGCCTAATTCACATAGTAAAACTTCAAAATAACATTGTGCTTTCCGCACCTTGGTTATTTTTGGAACTACAGTTGTATACTATGGGGAAGACATACCGGTAACTCTGCAAGTAAAAAAATAAATACAACTTTTCTATCATTACTACACATCACCATACACGTCGCTCCTCATTACATCTATCTATCTGCTTTCATAGACAGTACATGAAAGATGAACTGTGTTTATTGGCCATACATTATATACATCATTATTCATAGGAGGGGTGTACCAGGGGTCTGCAGCAGAGGTGCATGGATGAAAAAGAGGCCTTGGCCACGTGCTACGCCCTCAGGGGTAAATTTACTAAAGTGAGAGTTTTTAGAAGTGAATTTTAAAAGAGATGTTGCCCATAGCAACCAATCAGATTCTAGCTATTATCTTCTAGAAGGTGCTAGTTAAATGTTAGGTAGAATCTGATTAGTTGCTATGGGCAACATCTCTTCTAAAACTCACTTCTAAAAACTCTTACTTTAGTAAATTTACCCCCTACTGCGAGTAGAATTGGAGGCTGATCTCGTGTTATGCCCCCAGTCCCTCTCTGCAGTGATTGGACGACGCACACATGGATTGGAACGGAAGTGCCCTCTCGTGTGGTTTCCCTACTAGGGTCACTGGTGCCCACAGGTGGGGCAGATACCAGGCCTGTCCCTTTATACATGTGTATTCTGTAATTTAAACATTAAAATAACACATTTTAAAAGGTTATCGGCAACTGAAGGCGGCGATTTCACCCTTTCATTGCTACATTGATGCAACACAGTTTTGTAATTGAATAGTAAAAAGTGCTGAGTTCTGATACTTTCCCTAAAGCTGGCTACACACTGACAGATATATTGGCCGATCGATTGATTGGTCAGTATATCTGGTGCCCGTCGGTCAGGGTACCAGTGATATGTCAGTGACAGACGTCGTTCAGACAGGCAATGGACAGATATATCTGCAGATCTGCTGATCGCCCGTGCACAAGCAGTGCCAGCCGTGGGGAGGGGGGCGAACTCGGAAGGTGATGGTTGTTCAGTGTATATGAACATGGCCGCAACTAGAGGGGGGGCTGGAGGTGCATGTGCACCGGGTATGCCGCCAGTGTTCACCAGCCTGACGCTGGTAATACAATCTCAGCGGGCGCCCGGCTCCTTCCCTGCAGCGCCGCGGTAGCCGGAGGCTGGAGTTCTCTCCTGAACTCCAGCTTCCGGCTCTCCCCATGGGCACTATGGGAGACGTCATTACATCTCTCCCAAAGTTCCGAGGAGCAGCCGGGCAGATCAGACGGAGGCGGATGCAGGAGCGGGGATTAAGGTAAGTATTGTTTTTTTTTGTGTAAATGGCACTACAGGGGCATTACTATATGGGCACTACTACAGGGGCATTACCATATGGGCACTACTACAGGGGCATTACTATGGGGGCATTACCATATGGGCACTACTACAGGGGCATTACTATATGGGCACTACTACAGGGGCATTACCATATGGGCACTACTACAGGGGCATTACTATATGGGCACTACTACAGGGGCATTACCATATGGGCACTACTACAGGGGCATTACTATGGGGGCATTACCATATGGACACTACTACAGGGGCATTACTATATGGGCACTACTACAGGGGCATTACCATATGGGCACTACTACCCAGGCATTACCATATGGGCACTACTACAGGGGCATTACTATATGGGCACTACTACAGGGGCATTACCATATGGGCACTATTACAGGGGCACTACTACAGGGGCATTACCATATGGGCACTACTACAGGGGCATTACTATGGGGGCATTACCATATGGGCACTACTACAGGGGCATTACCATATGGGCACTACTACAGGGCATTACTATGGGGGCATTACTATATCGGCACTACTGTGGGGGCATTACCATATGGGCACTACTACAGGGGAATTACAATGGGGCATTACTATATGGGCAGTACTACAGGGGCACTACTACAGGGGCTTTACCATATGGGCACTACTACAGGGGCATTACTATGGGGGCATTACCATATGGGCACTACTACAGGGGCATTACCATATGGGCACTACTACAGGAGCATTACTATATGGGCACTACTGTGGGGGCATTACCATATGGGCACTACTACAGGGGAATTACAATGGGGCATTACTATATGGGCAGTACTACAGGGGCATTACTACAGGGGCACTACTACAGGGGCATTACTATATGGGCACTACTACAGGGGCATTACCATATGGGCACTACTACAGGGGCATTACTATATGGGCACTACTACAGGGGCATTACCATATGGGCACTACTACAGGTGCATTACCATATGGGCACTACTACAGGGGCATTACTATATCGGCACTACTGTGGGGGCATTACCATATGGGCACTACTACAGGGGAATTACAATGGGGCATTACTATATGGGCAGTACTACAGGGGCATTACTATATGGGCACTACTACAGGGGCATTACTATATGGGCACTACTACAGGGGCATTACCATATGGGCACTACTACAGGGGCATTACTATGGGGGCATTACCATATGGGCACTACTACAGGGGCATTACCATATGGGCACTACTACAGGGGCATTACTATATGGGCACTACTGTGGGGGCATTACCATATGGGCACTACTACAGGGGAATTACAATGGGGCATTACTATATGGGCAGTACTACAGGGGCACTACTACAGGGGCATTACTATATGGGCACTACTACAGGGGCATTACCTCAGGGGGCATTACTATAGGTGCACTGCTGCAGGGGGCATTACTATGGGGGCATTACTATGGGGGAACACAAATTACTGTCTTGCCCCGGGTGATAAAAATCCTAGAATGAATGACAATCATCTACAGATATATCTGCCTGGTGTGTACCCACCTTTACTCTCACTTACATCAGCCTCTGATCTGCCCCTGTTTATCACCTCTTCTGTGCTCATCCGCTGAGCAGACTCTCCCCCCCAAACTTCAATCCTTCACAGCAGTACCCTCTCCCTCTATATGGCCAACGCCAGCTGCGGGCAGAGAAAAATAAGTAGATGCCCTGAATGATTTGGAAATGTCCCATTTTTGCAGGATTTAAGGCTTATTGCTTTGGATAAAATGCCCCTTATGTGTGATTTTTTTTTTTTTTATACCGACTGTCCGCTGATGCTGAGTTGATGATGGTCTAAAACGTGTCTTATTAAAAGTATTAGCTGACGTCCGAGTTATGCCACCCCCTCCACCAGGATGTGCACACACTGGATTGTATATCTTGTAGTGCATCGGTCCGTGTGTGCACGTGATGTATCTGTGAACGACGTCATTCACAGATTTATTGCATCAGCCGTGCAGCATGCAAAATGTGATATATCTGAAAAATATATCGTTCACATCTGCGTGTGTGTTCAGACGACCGACCGACCCATAGTATGGCCCCAGGAGCCAGCGACAATTACATCACAACTGGGCGGGCATATTTAAATGCCCGCCCAGTTGTGATATCTGGCCAGACAGATCATGCGGCTGATTGGTAAGTGTGTATGCTCACCAAAATCAGTCGCACAGTCGCTGGGTCCATCGATCGGTGGCGCCGCTGGCCAAGTTGAGTCAGGTTGTTTTGTGCTATATGCCGCCTGCAAAACAAAACAGCTTTGGGCACGGAATAATGCTCTTTGCACCTAGTCTGCACTAAGCAGGTGACACCAGATACCTCATTTTACCCCCCTGTAATTGTGGTCACTGTCACACAGATACACAATTACCAGGATAACACTATAAGAAGATTTCTGCTGGGGCCTCAGATTTGAGGTTTTATGAATCACCCTTATCAGGTGTTATAAGCGGCCCATAAACGGTCCTGGGGGGTATTTATGACGTTAAAGTTCCCAGTGTGACTGTGTGGTGGTTTCAATGATTGTGGTCAGCCTGGAACTTGTAGTTCCACCATAACAGGAGAACCACAGGTTGCCCAGACATGCTGTAAGCGCTTTGCAGCATATATTTTGGAAGCCCCCTTGCTACAGTATGAGCAGGAATAAGGTGAGAGGGTGAGCTGGGCCCTGGGTGTAAATGGGGGTCTCCAGCCCTCTATTCTATGACCCCGAGGATCCATGTGTGGGGGTCTCAGAGGAGCCCCCTCATCACCCCCGGCACACAGTGCTTTGTCTCATCCCTCCTCCTGCGTGCAGTACCCCCGGCTGGCCACTAGGTGTCTCCCTGCCCCCCGGGGACCGAGCAGCAGCGGCGGCGGACAGAGGGGAAGCTGCGGCAGCGGCTGCTCGGTGTGTAGGGTCGGCCCCGGGATGCCGCCCTCTCCTCCCCGGTAACTTCAGGACAGGGGACATGGACCGGGGATTGCAAGGAGCTCCGGCCGCCTGCACCCTCCTCGTTTTGGGGATCGGGCTGCAGCTGTTCCCGGGGGCGGCGGAAGGTAGGTGCAGAATGCTTCTGTATGAATGTGGGGAGGGGGACACAGCAGAGATGGGGGTGTCCGGGGATGTTTCCTAGGTGCCCCTGACCATGCTTGGTATGTACTAATAGTTTTACCAGGGACTGGAGATGTATTATATAGGATGCCCCTATATACACTGCTGTAGGGTGCCCCTGATTGATACCCAGGTATAAGATGCCCCTGATACCCTGGTATAAGATGCCCCTGATACCCTGGTATAAGATGCCCTTGATACCCTGGTATAAGATTCCCCTGATACACTGGTATAAGATGCCCCTGATTGATACCCTGGTATAAGATGCCCCTGATACACTGGTATAGGACGCCCCCGATACCCTGGTATAAGACGCTCCCGATACACTGGTATAAGACGCCCCCGATACACTGGTATAAGACGCCCCCGATACACTGGTATAAGATGCCCTTGATACCCTGGTATAAGATGCCCCTGATACACTGGTATAGGATGCCCCTGATACCCTGGTATAAGACGCTCCCGATACACTGGTATAAGACGCCCCCGATACACTGGTATAAGACGCCCCCGATACACTGGTATAAGACGCCCCCGATACACTGGTATAAGATGCCCTTGATACCCTGGTATAAGATGCCCCTGATACACTGGTATAAGACGCCCCCGATACCCTGGTATAAGACGCCCCCGATACCCTGGTATAAGACGCCCCCGATACCCTGGTATAAGACGCCCCCGATACCCTGGTATAAGACGCCCCCGATACCCTGGTATAAGACGCCCCCGATACCCTGGTATAAGACGCCCCCGATACACTGGTATAAGACGCCCCCGATACACTGGTATAAGACGCCCCCGATACACTGGTATAAGACGCCCCCGATACACGCCCCCGATACACTGGTATAAGACGCCCCCGATACACTGGTATAAGACGCCCCCGATACACTGGTATAAGACGCCCCCGATACACTGGTATAAGACGCCCCCGATACACTGGTATAAGACGCCCCCGATACACTGGTATAAGACGCCCCGATACACTGGTATAAGACGCCCCCGATACACTGGTATAAGACGCCCCCGATACACTGGGGATAAGACGCCCCCGATACACTGGGGATAAGCCGCCCCCGATACACCGGGGATAAGACGCCCTCGATACACCGGGGATAGGACGCCCCCGATACACCGGGGATAAGACGCCCCCGATACACCGGGGATAAGACGCCCCCGATACACTGGGGATAAGACGCCCCCGATACACTGGGGATAAGACGCCCCCGATACACTGGGTATAAGACGTCCCCGATACACTGGGTATAAGACGCCCCCGATACACTGGGTATAAGACGCCCCCGATACACTGGGGATAAGACGCACCCGATACACTGGTATAAGACGCCCCCGATACACTGGGTATAAGACGCCCCCGATACATTGGGTATAAGACGCCCCCGATACACTGGGGATAAGACGCCCCCGATACACTGGGGATAAGACGCCCCCGATACACTGGGGATAAGACGCCCCCGATACACTGGGGATAAGCCGCCCCCGATACACTGGGGATAAGCCGCCCCCGATACACTGGGGATAAGACGCCCTCGATACACTGGTATAAGACGCCCCCGATACACTGGTATAAGATGCCCTTGATATAAGATGCCCCTAATACACTGTAATAAGATACCCTTGATATAAGATGCCCCTAATACACTGGTATAAGATACCTTGGTATAGGGTGCCTGTGATTCACTGGTATAAGACAGATGTACCTATACACTACAGGGTGCATATTATGTTCTTCCTCTACTGTAGCATTGGATACCTGTGTTATTAGGTATATAATATACCATCACTTGATGCTTCTGGTATTATTTGGTGTACTCCAACTATCATATGTCCCTGATCCTGAGTGGGCGTCATTATGAGGTACTGGTTGTATATTATTATATGCTCCTGGTGGCACTGGGTGTATATTAGCAGATGTCCATGATGGCACTGGGTGTATATTAGTAGATGTCCATGACAGGGTTGGGTGTATATTATTATATGCTCCTGATGGCACTGGGTGTATATTAGCTGATGTCCATGATGGCACTGGGTGTATATTAGTAGATGTCCATGGCAGGGTTTGGTGTATATTATTATATGCCCCTGATGGCACTGGTAGTATATTAGTAGATGTCCATGACAGGGTTGGGTGTATATTATATGTCCCTGATGACACTGGGTGTATATTAGTAGATGTCCATGACAGGGTTGGGTGTATATTATTATATTTCCCTGATGGCACTGGCTGTATGTAC
This sequence comes from Taudactylus pleione, assembly GCA_031769625.1. NCBI lineage: Eukaryota > Metazoa > Chordata > Amphibia > Anura > Myobatrachidae > Taudactylus > Taudactylus pleione. Next base: position 1,018,169 of record JAUIMM010001326.1, on the reverse strand, counting down.
TAGATGGATTTGAGTTCTGGGCAATTACATATTACAGTAGATACAAATTTGTTTGGGGCGAATAGAACATTAGATGCTCTGTAATGGCGGAGTTTGGGTACCTCTGGCCTTTGGAGTGTATACAAGTTAAGCTATTGGCTAGTGTCCTGCGGCTTTGTGTAATAAGTCGCACCATCACACTAGCACACCATCACACTATCACACAGCACACCATCACACAGCACACCATCACACTAGCACACCATCACACTAGCACACCATCACACCATCACACTAGCACACCATCACACTAGCACACCATCACACTAGCACACTATCATACTAGCACACTATCACACTAGCACACTATCATACTAGCACACTATCACACTAGCACACATCACACCATCATACTAGCACCCTATCACACATCACACCAGCACACAGCACACCATCACACAGCACACCAGCACACTAGCACACTATCACACTAGCACACCATCACACTAGCACACCATCACACCATCACACTAGCACACCATCACACCATCACACTAGCACACCATCACACTAGCACACCATCACACTAGCACACCATCACACTAGCACACTATCATACTAGCACACTATCACACTAGCACACTAGCACACATCACACCATCATACTAGCACACTATCACACATCACACCAGCACACAGCACACCATCACACAGCACACCAGCACACTAGCACACTATCACACTAGCACACCATCACACTAGCACACCATCACACCATCACACTAGCACACCATCACACCATCACACTAGCACACCATCACACTAGCACACCATCACACTAGCACACCATCACACTAGCACACTATCATACTAGCACACTATCACACTAGCACACTAGCACACATCACACCATCATACTAGCACACTATCACACATCACACCAGCACACAGCACACCATCACACAGCACACCAGCACACTAGCACACTATCACACTAGCACACCATCACACTAGCACACCATCACACCATCACACTAGCACACCATCACACCATCATACTAGCACACTATCACACATCACACCAGCACACAGCACACCATCACACAGCACACCAGCACACTAGCACACTATCACACTAGCACACCATCACACTAGCACACCATCACACCATCACACTAGCACACCATCACACTAGCACACCATCACACTAGCACACTATCATACTAGCACACTATCACACTAGCACACTATCATACTAGCACACTATCACACTAGCACACATCACACCATCATACTAGCACACTATCACACATCACACCAGCACACAGCACACCATCACACAGCACACCAGCACACTAGCACACTATCACACCATCACACCATCACACTAGCACACCATCACACTAGCACACCATCACACCATCACACTAGCACACCATCACACCATCACACTAGCACACCATCACACTAGCACACCATCACACTAGCACACTATCATACTAGCACACTATCACACTAGCACACTATCATACTAGCACACTATCACACTAGCACACATCACACCATCATACTAGCACACTATCACACATCACACCAGCACACAGCACACCATCACACAGCACACCAGCACACTAGCACACTATCACACTAGCACACCATCACACTAGCACACCATCACACCATCACACTAGCACACCATCACACCATCACACTAGCACACCATCACACTAGCACACCATCACACTAGCACACCATCACACTAGCACACCATCACACTAGCACACTATCATACTAGCACACTATCACACTAGCACACTAGCACACATCACACCATCATACTAGCACACTATCACACATCACACCAGCACACAGCACACCATCACACAGCACACCAGCACACTAGCACACTATCACACTGGCACACCATCACACTAGCACACCATCACACCATCACACTAGCACACCATCACACTAGCACACCATCACACTAGCACACTATCATACTAGCACACTATCACACTAGCACACTATCATACTAGCACACTATCACACTAGCACACATCACACCATCATACTAGCACACTATCACACATCACACCAGCACACAGCACACCATCACACAGCACACCAGCACACTAGCACACTATCACACTAGCACACCATCACACTAGCACACCATCACACCATCACACTAGCACACCATCACACCATCACACTAGCACACCATCACACTAGCACACCATCACACTAGCACACCATCACACTAGCACACTATCATACTAGCACACTATCACACTAGCACACTAGCACACATCACACCATCATACTAGCACACTATCACACATCACACCAGCACACAGCACACCATCACACAGCACACCAGCACACTAGCACACTATCACACTAGCACACCATCACACTAGCACACCATCACACTAGCACACTATCATACTAGCACACTAGCACACTAGCACACATCACACCATCATACTAGCACACTATCACACATCACACCAGCACACAGCACACCATCACACAGCACACCAGCACACTAGCACACTATCACACTAGCACACCATCACACTAGCACACCATCACACCATCACACTAGCACACCATCACACCATCACACTAGCACACCATCACACTAGCACACCATCACACTAGCACACCATCACACTAGCACACCATCACACTAGCACACTATCATACTAGCACACTATCACACTAGCACACTAGCACACATCACACCATCATACTAGCACACTATCACACATCACACCAGCACACAGCACACCATCACACAGCACACCAGCACACTAGCACACTATCACACTAGCACACCATCACACTAGCACACCATCACACTAGCACACCATCACACTAGCACACTATCATACTAGCACACTATCACACTAGCACACTAGCACACATCACACCATCATACTAGCACACTATCACACATCACACCAGCACACAGCACACCATCACACAGCACACCAGCACACTAGCACACTATCACACTAGCACACCATCACACTAGCACACCATCACACTAGCACACCATCACACCATCACACTAGCACACCATCACACTAGCACACCATCACACTAGCACACCATCACACTAGCACACTATCATACTAGCACACTATCACACTAGCACACATCACACCATCATACTAGCACACTATCACACATCACACCAGCACACAGCACACCATCACACAGCACACCAGCACACTAGCACACCATCACACTAGCACACCATCACACTAGCACACCATCACACTAGCACACCATCACACCATCACACTAGCACACCATCACACTAGCACACCATCACACTAGCACACTATCATACTAGCACACTATCACACTAGCACACTATCATACTAGCACACTATCACACTAGCACACATCACACCATCATACTAGCACACTATCACACATCACACCAGCACACAGCACACCATCACACAGCACACCAGCACACTAGCACACTATCACACTAGCACACCATCACACTAGCACACCATCACACCATCACACTAGCACACCATCACACCATCACACTAGCACACCATCACACTAGCACACCATCACACTAGCACACCATCACACTAGCACACTATCATACTAGCACACTATCACACTAGCACACTAGCACACATCACACCATCATACTAGCACACTATCACACATCACACCAGCACACAGCACACCATCACACAGCACACCAGCACACTAGCACACTATCACACTAGCACACCATCACGCTAGCACACCATCACACTAGCACACTATCATACTAGCACACTATCACACTAGCACACTAGCACACATCACACCATCATACTAGCACACTATCACACATCACACCAGCACACAGCACACCATCACACAGCACACCAGCACACTAGCACACTATCACACTAGCACACCATCACACTAGCACACCATCACACCATCACACTAGCACACCATCACACCATCACATTAGCACACCATCACACTAGCACACCATCACACTAGCACACCATCACACTAGCACACTATCATACTAGCACACTATCACACTAGCACACTAGCACACATCACACCATCATACTAGCACACTATCACACATCACACCAGCACACAGCACACCATCACACAGCACACCAGCACACTTGCACAGTATCACACTAGCACACCATCACACTAGCACACCATCACACTAGCACACTATCATACTAGCACACTATCACACTAGCACACTAGCACACATCACACCATCATACTAGCACACTATCACACATCACACCAGCACACAGCACACCATCACACAGCACACCAGCACACTAGCACACTATCACACTAGCACACCATCACACTAGCACACCATCACACCATCACACTAGCACACCATCACACCATCACACTAGCACACCATCACACTAGCACACCATCACACTAGCACACCATCACACTAGCACACTATCATACTAGCACACTATCACACTAGCACACTAGCACACATCACACCATCATACTAGCACACTATCACACATCACACCAGCACACAGCACACCATCACACAGCACACCAGCACACTAGCACACTATCACACTAGCACACCATCACACTAGCACACCATCACACTAGCACACTATCATACTAGCACACTATCACACTAGCACACTAGCACACATCACACCATCATACTAGCACACTATCACACATCACACCAGCACACAGCACACCATCACACAGCACACCAGCACACTAGCACACTATCACACTAGCACACCATCACACTAGCACACCATCACACCATCACACTAGCACACCATCACACCATCACACTAGCACACCATCACACTAGCACACCATCACACTAGCACACCATCACACTAGCACACTATCATACTAGCACACTATCACACTAGCACACTAGCACACATCACACCATCATACTAGCACACTATCACACATCACACCAGCACACAGCACACCATCACACAGCACACCAGCACACTAGCACACTATCACACTAGCACACCATCACACTAGCACACCATCACACTAGCACACTATCATACTAGCACACTATCACACTAGCACACTAGCACACATCACACCATCATACTAGCACACTATCACACATCACACCAGCACACAGCACACCATCACACAGCACACCAGCACACTAGCACACTATCACACTAGCACACCATCACACTAGCACACCATCACACTAGCACACTATCACACTAGCACACCATCACACTAGCACACCATCACACAGCACACTAGCACACAGCACACTAGCACACCATCACACTAGCACACAGTCACACCATCACACTAGCACACATCACACCAGCACACCATCACACTAGCACACCATCACACAGCACACTAGCACACCATCACACCAGCACACCATCACACTAGCACACCATCACACAGCACACTAGCACACCATCACATTAGCACACCATCACCCTAGCACACCATCACACCAGAACACCAGCAACCTATCACCCCATCACCGCAGCACACCAGCACACCAGCACACCAGCACACTAGCACACTATCACACTAGCACACTATCACACTATCACACCATCACACTAGCACACATCACACTAGCACACCTTCACACTTGCACACTAGCACACCATCACGCTAGCACACCATCACATTAGCACACTAGCACACCATCACACCAGAACGCCAGCACGCTATCACCCCATCACCGCAGCACACTTTCACACCAGCAAACTTTCGCACCAGCACACTAGCACACCATCATACCAGCACACCATCACACTAGCACACTTTCACCCCAGCACACTAGCACACCATCATACCAGCACACCATCACACTAGCACACCATCACACCATCACACTAGCACACCATCACACCATCACACTAGCACACCATCACACTAGCACACCATCACACTAGCACACCATCACACTAGCACACTATCATACTAGCACACTATCACACTAGCACACTAGCACACATCACACCATCATACTAGCACACTATCACACATCACACCAGCACACAGCACACCATCACACAGCACACCAGCACACTAGCACACTATCACACTAGCACACCATCACACTAGCACACCATCACACTAGCACACTATCATACTAGCACACTATCACACTAGCACACTAGCACACATCACACCATCATACTAGCACACTATCACACATCACACCAGCACACAGCACACCATCACACAGCACACCAGCACACTAGCACACTATCACACTAGCACACCATCACACTAGCACACCATCACACTAGCACACTATCACACTAGCACACCATCACACTAGCACACCATCACACAGCACACTAGCACACAGCACACTAGCACACCATCACACTAGCACACAGTCACACCATCACACTAGCACACATCACACCAGCACACCATCACACTAGCACACCATCACACAGCACACTAGCACACCATCACACCAGCACACCATCACACTAGCACACCATCACACAGCACACTAGCACACCATCACATTAGCACACCATCACCCTAGCACACCATCACACCAGAACACCAGCAACCTATCACCCCATCACCGCAGCACACCAGCACACCAGCACACCAGCACACTAGCACACTATCACACTAGCACACTATCACACTATCACACCATCACACTAGCACACATCACACTAGCACACCTTCACACTTGCACACTAGCACACCATCACGCTAGCACACCATCACATTAGCACACTAGCACACCATCACACCAGAACGCCAGCACGCTATCACCCCATCACCGCAGCACACTTTCACACCAGCAAACTTTCGCACCAGCACACTAGCACACCATCATACCAGCACACCATCACACTAGCACACTTTCACCCCTGCACACTAGCACACCATCATACCAGCACACCATCACACTAGCACACCATCACACTAGCACACCATCACACTAGCACACCATCACACAGCACACTAGCACACCATCACACCAGCACACCATCACACTAGCACACTAGCACACCATCACACTAGCACACTAGCACACCATCACACTAGCACACCATCACACTAGCACACCATCACACTAGCACACCATCACACTTGCACACTAGCACACCATCACACTAGCACACCATCACATTAGCACACTAGCACACCATCACACTAGCACACCATCACATTAGCACACCATCACACCATCACCCTAGCACACCAGCACCCTATCACCCCATCACCCCATCACCCCATCACCGCAGCACACCAGCACACCAGCACACTAGCACACTATCACACTAGCACACTAGCACACTATCACACTATCACGCCATCACACTAGCACACATCACACTAGCACACCTTCACACTTGCACACTAGCACACCATCACGGTAGCACACCATCACATTAGCACACTAGCACACCGTCACACCAGAACGCCAGCACGCTATCACCCCATCACCGCAGCACACTTTCACACCAGCACACTTTCACACCAGCACACCATCATACCAGCACACCATCACACTAGCACACTTTCACCCCAGCACACTAGCACACCATCATACCAGCACACCATCACACTAGCACACCATCACACTAGCACACCATCACACCAGCACACTAGGACACTATCACACCAGCACACCATCACACTAGCACACCATCACACTAGCACACCATCACACTAGCACACTAGCACACCATCACACTTGCACACCATCACACTTGCACACTAGCACACCATCACACTAGCACACCATCACATTAGCACACCATCACCCCATCACCCTAGCACACCAGCACGCTATCACCCCATCACCGCAGCACACTTTCACACCAGCACACCATCACACTAGCACACCATCACACTAGCACACATCACACCATCACACTAGCACACATCACACTAGCACACCATCACACTAGCACACCATCACACTAGCACCCCATTACACTAGCACACCATCACACTAGCACACCATCACCCCGTCACCCTAGCACACCATCACACTAGAACACCAGCATGCTATCACCCCATCACCGCAGCACACTTTCACACCAGCACACTTTCACACCAGCACACTTTCACACCAGCACACTAGCACACCATCATACCAGCACACCATCACACTAGCACACTTTCACCCCAGCACACTAGCACACCATCATACCAGCACACCATCATACCAGCACACCATCACACCAGCACACCATCACACCAGCACACCATCACACCATCACACTAGCACACCATCACACTAGCACACCATCACATTAGTACACCATCACACCAGCACACTAGCACACCATCACACTAGCACACCATCACACTAGCCGTATGGGGGCTCAGAATGTCTGTCTGAACATGGCTGCTGGTGCCAGTGCAGCTGCGGAAAAAGACACTGGCTGCAACAGGCCCACGTCTAACCTGTCGCCCCCCCTGTTATCACCCAAGAACACCATCACATTAGCACACGATCACACCAGAACACCAGCACCCTATCACCCCAGCACATTTTCACACCAGCACACTTTCAATTTTTTTGTTTTTTTTTAAACTTTTTTTGACACAGTTTATTTTAAAATGACATTCCCAGGGATGCAGGCTATTTTTTTTAAACCTGCACCCCTAAACCCCAATTCTGCACTTTTTTTCGCCACCTATTCAGTGGTGAAAAGTTATCCCCGTTTTTTTTCAAAGACTTTTCGAACCTGCAAAAAGTCTTTGAAATTGAATACGGGGATAATTGAAATCGTCGAAAATGACGTAATCGGCGATAATTTATCACTGATTCTGAACTTTTCTCTCCAAATTGAATACCCCTATTAGGGTTAGGCTGCGGGTGGTGGCAGGTTAGGGTTAGGCTTCAGACAGGGGGGTTAGGTACAGGCACCACTGGGGGGAGGGTTAGGGTTAGGCACTAAGGGGGGAGGGTTAGGTTTAGGCACTTACCAGGAGGGTGTCACGCTGGGCGGCGTGACTAGCACACTATCACACCAGCACACTAGCACACTAGCACACCATCACACTAGCACACCATCACACTAGCACACCATCACACTAGCACACCAGCACACTAGCACACCAGCACACTATCACACCATCGCACCATCGCACCATCACACTAGCACACCATCACACCAGCACACCATCACACTAGCACACCATCACATTAGCACACGATCACCCCATCACCCTAGCACACCATCACACCAGAACACCAGCACGCTATCACCTCATCACCGCAGCACACTTTCACACCAGCACACTTTCACACCAGCACACCATCATACCAGCACACCATCACACTAGCACACTTTCACCCCAGCACACTAGCACACCATCAAACCAGCACACCATCACACCATCACACTAGCACACCATCACACTAGCACACCATCACACTAGCACACCATCACACTAGCACACCATCACACTAGCACACCATCACACTAGCACACCATCACACTAGCACACCATCACACTAGCACACCATCACACCAGCACACTAGCACACTATCACACCAGCACACCATCACACTAGCACACATCACACCATCACACTAGCACACCATCACACTTGCACACTAGCACACCATCACACTAGCACACTAGCAAACTATCACACTTGCACACTAGCACACCATCACATTAGCACACCATCACACCATCACCCCATCACCCTAGCACACCATCACACCAGAACATCAGCACGCTATCACCCCATCACCGCAGCACACTTTCACACCAGCACACTAGCACACCATACCAGCACACCATCACACTAGCACACTTTCACCCCAGCACACTAGCACACCATCACACTAGCACACCATCACACTAGCACACCATCACATTAGCACACTAGCACACCAGCACACTAGCACACCAGCACACCATCACACCAGCACACTAGCACACCAGCACACTAGCACGCCATCACACTAGCCGTATGGGGGCTCAGAATGTCTGTCTGAACATGGCTGCTGGTGCCAGTGCAGCTGCGGAAAAAGACACTGGCTGCAACAGGCCCACGTCTAACCTGTCGCCCCCCCTGTTATCACCCAGAACACCAGCACCCTATCACCCCAGCACATTTTCACACCAGCACACTTTCAATTTTTTTGTTTTTTTTTAAACTTTTTTTGACACAGTTTATTTTAAAATGACATTCCCAGGGATGCAGGCTATTTTTTTTAAACCTGCACCCCTAAACCCCAATTCTGCACTTTTTTTCGCCACCTATTCAGTGGTGAAAAGTTATCCCCGTTTTTTTTCAAAGACTTTTCGAACCTGCAAAAAGTCTTTGAAATTGAATACGGGGATAATTGAAATCGTCGAAAATGACGTAATCGGCGATAATTTATCACTGATTCTGAACTTTTCTCTCCAAATTGAATACCCCTATTAGGGTTAGGCTGCGGGTGGTGGCAGGTTAGGGTTAGGCTTCAGACAGGGGGGTTAGGTACAGGCACCACTGGGGGGAGGGTTAGGGTTAGGCACTAAGGGGGGAGGGTTAGGTTTAGGCACTTACCAGGAGGGTGTCACGCTGGGCGGCGTGACTAGCACACTATCACACCAGCACACTAGCACACCATCACACTAGCACACCATCACACTAGCACACCATCACACTAGCACACCATCACACTAGCACACCATCACACTAGCACACCAGCACACTATCACACTATCGCACCATCACACTAGCACACCATCACACCATCACACTAGCACACCATCACATTAGCACACGATCACCCCATCACCCTAGCACACCATCACACCAGAACACCAGCACGCTATCACCTCATCACCGCAGCACACTTTCACACCAGCACACTTTCACACCAGCACACCATCATACCAGCACACCATCACACTAGCACACTTTCACCCCAGCACACTAGCACACCATCAAACCAGCACACCATCACACCATCACACTAGCACACCATCACACTAGCACACCATCACACTAGCACACCATCACACTAGCACACCATCACACTAGCACACCATCACACCAGCACACTAGCACACTATCACACCAGCACACCATCACACTAGCACACATCACACCATCACACTAGCACACCATCACACTTGCACACTAGCACACCATCACACTAGCACACTAGCAAACTATCACACTTGCACACTAGCACACCATCACATTAGCACACCATCACCCCATCACCCTAGCACACCATCACACCAGAACACCAGCACGCTATCACCCCATCACCGCAGCACACTTTCACACCAGCACACTTTCACACCAGCACACTTTCACACCAGCACACTAGCACACCATACCAGCACACTAGCACACTTTCACCCCAGCACACTAGCACACCATCACACTAGCACACCATCACACTAGCACACCATCACACTAGCACACCATCACATTAGCACACTAGCACACCAGCACACTAGCACACCATCACACCAGCACACTAGCACACCAGCACACTAGCACGCCATCACACTAGCCGTATGGGGGCTCAGAATGTCTGTCTGAACATGGCTGCTGGTGCCAGTGCAGCTGCGGAAAAAGACACTGGCTGCAACAGGCCCACGTCTAACCTGTCGCCCCCCCTGTTATCACCCAGGAACACCATCACATTAGCACACCATCACACTAGCACACTATCACGCCAGCACACTATCACGCCAGCACACTATCACACCAGCACACTAGCACACCATCACACTATCACACCATCACACTATCACACCATCACACTATCACACCATCACACTATCACACCAGCACACTATCACACCAGCACACTATCACACCAGCACACTATCACACTAGCACACCATCACACTAGCACACTGGCACACCATCACACTGGCACACCATCACACTGGCACACTATCACACCAGCACACTATCACAACATCACACTAGCACACCATACCAGCACACCATCACACTAGCACACTTTCACCCCAGCACACTAGCACACCATCATACCAGCACACCATCACACTAGCACACCATCACACTAGAACACCATCACATTAGCACACTATCACACATCACACCAGCACACTAGCACACCATCACACCAGCACACTAGCACACTTTCACCACAGCACACTAGCACACCATCATACCAGCACACCATCACACTAGCACACCATCACACCATCACACTAGCACACCATCACATTAGCACACTAGCACACTATCACACATCACACCATCACACCAGCACACCAGCACACCATCACACCAGCACACTAGCACGCCATCACACTAGCCGTATGGGGGCTCAGAATGTCTGTCTGAACATGGCTGCTGGTGCCAGTGCAGCTGCGGAAAAAGACACTAGCTGCAACAGGCCCACGTCTAAACTGTCGCTCCCCCTGTTATCACCCAGGAACACCATCACATTAGCACACCAGAACACCAGCACCCTATCACCCCAGCACATTTTCACACTAGCACACTTGCACACTAGCACACTAGCACACCATCACACTAGCACACCATCACACTATCACACCAGCACACTATCACACCATCACACTATCACACCAGCACACTATCACACCAGCACACTAGCACACCATCACACTATCACACCATCACACTATCACACCATCACACTATCACACCAGCACACTAGCACACCATCACACTAGCACACCATCACACTAGCACACTATCACACCAGCACACTAGCACACTAGCACACCGGCACACTGCCACACTGGCACACTGGCACACTGGCACACTGGCACACCATCACACTGGCACACCATCACACTAGCACACTATCACACCAGCACACTATCACACCAGCACACTAGCACACCATCACACCAGCACACTATCACACCAGCACACTATCACACCAGCACACTAGCACACCATCACACCAGCACACTATCACACCAGCACACCAGCACACTATCACACCAGCACACTATCACACCAGCACACTAGCACACCATCACACTGGCACACTATCACACCATCACACTAGCACACTATCACACCAGCACACTAGCACACTAGCACACCGGCACACTGGCACACTGGCACACTAGCACACTGCCACACCATCACACTGGCACACCATCACACTAGCACACTATCACACCAGCACACTATCACACCAGCACACTAGCACACCAGCACACTAGCACACTATCACACCATCACACTATCACACCAGCACACTAGCACACCATCACACCAGCACACTATCACACCAGCACACCAGCACACTATCACACCAGCACACTATCACACCAGCACACTATCACACCAGCACACTGGCACACCATCACACTAGCACACCATCACACTAGCACACTATCACACCAGCACACTATCACACCATCACACTAGCACACCAGCACACTAGCACACCAGCACACCAGCACACTATCACACCAGCACACTATCACACCAGCACACTATCACACCAGCACACTGGCACACCATCACACTAGCACACCATCACACTAGCACACTATCACACCAGCACACTATCACAACATCACACTAGCACACCAGCACACTAGCACACCAGCACACTAGCACACTAGCACACCAGCACACTAGCACACTATTACACTATTACACCAGCACACTATTACACCAGCACACTATCACACCAGCACACCATCACACTAGCACACTGGCACACCATCACTCTGGCACACCATCACACTAGCACACTATCACACCAGCACACTATCACAACATCACACCAGCACACTAGCACACCATCACACCAGCACACTATCACACCAGCACACTATCACACCAGCACACTAGCCCTATGAGGGCTCAGAATGTCTGTCTGAACATGGCTGCTGGTGCCAGTGCAGCTGCGGAAAAAGACACTGGCTGCAACAGTCTAACCTGTCGCCCCCGTTATCACCCAGGAACATCAACTAAAATTGTCTCTCTCTGCTTCTGAATTCGTTCTGCGTCCCCCAGGCGGTAACCATCGGGGTACATGCACAGACTGAACACATGGGTGAAATCATCTCAGCGGCCTCCTCCGTGTCAGGGCCTGTTATCACTTACTGCCCGGGAATTAGCATCAATGTGACGCAGGCCGGGAATTAGCATTAATGTGACGCAGGCCGGGAATTAGCATTAATGTGACGCAGGCCGGGAATTAGCATCAATGTAACGCACGCTGGGAAATTAGCATTAATGTGACGCAGGACGGGAATTAGCATTAATGTGACGCAGGACGGGAATTAGCATTAATGTGACGCAGGCCGGGAATTAGCATTAATGTGACGCAGGCCGGGAATTAGCATTAGTGTGACGCAGGCCGGGAATTAGCATTAATGTGACGCAGGCCGGGAATTAGCATTAGTGTGACGCAGGCCGGGAATTAGCATTAATGTGAAGCAGGCCAGGAATTAGCATTAATGTGACGCAGGACGGGAATTAGTATTAATGTGACGCAGGCCGGGAATTAGCATTAATGTGACGCAGGACGGGAATTAGCATTAATGTGACGCAGGCCGGGAATTAGCATTAATGTGACGCAGGCCGGGAATTAGCATTAATGTTATGCAGGCCGGGAATTGGCATTAATGTGACGCAGGCCATTAATGTGACGCAGGCCGGGAATTAGCATTAATGTGATGCAGGCCGGGAATTAGCATTAATGTGACGCAGGCCGGGAATTAGCATTAATGTTACGCAGGCCGGGAATTAGCATTAATGTGACGCAGGCCGGGAATTAGCATTAATGTTACGCAGGCCGGGAATTAGCATTAATGTGACGCAGGCCGGGAATTAGCATTAGTGTGACGCAGGCCGGGAATTAGCATTAATGTGAAGCAGGCCAGGAATTAGCATTAATGTGACGCAGGACGGGAATTAGTATTAATGTGACGCAGGCCGGGAATTAGCATTAATGTGACGCAGGACGGGAATTAGCATTAATGTGACGCAGGCCGGGAATTAGCATTAATGTGACGCAGGCCGGGAATTAGCATTAATGTTATGCAGGCCGGGAATTGGCATTAATGTGACGCAGGCCATTAATGTGACGCAGGACGGGAATTAGCATTAATGTGACGCAGGCCGGGAATTAGCATTAATGTTATGCAGGCCGGGAATTCACATTAATGTGACGCAGGCCATTAATGTGACGCAGGCCGGGAATTAGCATTAATGTGATGCAGGCCGGGAATTAGCATTAATGTGACGCAGGCCGGGAATTAGCATTAATGTTACGCAGGCCGGGAATTAGCATTAATGTGACGCAGGCCGGGAATTAGCATTAATGTTATGCAGGCCGGGAATTGGCATTAATGTGACGCAGGCCGGGAATTAGCATTAATGTGACGCAGGCCGGGAATTGGCATTAATGTGACGCAGGCCATTAATGTGACGCAGGCCGGGAATTAGCATTAATGTGATGCAGGCCGGGAATTAGCATTAATGTGACGCAGGCCGTTAATTAGCATTAATGTTACGCAGGCCGGGAATTAGCATTAATGTGACGCAGGCCGGGAATTAGCATTAATGTGACGCAGGCCGGGAATTAGCATTAATGTTACGCAGGCCGGGAATTAGCATCAATGTGACGCAGGCCGGGAATTAGCATTAATGTGACGCAGGCCGGGAATTAGCATTAATGTGACGCAGGCCGGGAATTAGCATCAATGTAACGCACGCTGGGAAATTAGCATTAATGTGACGCAGGACGGGAATTAGCATTAATGTGACGCAGGACGGGAATTAGCATTAATGTGACGCAGGCCGGGAATTAGCATTAATGTGACGCAGGCCGGGAATTAGCATTAGTGTGACGCAGGCCGGGAATTAGCATTAATGTGACGCAGGCCGGGAATTAGCATTAGTGTGACGCAGGCCGGGAATTAGCATTAATGTGAAGCAGGCCAGGAATTAGCATTAATGTGACGCAGGACGGGAATTAGTATTAATGTGACGCAGGCCGGGAATTAGCATTAATGTGACGCAGGACGGGAATTAGCATTAATGTGACGCAGGCCGGGAATTAGCATTAATGTGACGCAGGCCGGGAATTAGCATTAATGTTATGCAGGCCGGGAATTGGCATTAATGTGACGCAGGCCATTAATGTGACGCAGGCCGGGAATTAGCATTAATGTGATGCAGGCCGGGAATTAGCATTAATGTGACGCAGGCCGGGAATTAGCATTAATGTTACGCAGGCCGGGAATTAGCATTAATGTGACGCAGGCCGGGAATTAGCATTAATGTTACGCAGGCCGGGAATTAGCATTAATGTGACGCAGGCCGGGAATTAGCATTAGTGTGACGCAGGCCGGGAATTAGCATTAATGTGAAGCAGGCCAGGAATTAGCATTAATGTGACGCAGGACGGGAATTAGTATTAATGTGACGCAGGCCGGGAATTAGCATTAATGTGACGCAGGACGGGAATTAGCATTAATGTGACGCAGGCCGGGAATTAGCATTAATGTGACGCAGGCCGGGAATTAGCATTAATGTTATGCAGGCCGGGAATTGACATTAATGTGACGCAGGCCATTAATGTGACGCAGGACGGGAATTAGCATTAATGTGACGCAGGCCGGGAATTAGCATTAATGTTATGCAGGCCGGGAATTGGCATTAATGTGACGCAGGCCATTAATGTGACGCAGGCCGGGAATTAGCATTAA
Organism: Taudactylus pleione; assembly: GCA_031769625.1. Classification (NCBI taxonomy): domain Eukaryota; kingdom Metazoa; phylum Chordata; class Amphibia; order Anura; family Myobatrachidae; genus Taudactylus; species Taudactylus pleione. The sequence goes on along the minus strand of JAUIMM010001326.1, from coordinate 1,001,486 downwards.
TGTGATGCAGGCCGGGAATTAGCATTAATGTGACGCAGGCCGGGAATTAGCATTAATGTTACGCAGGCCGGGAATTAGCATTAATGTGACGCAGGCCGGGAATTAGCATTAATGTGACGCAGGACGGGAATTGGCATTAATGTGACGCAGGCCGGGAATTAGCATTAATGTGACGCAGGCCGGGAATTGGCATTAATGTGACGCAGGCCATTAATGTGACGCAGGCCGGGAATTAGCATTAATGTGATGCAGGCCGGGAATTAGCATTAATGTGACGCAGGCCGGGAATTAGCATTAATGTTACGCAGGCCGGGAATTAGCATTAATGTGACGCAGGCCGGGAATTAGCATTAATGTTACGCAGGCCGGGAATTAGCATTAATGTGACGCAGGCCGGGAATTAGCATTAGTGTGACGCAGGCCGGGAATTAGCATTAATGTGAAGCAGGCCAGGAATTAGCATTAATGTGACGCAGGACGGGAATTAGTATTAATGTGACGCAGGCCGGGAATTAGCATTAATGTGACGCAGGACGGGAATTAGCATTAATGTGACGCAGGCCGGGAATTAGCATTAATGTGACGCAGGCCGGGAATTAGCATTAATGTTATGCAGGCCGGGAATTGGCATTAATGTGACGCAGGCCATTAATGTGACGCAGGACGGGAATTAGCATTAATGTGACGCAGGCCGGGAATTAGCATTAATGTTATGCAGGCCGGGAATTGGCATTAATGTGACGCAGGCCATTAATGTGACGCAGGCCGGGAATTAGCATTAATGTGATGCAGGCCGGGAATTAGCATTAATGTGACGCAGGCCGGGAATTAGCATTAATGTTACGCAGGCCGGGAATTAGCATTAATGTGACGCAGGCCGGGAATTAGCATTAATGTTATGCAGGCCGGGAATTGGCATTAATGTGACGCAGGCCGGGAATTAGCATTAATGTGACGCAGGCCGGGAATTGGCATTAATGTGACGCAGGCCATTAATGTGACGCAGGCCGGGAATTAGCATTAATGTAACACAGGCCGGGAATTAGCATCAATGTGACGCAGGCCGGGAATTAGCATTAATGTGACGCAGGCCGGGAATTAGCATTAATGTGACGCAGGCCAGGAATTAGCATTAATGTGACGCAGGCCGGGAATTAGCATTAATGTAACACAGGCCGGGAATTAGCATTAATGTAACACAGGCCGGGAATTAGCATTAATGTAACACAGGCCGGGAATTAGCATTAATGTTACGCAGGCCGGGAATTAGCATTAATGTGACGCAGGCCGGGAATTAGCATTAATGTTATGCAGGCCGGGAATTGGCATTAATGTGACGCAGGCCGGGAATTAGCATTAATGTAACACAGGCCGGGAATTAGCATTAATGTGACGCAGGCCATTAATGTGACGCAGGCCGGGAATTAGCATTAATGTGATGCAGGCCGGGAATTAGCATTAATGTGACGCAGGCCGGGAATTAGCATTAATGTTACGCAGGCCGGGAATTAGCATTAATGTGACGCAGGCCGGGAATTAGCATTAATGTTATGCAGGCCGGGAATTGGCATTAATGTGACGCAGGCCGGGAATTAGCATTAATGTGACGCAGGCCGGGAATTGGCATTAATGTGACGCAGGCCATTAATGTGACGCAGGCCGGGAATTAGCATTAATGTGATGCAGGCCGGGAATTAGCATTAATGTGACGCAGGCCGGGAATTAGCATTAATGTGACGCAGGCCGGGAATTAGCATTAATGTAACACAGGCCGGGAATTAGCATTAATGTAACACAGGCCGGGAATTAGCATTAATGTAACACAGGCCGGGAATTAGCATCAATGTAACGCAGGCCGGGAATTAGCATTAATGTGACGCAGGCCGGGAATTAGCATTAATGTGACGCAGGCCGGGAATTAGCATTAATGTAACACAGGCCGGGAATTAGCATTAATGTAACACAGGCCGGGAATTAGCATCAATGTAACGCAGGCCGGGAATTAGCATTAATGTTATGCAGGCCGGGAATTGGCATTAATGTGACGCAGGCCGGGAATTAGCATTAATGTGACGCAGGCCGGGAATTGGCATTAATGTGACGCAGGCCATTAATGTGACGCAGGCCGGGAATTAGCATTAATGTAACACAGGCCGGGAATTAGCATTAATGTGACGCAGGCCGGGAATTAGCATTAATGTGACGCAGGCCGGGAATTAGCATTAATGTGACGCAGGCCGGGAATTAGCATTAATGTAACGCAGGCCGGGAATTAGCATTAATGTAACGCAGGCCGGGAATTAGCATTAATGTAACACAGGCCGGGAATTAGCATCAATGTAACGCAGGCCGGGAATTAGCATCAATGTGACGCAGGCCGGGAATTAGCATTAATGTGACGCAGGCCGGGAATTAGCATTAATGTGACGCAGGCCGGGAATTAGCATTAATGTGACGCAGGCCGGGAATTAGCATTAATGTAACGCAGGCCGGGAATTAGCATTAATGTAACACAGGCCGGGAATTAGCATTAATGTAACGCAGGCCGGGAATTAGCATCAATGTAACGCAGGCCGGGAATTAGCATCAATGTGACGCAGGCCGGGAATTAGCATTAATGTGACGCAGGCCGGGAATTAGCATTAATGTGACGCAGGCCGGGAATTAGCATTAATGTAACACAGGCCGGGAATTAGCATTAATGTAACACAGGCCGGGAATTAGCATTAATGTAACACAGGCCGGGAATTAGCATCAATGTAACGCAGGCCGGGAATTAGCATTAATGTAACGCAGGCCGGGAATTAGCATTAATGTAACGCAGGCCGGGAATTAGCATTAATGTAACACAGGCCGGGAATTAGCATCAATGTAACGCAGGCCGGGAATTAGCATTAATGTGACGCAGGCCGGGAATTAGCATTAATGTAACACAGGCCGGGAATTAGCATTAATGTAACACAGGCCGGGAATTAGCATCAATGTAACGCAGGCCGGGAATTAGCATCAATGTAACGCAGGCCGGGAATTAGCATCAATGTGGCGCAGGCCGGGAATTAGCATCAATGTGACGCAGGCCGGGAATTAGCATTAATGTGACGCAGGCCGGGAATTAGCATTAATGTAACACAGGCCGGGAATTAGCATTAATGTAACACAGGCCGGGAATTAGCATTAATGTAACACAGGCCGGGAATTAGCATCAATGTAACGCAGGCCGGGAATTAGCATCAATGTAACACAGGCCGGGAATTAGCATTAATGTAACACAGGCCGGGAATTAGCATTAATGTAACACAGGCCGGGAATTAGCATCAATGTAACGCAGGCCGGGAATTAGCATTAATGTGACGCAGGCCGGGAATTAGCATTAATGTAACACAGGCCGGGAATTAGCATTAATGTAACACAGGCCGGGAATTAGCATTAATGTAACACAGGCCGGGAATTAGCATCAATGTAACGCAGGCCGGGAATTAGCATTAATGTGACGCAGGCCGGGAATTAGCATTAATGTGACGCAGGCCGGGAATTAGCATTAATGTGACGCAGGCCGGGAATTAGCATTAATGTAACACAGGCCGGGAATTAGCATTAATGTGATGCAGGCCATTAATGTGACGCAGGCCGGGAATTAGCATTAATGTGACGCAGGCCGGGAATTAGCATTAATGTGACGCAGGCCAGGAATTAGCATTAATGTGACGCAGGCCGGGAATTAGCATTAATGTAACACAGGCCGGGAATTAGCATTAATGTAACACAGGCCGGGAATTAGCATTAATGTAACACAGGCCGGGAATTAGCATTAATGTTACGCAGGCCGGGAATTAGCATTAATGTGACGCAGGCCGGGAATTAGCATTAATGTTATGCAGGCCGGGAATTGGCATTAATGTGACGCAGGCCGGGAATTAGCATTAATGTAACACAGGCCGGGAATTAGCATTAATGTGACGCAGGCCATTAATGTGACGCAGGCCGGGAATTAGCATTAATGTGATGCAGGCCGGGAATTAGCATTAATGTGACGCAGGCCGGGAATTAGCATTAATGTTACGCAGGCCGGGAATTAGCATTAATGTGACGCAGGCCGGGAATTAGCATTAATGTTATGCAGGCCGGGAATTGGCATTAATGTGACGCAGGCCGGGAATTAGCATTAATGTGACGCAGGCCGGGAATTGGCATTAATGTGACGCAGGCCATTAATGTGACGCAGGCCGGGAATTAGCATTAATGTGATGCAGGCCGGGAATTAGCATTAATGTGACGCAGGCCGGGAATTAGCATTAATGTTACGCAGGCCGGGAATTAGCATTAATGTAACACAGGCCGGGAATTAGCATTAATGTAACACAGGCCGGGAATTAGCATTAATGTAACACAGGCCGGGAATTAGCATCAATGTAACGCAGGCCGGGAATTAGCATTAATGTGACGCAGGCCGGGAATTAGCATTAATGTGACGCAGGCCGGGAATTAGCATTAATGTAACACAGGCCGGGAATTAGCATTAATGTAACACAGGCCGGGAATTAGCATCAATGTAACGCAGGCCGGGAATTAGCATTAATGTTACGCAGGCCGGGAATTGGCATTAATGTGACGCAGGCCGGGAATTAGCATTAATGTGACGCAGGCCGGGAATTGGCATTAATGTGACGCAGGCCATTAATGTGACGCAGGCCGGGAATTAGCATTAATGTAACACAGGCCGGGAATTAGCATTAATGTGACGCAGGCCGGGAATTAGCATTAATGTGACGCAGGCCGGGAATTAGCATTAATGTGACGCAGGCCGGGAATTAGCATTAATGTAACGCAGGCCGGGAATTAGCATTAATGTAACGCAGGCCGGGAATTAGCATTAATGTAACACAGGCCGGGAATTAGCATCAATGTAACGCAGGCCGGGAATTAGCATCAATGTGACGCAGGCCGGGAATTAGCATTAATGTGACGCAGGCCGGGAATTAGCATTAATGTGACGCAGGCCGGGAATTAGCATTAATGTAACACAGGCCGGGAATTAGCATTAATGTAACACAGGCCGGGAATTAGCATTAATGTAACACAGGCCGGGAATTAGCATCAATGTAACGCAGGCCGGGAATTAGCATCAATGTAACACAGGCCGGGAATTAGCATTAATGTAACACAGGCCGGGAATTAGCATTAATGTAACACAGGCCGGGAATTAGCATCAATGTAACGCAGGCCGGGAATTAGCATTAATGTGACGCAGGCCGGGAATTAGCATTAATGTAACACAGGCCGGGAATTAGCATTAATGTAACACAGGCCGGGAATTAGCATTAATGTAACACAGGCCGGGAATTAGCATCAATGTAACGCAGGCCGGGAATTAGCATTAATGTGACGCAGGCCGGGAATTAGCATTAATGTGACGCAGGCCGGGAATTAGCATTAATGTGACGCAGGCCGGGAATTAGCATTAATGTAACACAGGCCGGGAATTAGCATTAATGTGATGCAGGCCATTAATGTGACGCAGGCCGGGAATTAGCATTAATGTGATGCAGGCCGGGAATTAGCATTAATGTGACGCAGGCCGGGAATTAGCATTAATGTGACGCAGGCCGGGAATTAGCATTAATGTGACGCAGGCCGGGAATTAGCATTAATGTTATGCAGGCCGGGAATTAGCATTAATGTGACGCAGGCCGGGAATTAGCATTAATGTGACGCAGGCCGGGAATTAGCATTAATGTGACGCAGGCCGGGAATTAGCATTAATGTGACGCAGGCCGGGAATTAGCATTAATGTGACGCAGGCCGGGAATTAGCATTAATGTAACGCAGGCCGGGAATTAGCATCAATGTAACGCAGGCCGGGAATTAGCATTAATGTGACGCAGGCCGGGAATTAGCATTAATGTGACGCAGGCCGGGAATTAGCATTAATGTGACGCAGGCCGGGAATTAGCATTAATGTGACGCAGGCCGGGAATTAGCATTAATGTGACGCAGGCCGGGAATTAGCATTAATGTGACGCAGGCCGGGAATTAGCATTAATGTGACGCAGGCCGGGAATTAGCATTAATGTGACGCAGGCCGGGAATTAGCATTAATGTGACGCAGGCCGGGAATTAGCATTAATGTGACGCAGGCCGGGAATTAGCATTAATGTAACACAGGCCGGGAATTAGCATTAATGTGATGCAGGCCATTAATGTGACGCAGGCCGGGAATTAGCATTAATGTGATGCAGGCCGGGAATTAGCATTAATGTGACGCAGGCCGGGAATTAGCATTAATGTTACGCAGGCCGGGAATTAGCATTAATGTGACGCAGGCCGGGAATTAGCATTAATGTTATGCAGGCCGGGAATTAGCATTAATGTGACGCAGGCCGGGAATTAGCATTAATGTGACGCAGGCCGGGAATTAGCATTAATGTGACGCAGGCCGGGAATTAGCATTAATGTGACGCAGGCCGGGAATTAGCATTAATGTGACGCAGGCCGGGAATTAGCATTAATGTTACACAGGCCGGGAATTAGCATCAATGTAACACAGGCCGGGAATTAGCATCAATGTGACGCAGGCCGGGAATTAGCATCAATGTGACGCAGGCCGGGAATTAGCATTAATGTGACGCAGGCCGGGAATTAGCATTAATGTGACGCAGGCCGGGAATTAGCATTAATGTGACGCAGGCCGGGAATTAGCATTAATGTGACGCAGGCCGGGAATTAGCATTAATGTGACGCAGGCCGGGAATTAGCATTAATGTGACGCAGGCCGGGAATTAGCATTAATGTGACGCAGGCCGGGAATTAGCATTAATGTGACGCAGGCCGGGAATTAGCATTAATGTGACGCAGGCCGGGAATTAGCATTAATGTGACGCAGGCCGGGAATTAGCATTAATGTGACGCAGGCCGGGAATTAGCATTAATGTGACGCAGGCCGGGAATTAGCATTAATGTGACGCAGGCCGGGAATTAGCATTAATGTGACGCAGGCCGGGAATTAGCATTAATGTGACGCAGGCCGGGAATTAGCATTAATGTGACGCAGGCCGGGAATTAGCATCAATGTGACGCAGGCCGGGAATTAGCATCAATGTGACGCAGGCCGGGAATTAGCATCAATGTGACGCAGGCCGGGAATTAGCATTAATGTGACGCAGGCCGGGAATTAGCATTAATGTGACGCAGGCCGGGAATTAGCATTAATGTGACGCAGGCCGGGAATTAGCATTAATGTGACGCAGGCCGGGAATTAGCATTAATGTGACGCAGGCCGGGAATTAGCATTAATGTGACGCAGGCCGGGAATTAGCATTAATGTGACGCAGGCCGGGAATTAGCATTAATGTGACGCAGGCCAGGAATTAGCATTAATGTGACGCAGGCCAGGAATTAGCATTAATGTGACGCAGGCCGGGAATTAGCATTAATGTAACACAGGCCAGGAATTAGCATTAATGTGACGCAGGCCGGGAATTAGCATTAATGTGACGCAGGCCGGGAATTAGCATTAATGTGACGCAGGCCAGGAATTAGCATTAATGTGACGCAGGCCGGGAATTAGCATTAATGTGACGCAGGCCGGGAATTAGCATTAATGTAACACAGGCCGGGAATTAGCATTAATGTGACGCAGGCCGGGAATTAGCATTAATGTAACACAGGCCGGGAATTAGCATTAATGTGACGCAGGCCGGGAATTAGCATTAATGTGACGCAGGCCGGGAATTAGCATTAATGTGACGCAGGCCAGGAATTAGCATTAATGTGACGCAGGCCGGGAATTAGCATTAATGTGACGCAGGCCGGGAATTAGCATTAATGTGACGCAGGCCGGGAATTAGCATTAATGTAACACAGGCCGGGAATTAGCATTAATGTGACGCAGGCCGGGAATTAGCATTAATGTGACGCAGGCCGGGAATTAGCATTAATGTGACGCAGGCCGGGAATTAGCATTAATGTGACGCAGGCCGGGAATTAGCATTAATGTGACGCAGGCCGGGAATTAGCATTAATGTGACGCAGGCCGGGAATTAGCATTAATGTGACGCAGGCCAGGAATTAGCATTAATGTGACGCAGGACGGGAATTAGCATTAATGTGACGCAGGCCGGGAATTAGCATTAATGTAACACAGGCCGGGAATTAGCATTAATGTGACGCAGGCCGGGAATTAGCATTAATGTGACGCAGGCCGGGAATTAGCATTAATGTGACGCAGGCCGGGAATTAGCATTAATGTGACGCAGGCCGGGAATTAGCATTAATGTGACGCAGGCCGGGAATTAGCATTAATGTGACGCAGGCCGGGAATTAGCATTAATGTTACGCAGGCCGGGAATTAGCATTAATGTGACGCAGGCCCCCGTAAAGGTAGTTCCCACATCACAGAGTTACATTTACATGATAGAAATGGTAGTGCTCTGTAATACACCTATTACTGGGGTATTTAGGTGTCTCTCTTATACGGCCGCTTGTTACAGTATTTGCCTCTTGTGTGATTCCTTATGGAACATGTTTATACAAAGTTAAGTAAAAATAAATGAAAATCTGCTGTATGGCGCCAGCCCCGTATTACATGCACACGGTGTAGATGGTGTTATTTCCACATTGGATGCCTGGCTGCATGGTAAGGGATGTGGGCACGTAACATACATCCCGCTTATTGCAGTCCCGTGACACATGTATGTCATATGTGTCTGTTGTTATTATTACATAGATGACCTTTTGCATATAGCGTTAATGTGTTGACTCCTCGCTGTCCGCACGTGAGAGAAGTGTACATAAGCATTGCGTCTCCAATAACCAACCAGCATTGAACGTGCATTAACCCTTTATACATCGGCGCCTGAGACGGCCATATTGTGGTCTGAAGTTTAGAAGGTGCCTCGTGCCTCAGTGACCTGGCTATTTCCTAGTGAAGGGATGGGGGTGCATTGCCATACCTAATGGTTCAGCCCCCAGATTGGCGTCCTGCACTGTGCACAGGCCGCCATGTCCTGTGACGTGCGCCTGAGCTTTGCGCGTACAATTTGGGCGGTGAAGCCAAGGATTAAATACTTCCCAGGGCACTAAAATCCATGAATTACCAGTTTCCTTACAAAGGGCAGGATTAAGAACAATTTATGTAAAATAACTACACTAGATTGAACACAGTAAGATAATTAGGAGTCTCATCTGATAGTAGTAATTATTAATTACCCTTATAGGTGACGATATTTTGTAGGGTAGTTATAGTGGTGGATCCACCGGCAATAAAGGGCGTACTCGGCTTGTTCATACCAGTGGTTCATGGCACTATTACCATGCATGTCTGTCCGCTATCTTCCCTCAGGAATGGAGTAAATGGTAAGCTCTGTGGCCTAGGTTTGTCATGTTACACCTTAATCCTGCATAACCCTTATAGGATGGGGGGATGGTAGCTGGTGCAGGGCTGTACGAGGGGGCAGAGATTTCCCATATAGTATAAATACATTAATGCCCGGTCAGCAAGTGATGGGATTCTCTTCTCATACAAGTGATGGGATTCTCTTCTCATACGAGTGATGGGATTCTCTTCTCATACAAGTGATGAGATTCTCATCTATTACTAGTGATGGGATTCTCCTCTCATACCAGTGATGGGATTCTCTTCTCATACAAGTGATGGGATTCTCTTCTCATACAAGTGATGACATTCTCTTCTCATACAAGTGATGGGATTCTCTTCTCATACAAGTGATGGGATTCTCTTCTCATACGAGTGATGGGATTCTCTTCTCATACGAGTGATGGGATTCTCTTCTCATACAAGTGATGGGATTCTCTTCTCATACAAGTGATGGGATTCTCTTCTCATACAAGTGATGGGATTCTCTTCTCATACAAGTGATGGGATTCTCTTCTCATACAAGTGATGGGATTCTCTTCTCATACAAGAGATGAGAGTCTCTTCTCTTACTAGTGATGGGATTCTCTTCTCATACAAGTGATGGGATTCTCTTCTCATACAAGTGATGGGATTCTCTTCTCATACAAGTGATGGGATTCTCTTCTCATACAAGTGATGGGATTCTCTTCTCATACAAGTGATGGGATTCTCTTCTCATACAAGTGATGGGATTCTCTTCTCATACAAGTGATGGGATTCTCTTCTCTTACTAGTGATGGGATTCTCTTCTCATACAAGTGATGGGATTCTCTTCTCATACAAGTGATGGGATTCTCTTCTCATACAAGTGATGGGATTCTTTTCTCATACAAGTGATGGGATTCTTTTCTCATACAAGTGATGGGATTCTCTTCTCATACAAGTGATGGGATTCTCTTCTCATACAAGTGATGGGATTCTCTTCTCATACAAGTGATGGGATTCTCTTCTCATACAAGTGATGGGATTCTCTTCTCATACAAGTGATGGGATTCTCTTCTCATACAAGTGATGGGATTCTCTTCTCTTACTAGTGATGGGATTCTCTTCACTTACTAGTGATGGGATTCTCTTCTCTTACTAGTGATGGGATTCTCTTCTCTTACTAGTGATGGGATTCTCTTCTCATACGAGTGATGAGATTCTCTTCTCATACAAGTGATGGGATTCTCTTCTCATACAAGTGATGGGATTCTCTTCTCATACAAGTGATGGGATTCTCTTCTCATACAAGTGATGGGATTCTCTTCTCATACAAGTGATGGGATTCTCTTCTCATTCAAGTGATGGGATTCTCTTCCCATTCAAGTGATGGGATTCTCTTCCCATACAAGTGATGGGATTCTCTTCTCATACAAGTGATGGGATTCTCTTCTCATACAAGTGATGGGATTCTCTTCTCTTACTAGTGATGGGATTCTCTTCACTTACTAGTGATGGGATTCTCTTCTCTTACTAGTGATGGGATTCTCTTCTCTTACTAGTGATGGGATTCTCTTCTCTTACTAGTGATGGGATTCTCTTCTCATACGAGTGATGGGATTCTCTTCTCATACCAGTGATGGGATTCTCTTCTCATACAAGTGATGGGATTCTCTTCTCATACAAGTGATGGGATTCTCTTCTCATACAAGTGATGGGATTCTCTTCTCTTACTAGTGATGGGATTCTCTTCTCTTACTAGTGATGGGATTCTCTTCTCTTACTAGTGATGGGGTTCTCTTCTCATACGAGTGATGGGAGCTCATTTGGGATGGACTGAATCTCCATCGCTCTATGTTTACAGACGTAGTCACCCCCATTTGTGAGGGTAATTTATACTGACGTCAATAGGGGAAACATTGGTCTGGTTCCTATGATGTCGAGATTCTACCATTACTGCTATAGGTGACGACGTCTTCATGATACGGAGAAACAAAGCAAATGGTTAATCATACATATACATGCTAATAATATACATAAGGGGGGAGATGTACCAAACCTTGGAGAGAGATAAAGTGGAGAAGTTGCCCAAAGCTACCGGCGGTCAGAAGACCGGTAGCGGCATCCCAATCTTCAATATCCTGACAGGGGCTGATAAGTATCCTAACCCTCCCCCTCTTCCCCCTAACCTTAATCCTCCCTCCAGTGGTGCCTAACCTTAACCTCCCCCCCGGTTGTGCCTAACCCTAACCTTACCCCCGGTTGTGCCTAGCCCTAACCTCCCCCCGATGTTGCCTAACCCTAACCTTCCCGTTGGTTGTGCCTAACCCTAACCTCCCCCCCCGGTTGTGCCTAACCTTAACCTCCCCCCGGTGGTGCCTAACTCTAACCTCCCCTTGCCTAACCCTAACCCACGCCGGGAGGTCCCTAATCCTAACCCCATCATCCCCGGGCTAACGCTAGTATACTTACCTTCGGGTTGCCAACGTCTGTATCTTGATACCTTCAGGATCGCGGTGTCTGCTTCCTGACGGGCATCGGTATACCGATGCCTGGCATCCCATCCGCCGGCATCTTAACCGCATTCCGTACAGGCAATGTCAGGCTCTCGGCTGCTTCTTGAGAGAAATTCAGGGTTTCAGGCAGAAACAATTTTTTGTCTGGATATGATGGATCTAACGGATGGATGCTGTTAACTTTTTAGCCGCTGGCTTTTTTTTTGGCAGCTACCAGTATATAGCTATAGAAAGCACAGAGAACTCCAATAGGCACAAATTACATTTGCGAGTTTCAGCGGCAGAATAGCCTCGGTCCGACTTGCAATTTTTGTTTAAAAAAAAAACAAAAATTGCAATTTAAAATTTCCTGTACTTCCAGCCTTATTGCTGAAGTCGGTGCCAGAATAAAGAAATGGCTATTATCTAAATAGAACCCTAGGAAAGTAATTGCGCCAAAGCTGACTTTGGTTCGTTTATTGTGACCCCCAGATTTGTATGATGGGTAAGAGGCGATCCTTCCAGTAAGGCGTCAGGAGACTTCCGTGTGTGGCATGAAAGTAGATAGAATGGATAGCCTCTTCTAGATGTGTCCGTATGCAATAACAGACCCTGCTTTGTAGCAAAGCATTATCTGGTAGTTCCTCTATTCTACTTTTGGTTTAATGATTCAGCGACTTTATAATGAGGTTCTTTGTGAATGAACCATTCTGCTTTCTGGCAAGAAACAGGGGACTGGTCCAAGCTTTGGCATACAGGTCGGCTAGCTGTATTCTCCCTTGATCCAGCGTTTCTGGTCCAATACATTGTTTAAATCTAAAGATTTAGGGGTAAGGTCTGCAAGTCCAGCCTTGAGTTACCACTGTAAATGGTGGATGTTGTTATTGTAATTAGTCTTTCCTATAATGAGTGTTGCCCACCTGATATCTTTAAGGAGGTCAACTTTAGAGATAACCAAAGATTCCAAGGAGCACACCAATTTGCTTTCCCCTCTCTGGTTTGTGATGTAGTTATAATACCTACAGCCGGCATCCCGGCTGGCTAAATCCCAGCGCCGGAGTGCCACTACTCTGCCAGAATACCGGCGCTGGAATACCGACCGTAGTGGACATCCTGGCGCTGGAATCCTGACAGCCGGGATGCCGATCGTAAGTATAGCGGGGCTTGTTAGGACTTATCCATTTAAGTTTAGGCGTCACGGGTGGCTAGGGTTAGGCTAGGTGAGGGGGAGGTTAGGACTAGGTACCCCTGGGATGGGCTAGGGACCACTGCGGAGGGGGGTTAGGGTTAGGCACTAAGGGGGGAGGGTTAGGTTTAGACACTAATGGAGATGGTTAGGGATAGGATGCAGGAAAGGAGGGTTAGGGGGAGAAGGGGGAAGGGTTGCTATATTTACAAGACCCTTGTCGGGATCCTGAGCATTGGGATGCAGCTGTCGGTATATTGACAGCTGGCATCCTGACTGCCAGGATTTCATACCGATTCCCTCTGCTTTATCTATGGCCCCTCCCTATTTATCTAGAACTTATATTTGGACCTTTTTCCAAGTCTGATCATTGGGTCATTATGCTTTTTCCTATTTACTAATGAAGCTAAGGCCGGATCATTATCACACCAGCGGATGACAAACTATGAACAGCCCAAGTTACTTAACCAGTGGTGTTGATTTATTGATAGATAGGATCAACTGTACTCACTGTTACATGCACACTGGTGAAGGAGCAGAGCCGAGTTCTTTACAGCTCACCAGCCGGCGAGTGTATGCTGCTTATAGGTAGCAGTGCAGGATGCTGGAACAGTGTTATATGCAGGTATTAGCCAGGTCTTTCATAGGAGCCAAGTAGGAGACTACCTTCTCCCTCCATGTCACTCTACACAGCAAGAGAACAGGATTCACATGCTCGGTAGTGATAACGGTGGCCATCTTGGAACAGGGCATGAAGCCACCTCGAAGAGCCAGGAAGTGGGAGTCTGCACAGTGGTGCAATCCTCTTTCAAAAGGAGGAACCGGATGGGCATTCTTAATCCGGGAGCATTGTGGCTCGTGGCAGGGAGAGCCTTTATGCTGACTGTCCGGCCCTTCATTCTTCCAGCTGTGGGCAGAATAATTATGTCAGCTCAGGACATGACTGGTGTGCCTGCTGCTTGAAACTACAATGCTGTTGTCTGTGGGCAATGTCCCCTGTGGGGACGTTTGTTAGAACCTTATTATTCCTTTTTTCCTTTTTTATTTGTATTTATGCAGTCAGGAACAAGGAGGGTGTCAGTAGGTCTTTCGGGCCATTACTTCTACCTCAGAGTCTTTTTTTTTTTTTCTTTTAATAAATAATTCTTCTGATGAAGAACAACTTTCGGGAGAAGAGGACACTCTTTTAGTGGGTCTCCTGTTTAAGCTTTCCATGGATGTGGGGGACAGCTGTAAAGAGTCTGTCACAGAGATTGCATTGTTGAAGAAGACCAGAGCTGTGGAAGGCACGCACTCTGGCGTAACCAGGGACGGGCAATAAACTTAATTTCACTTTTCAATAAAAATAATAGATAATATGGCTGTCACCCAATGGAATTAGGCTCCTAAGTCTGCGGTCAAGGCCTGATGAAGCCATCTCATCCATGAAACGCGTTGCAGAGGGACTCTAGACTTTTATGCTTGTTCTGTTTTGCTGTTCCATTTTTTTTTTTTATATATTACCAATTACTGTCACTGAAACTGTGAAGTGAATTGTAACACCCTTTGGATTTTGAACTATTTATGTGTCTACAGTAGAAGCAACAATAACTCCAGGACACTAAGTTCTGTTTATTTGGTAAAATCCAAAGATCTTTCCAGTCATCCATCTGATATCTTGTGAATTCTTTATTGTGGTTTTAAAGAAATTGGGTCACGTTGACCCTAAACACAACACAGTTGGTCCCTGTGTCAGCGCTAGAGAAGTACTTTCACCTTTCAGTGCCGGCTGTTGCTAGGTGACACATATATATTATTCTATGTTCTCCCCCATTTTAGTCTGTGGGAGCCTCCCCCCCCTTACATTACGGTGTCTTTAAGTACAATTGTACACAGGAAGTTTGGTGTGCATCAAAAAATACCTTCCCTTATAAATGGCATGTCAGTAACATACATTACATTGTTTATTGCATTGGTAGATATGCACTTGGACACTGTGAAAGACCCCCCCACCCACTGTAAGTATAGACCAGGTCTTGGTCCCAGCGCCTCCGTCGATCTCTAGAAAACAGATCATGTTGCCGTGAGCAAAATGCTCCAGAAATGCGCTGTCTCCACCCACTGAAGCTCATTTAAATATCTCGTCCAACAAAACAATTTCTACTTTTTGCGTGGAAGCGTCCTGGCACAAATGCTGATAGCGCTCATTCATTTACTGGCACCCTGAACCCGTGACTCCCCCCGGCTGCCCCATCAGAGCATCACCCCAGTCCCCCAATTTTGGAATTCTTCACATCATCATACTCTTCTGACTTCACACAGTATCATTTACCCATCGGGAACGCGGTTTATTCCTGACTTCGGAATGACTTCTGATGCCCAATAGACCTGTTTTTCTGCACGCCAGTCCCTGGGGCGAGAGGCTATTACTGTATATTTACCAACACGGTTGCCCAACAAAGCTCTGCAATTAGTGTTCGTTGCTCTATCAGGGGAACGGGTTCTGTGTCTGTTCTCACCCGTCGCCAGGTTACAGAACAAACAGACATTAGCGTCCCCTCGGAGCAGACGTGCCCTCCCCGTGCCTCCCGCTTTACCGTATACCGGCAACACCACACATGTACTTCTAAATAAATCATGAGACAAGAATGTCAAGTGCCAGGACCTCGTAGTCGTCACCTTCTGATTGGGACAATGAGCAGGATTAACCCTTTTAGGGGAGGGGGGTATATTTGCAGATGACGTGTATTGCTGGATACACCGTCGCACAGGTTAATATACGTTGACAGCCGCTGTGTTTCCTGCATTGATTTTGCGGTCAGGTGACACATTACAAGATGCAGTAGAATTTAAGGTTTGATTGATGGGGAGAAGATAGTGGTTCTCAGCTCCATGGACCTGTCAGGGGCTCTCTCTTATGGAAAGGGGAAGATTCAGCCCCTGAGTGAAGCTCTGGCTGATGCTGGGGCACAGGGACGCCCGTAACCTTGCGGCTAAGCCTGTCTGAAGACCCTTGCCCGCATAGGAAGCCTTATAGCCCGGGGGCTGGGAATATAAGAGGGATCTGAAGGCCCATGCCCCCTGTGCACTAAATGACAAGAGTGCCCCATCGGCTTGGAGAACCAACGGGCAAAGTACTGTACATACAAGAAGCATAATACTGCATATAAGATACTATAGGCAGGGTGTATAACAAGTGGTGTAAGATTCAGGACACAAGGATGCACCACTCGGCGAGGACATAGGAAGGGAGCCCTGCTCCAGAGAGCTTACTATCTAATGGGTACGTGCATGCACAGACACACGTGATTGCCGGAGGTGAGGAACCCAGAATCCGAGCCCGTTTTACCGGCTGACAGCAATCAGGATTTGTGTTCAGCATGTCCTGATCAGTTCCCCATGCAGATAAAGGCCCCCATACATCAGAGATTGATTGCAGCAATCGTGCAATTTGCAATCGATTGTGTATAAAAATCTTTCCCTTTTTTAATCGATTGCAGAATTGCCACAATCAATCTCTGATGTATGGGGGCCTTTAGTTGTTTTCTCTCAATGGGGGATGTGTACAGTCAGTCTGCGACATGCACGCAGCAATGGGAATAAGCCCCAATCATTCTGTTTTGGACCCAAACCTTGTCTTCTTCTATATCTATCTTGTAGATTATTATTATCGTATTATTTTCCAAAACCATTATTTACCTGGCTTATTAGACTGGTGGTAATCCTATCCAGCTGGTGACACCCACACGCTGGGATATGGTATAAGCTATGCTTCTGCTCTATGCTGGTCATCGGGGCATAGACACCTATAAATGTCAGCACGCCTGAGCAATGTGCATTACCGGCTCTCTGGGTGTACTCGGCTCTGTACAAGGACTTGGCTCTCCTTCCAGTGAGACTGACAGCGACCTGCCATCCTGCTCTCATTCATGACAGATGAAACAAGCCTGGGGGCTCATAGCCAGCGGCTATCCAGCGCTGCTCAGACATCATCTCCGACGTCGCTAATAACAAGATCACTTCGCCATCCCTGTGCTCCTCCATTGCTGTTTGTTATCTTATCCAGAGACCCCCAAGAAGTCCCCACCCCCAATATTACAGCACAGATCATAGCATTTGGGCAAAGTCTCTCTTTGTAAAGATCCGTCCGTGGTTTGTTCTGAACATAAATATTAACCCCCCCCCCCCGTTGGCTATGTATGATAATCCGTCACACTCAGGGGAAGGGGGATATCATTACTTGAGTCAGTGAGATCAGATTTGAAGGATATTCATGTTTTATGGTGCATACACACGGTCAGATTTTTCCTTCAGATATGAACGATAACGATTTAAAAATCGTTCAGTCGTTCATTTATTAGATTGTAAGCTC
This sequence comes from Taudactylus pleione, assembly GCA_031769625.1. NCBI lineage: Eukaryota > Metazoa > Chordata > Amphibia > Anura > Myobatrachidae > Taudactylus > Taudactylus pleione. The sequence goes on along the minus strand of JAUIMM010001326.1, from coordinate 984,120 downwards.
CACTGGGGCAGGGACTGATGTGAATGGCCAACTATTCTCTGTAAAGCGCTGCGGAATATGTGTGCGCTATATAAATAACTGGTAATAATAAATAAATATCTGAAGGACAATCGTTCATATCTGACATGCCTGAACAATGGACGATCAACGATGCGCGTTCCCGATGGTCAGATAACGATTTCTGACATCTGATGTGTTTGCAGTCAGACTTGGACGATTCCATTAATTTTAATGCAGTCAAATATCAAAACTTTGGTAAAATCGTTCAAATCGTTTAATCGTTCAATCGTTCATCTGACAAATCTGACAAATCTGACCATGTGTATGCTCCATTAGCATAGGGATATTCATGAGCTCATCTGGATTGCACAGTAGTAGTGTCCACGCACACTGCCATATTTCAGGCCGTGGTCTGTCACAGACTGTGTGCCCCAATACGGCCTAATAATGATGAAACCAATCAGATCACTATTGGGCTTGTGGGTAAATGTGGATGAAGATGTCCACTGTTTGTGTACCATCATCCGCCAACCACGCTAACCGGCTGCAGTGGCACCGAATCCAGCCGCTCGGACTAAGAGGCCCAGTAGTCAGATTATGAGCCGTATCCAATTTGAACTGAGCCGTGTTATGTTAACGCGGCCCGGACTTAACGCCGACTTCGCCTGTTTTGTAGGCGTTAAAGTATCGCGCGTGTTCACGTTTTACCCTGTATTCAATTTCAAAGTACATGTAAACGGCACCCGGCGATACTGTAACAAGCGGAAAGTGCTGTCATTTTTGGGGAAATCAGCCTGTCACCCCCCCAAATGATGCTCTGACATGGGGGTTAGCTATGGTACCCCCCGATTTGGCTCGCTGAAGGTATTTGGTGTTTTTAAACGGGCTCAATAGCTGCTAAATAGCGTTTTTCTATACCTGATGCAGAATAGTATCAGGAGTATTTTTTCCAGAAAATAACTTATCCCAGCAAATTTGGGGTACTTGAAAATTGGGGTCAGCATATTTAAAGTTGAAAAAGTGAACTGCCGCAAACACCTGCAATCAAAAAACACCTGGGGCATACTTGGGGACCCCCCTAGAGTCAAGTTCGCTAGTTTTTAACTTTGTACCCCAACATTTTTTTTCACCCCCTTTTTCAAAGGAAATTTTTGGGGTGTCCTTAAGTTTTTTTTTTTTTTTTTGACACAGTTTACCTTTGGGGGACTGTCTGAAGGCTGCAGGGGGGTTCCCGCAACGTTGCACCCCAAAACCCCAATTCTGCACTTTATTCCGCCTGTCATTCATAGGCGATACTTTACCGCTTATTACATTGCATTGACTTAACGCCTAGGCGGAAAGTTTTTCAAATTGAATACGGGGTAAAACCAAAACAGGCGATAATGACGTCATTGGCGGTAACTTAACGCGGATCCGGACTTAACGCTTCAAATTGAATACGGCCCTTAGTCCAGGTTTTGGTCACTAGTGTGGAGGAAGTGGCCGGAGATCCTGTCTAAGATAATTTGAGGCTTCATGTTTTGTCATCTCCAACACCAGCAATACGAACTGCCAGCATGAAGAGATTCCCTGGCATTGGGTATGGTGCAGCGAGGAGGGCAGGGACCCGTATACCACCCACTCTGCGCCCACCGCCCAGCTCAGTCTGCTACATGTGCCAGAGCCAGCCCGTGTCTAGAACAAGGACGCACTGTTAACAATGTGCCGCCATACAGCACAACGCGACATTGCGTGGCGCAGAGGTGCACGCAGTTGGGCAATGCTGGAAATGCCGCAAAGAGATACAGAACGAGTTTTCACGCATGAGCTGTGGAATTCAGTGGCCATTTCTGGGAGGTAGCGGGGGCGTGGCTAGCCAGACGCGGGTGTGTCGCTGACCGCATCTGCATCAGAAGAGACGCAGTAGCACTGACGCAGGACGCCATGTTCAGACACCACCTGCCATAGGGGCGGTACAAGCTTTGATGTTGCGACCGGTGATGCGCCTAAAGATGCGCCGAGAAGGATTAGCGCCGCTGCAAGCGGTCGTCTCAGCACGTTCATAATCGGCCGTGGCATTAGCATACAGATGCAGACGCGACTGCGGCAAAGGACCGCTGAATCAGACCCTTTGACTCCCCCTGAAGTGCGTTTGCGGCAAACGGTTTTGCTTTGTGTCTCATTGTCTGTATCTTTTATTGAGAGAAACATTTTTAAACGGTTGAAGGTGTAATATTGCGCCCTGCAAATCGCCCGTAACAACTGGCCCTGGGGCTGAGACGTCTGCGTTATGCTCTAAACCTTGTTAATCTGACGTCTGGAAAACCCAGACTGCCATCCGCGCCACCGATAGCCGCCGCCACATTTGTCGTCTCAAAATAAGTTCTCGTCTCTGTGTGACAGCTGTAATGTTCTCCGGCCTCTAATTCTGTCCCTGGGTGATTCCATGTGTGCGGGCACAAGTGCTGGGAAATCCTCTCTGCGGGTGTTAATGTCTTCATATCAATGTGATTCCAGTTACTTCTATACCGAGGCAGCGTAATCCAAATATGTCCTTTTCTGCTAAAGGAAACCTAAACTAATGACCGTTCCTGGCTTCCGCATAGTCTACAACACTTATATCATGCTTATAAATAAAAATAATTATATGTATAATAATAATAATACATTGCTTAATAAAGGACAAAAAGGTCAACTGTCTAAGCACAGCAAATTAGTATCACTGGAAATACTTATGTTTGATTTGTACAGTGAAGGAAGAGCTTTACTTAACTTTTTTTTACAGCATCCTACACGTTACTTCTATTCGGCAGGAAGTGGTTTGTGCAGACACTAATGTCTTCCCCCAGTCTCTGGAATTTAGTGAAGCCCTGAGCATTGTTCAGTAGGGAACGGCTCCTATCACTTTCACCACATTGTTCACAGCGTTAAAGCTGCCAAAAGTATTTACGAGGCTTTTCCTTCCCAGATTTTGCTTTTTTTTTTTTTTTTTTGGCTCCTATTCTATCAGTCGTACAACAAATATAATACATCTGTATCCCAACAAATCTACATGCAACGTGCACTTATAATGCGAATAATACATGTAATGCAATGTAATGCTAGCTGTGCGTATTGCCCGTCTCCCTGCTGTGCGCTGTTGCCCTGGTATGCGTGCTATGCCGGCTGTTTACAAGGCCGGGGGGATTAATCCGTATTGTTGGCTGCAGTGATATATTTATGAATCTTCTCCTCACGGTTTCAGTTTGCAAGAGTTGTGCAATTTTAAGCACGATTAGAATAGAAAATGCATCTGAGGGGTGGGACACGTGTGTGGGTGAGGGGTGGGCCGGTAGATTTATGTAGGGAGTGTTAAGTAGTTTACAGTCTGGCGCGGTCGTCAGGAACGGAAGTCACTGCGGCCTCTAATTGCTGTTGGCGTGATGTCAATTGATCGGCGCTACTCTCTGTGACGGTATTCTGCTATTTAATATCAGGGCGCAGAGAATAGATTATAGGATCAACGGATCCGCTTTATTCTTGTCGGACCCTTAATTCCCCTCATCAGCCCCTGTTTATAGATCTGTTATATAGATTTTAGTGTAAATAACATATAAATGCCTGTAACATTGTATTAACGTCTGTTAAATCCCACAAAGAAATAGCAGTAGTTATAGGGGGGTATTCAATTGGGCATTTTTCACTGCATAAAACCTCGCGGACCTCGTGCCCAATTTTGGATCACTGCGGCGGGTAAGCGTGCTGCCGTTACCTACAGTATCCAGTAAAAAAAAATGCATGCCGGGTTTTCTGCTTAGAAAAGTTTGTGGGGCGAGAAGGAAAAAAAAAAGATACTTACTGATCCGGGGATCTCCGCGGCTCCCGGTCATCTCCCCTCCATATCTTCACTGGGGTGGGGGCTCCTGGGAGATGTGGTTCTCCATGCTGCTGCCTCCGGGGGGTGGGGGAGTTATACACACTCATACTTACACACACTCACACATACTACACTCCATTCACACATACTACACTCCATTCACACATACTACACTCCACTCACAATTACTACACTCCACTCACACATACTACACACACTCACACATACTACACACACTCACACATACTACACTCCACTCACAATTACTACACTCCACTCACACATACTACACACACTCACACATACTACACACACTCACACATACTACACTCCATTCACACATACTACACTCCATTCACACATACTACACTCCACTCACAATTACTACACTCCACTCACACATACTACACACACTCACACATACTACACACACACACATACTACACACACTCACACATACTACACACACTCACACATACTACACTCCACTCACAATTACTACACTCCACTCACACATACTACACACACTCACACATACTACACATACTCACACATACTACACTCCACTCACAATTACTACACTCCACTCACACATACTACACACACTCACACATACTACACACACTCACACATACTACACTCCACTCACAATTACTACACTCCACTCACACATACTACACACACTCACACATACTACACTCCATTCACACTTACACACACTTGCACATACTACACTCACACATACTTGCACACACACTACACTACACTCACACACAAACACACTCACACTACACACACTCACACTACACATACTTGCACACACTCACACATACTACACTCCACTCGCACATACTACACACACACACTTACACACACACATACTACACTACACTTGCACATACTTGCACACACACACACTTACACTACTCACACATACTACACTACACTCACACATACTACACACACTCACACTTGCGCACACTTGCACACACTCACACATACACACACTCACACATACTACACTCCACTCACAGTTACTACCCACACACGCGCACATATTTGCACACACACACACATACTACACACTCTCATACTTACACACACTCACACATACTACCCTCACACATACTACACTCCACTCACACTTACTACACACACATTCACACATACTTACTTTCACACATACTACACTACACTCACACACACACTGACTCACACTTACACATACTTGCACACACACACACACACACACACACACACACACACTCATACAGATACTTACACACACTGACACATACTTGCACACACACACACACATACTACACACACACACATACTACACACATAGTCACACAGATACTTACACACACTCACACAGATACTTACCATACACTGACACATACTTGCGCACACACACACACTCACACATACTTGCACACATACACATACTACACACACACTTACACAGATACTTACCACACACGCTGCTGCAGGAGACCGGCTCCCGGCGCTAGAGGAAGAAGACACCGGATATCCCCCCATAGTCTGTATTTCTGTGTCACCTACAGACGTGTCCTCATGCACCGAGCCTCAATACGCCACACAGCGTGACTTGCCTGGCGTGATTGAACCATCGGGTACCGTGCTACCATGCTAGCGTTGGGCCACTTGTTTGCTGAAAATGCGTCTAAGTGTGATGCGACCAGGATGCAGCGGCAGACTGTGCTGATTAATGTGATACGTGACCCTTGTGTACCTATCACTACTGTACACCGCTCCTTCTGGGAAAACTCTGCGTGATGCGCGGGACTCTCCGATAAAGCAGACGGCGCTCAAGGCGGACTTTACAGAAGATTCACGTTTATAGAGTCGCCTTGCACGCCGCCTGCTTTTCTGCTCCATGTTCTCCGGCCGTATTAGGTTGCGGTAATTAGGAGGGCACCAACCGCCATTATACGCATGTCGCACAGGCGTGCCGGCTCATCTACAAAGAATATATAATCTGTTTATCTTTATGGATGTTTCCTTGTTGTGTCCCAATGTGCTATTGAGGAACAAAACATTTTGAACACTATAATAGGCAGGGGACCTGCTGGGGCCGGGCCCACCCCTATGTATGTACTGGGGGGCACACAGTCTCTAAAGGGTCTCTGTATTACTGTAAGTAATATGCTACTGATAGCACTCAGACATATATGTGTATGAAGGATCAGACTTTTGTAGAAGCAGAGGTAATAGTGCCTACACACGGCCAGATCTGTCAGACGAACGATGAACTACGAACGATAAACGACGATTTTAACGATTTTAACAATGATTTCATGAACTTTAAAGTGCATACACACGGTCAGATTTTCTTTCAGCTTTGAACGATAACGATTTAAAAAATCGTTCATATCTGAAAGAAAATCTGACGTGTGCCTACAATGATGAACGATGCGTTTGTCAGATAACGATATCTGACATCTGATGTGTTTCCAGTCAGATTTTGTACATTTTCATTCATTTTAATACTGTCAAAAATCGTTTGTAGTTCATGAAATCGTTGGTAGAATCGTTCGTCGTTTATCGTTCGACATTCGTCTGACAGATCTGACCGTGTGTATGCACTATTACACTGCAGCATTGTGGGACGCTGGTTCGCTGTGATTGACAGCTCTTTAGACAAGTCCCTCCCCCCCTTCCTCCCAAGCTCATACTTTACCCCACCAGACAGCGTTAACCTTCTGCTTAATACTCGAGGTTAAGTGCAAAGAGATTCCCCACCAGGTTAATTACAGCCCCACTGGCATCATATCCTGGAACTGCTACAAAGTAACAGAGTTTATCCATCTCACACCTCATCTAACAAGATGAATGATGGCTGGAAGTGACCGGGAGCGTAGACATTGGGAACATCTGCAGCGGCTGCCTAGCGCCCAGACATTGCAGCTTCTTTCTGAGTGCTGAATGGGAGCATCACCCCCCCCCCCCGTATATTGGTGGGTACGCCTCCCCTCCGTACTGCCAGCGGAGGGGCATGGAATGGGTGAGGGAGGTGTAATGTTACCCAGCCCTGGCATAACGTCCCATAGAGAGACATGGAACTGGCAGGGGCTGAGCTGACACAGCAGGAGACGGATGAATCCAGTTCCAGAACGTAGGAGGGCGATTAATGCACCGTCTCCGGGAAGTCGTATGTCAGCGGTGCAGGATTAGTGCACATGGCGTGTGTCGCTCGGTGACTCTGTGCAGCAGCCCGGTAATGCAGAACAGGAAGGGACACTCGGCATCACAGGCAGCATAGAGTGGCACTGTGTAGTTGGCTCTACAGTACGGAGGAATTGGAAACAGATTGTGGGAATTACAACCTAAAAGCAGGACAGAAGAGGTTGTACTGTGCGGATCGGTCATTCATACTCAGACAGAATTCCACCTAACATACAGAGGAGTGGTACTGTGCGGATTGGTCATACTCATAGACAGAATTCCACCTAACATACAGAGGAGTGGTACTGTGCGGATCGGTCATTCATACTCATAGTTACACCTAACACACAGAGGAGTGGTACTGTGCGGATCGGTCATTCATACTCATAGACAGAATTCCACCTAACATACAGAGGAGTGGTACTGTGCGGATCGGTCATTCATACTCATAGTTACACCTAACACACAGAGGAGTGGTACTGTGCGGATCGGTCATACATACTCAAACAGAATTTACTGGGAGATACACCTAACATACAGAGGAGTGGTACTGTGCGGATCGGTCATTCATACTCATAGTTACACCTAACACACAGAGGAGTGGTACTGTGCGGATCGGTCATACATACTCAAACAGAATTTACTGGGAGTTACACCTAACATACAGAGGAGTGGTACTGTGCTGCTGATAATACAACAGACTAATAACAGGGAATTACATGCAGAATAAGAGACTCTAAGGAGAAACGCATCTAACATACGACAAGGTGAATGGCTCAGTACTGAGCATTGCACCAGTTATGCACAGAAGTGGGACTGAGCATTTCTGTACTCACAGGCCTAAAACAATTCTGAAAATCAGGGCCTGATTGAGACCCGGATGCTATGCTGCGCTCGCTCGCCTTGCGTATGAGTCGCAATGCGCGTGCGCGAACCAGTCATTGCGTTCGGAACTTGCTCGCCCGTAGCCCGCAGTCGGGCCGCTATTTTGAGTGACAGATAGTGCCGTTTGTGGGTGGTAACAGGGGAAGGTGCTTAAAAACGGGTGTGGTTGTGTGAACGCAGGCGTGCCCGACCGTCAGAAGGGCGTTTAATGGGTGTGCATAATTAGCAAAGTAGCGTCATTACACACGTGACTGGGTTGTATTTTAGCCAGAACTGCTCGCAAAGTTGTGGTGGGAAAAGGCTACCACAAGCGCTGCGAGCAGCTCCGATGGCTCTCGATGTTCCCGATTAATCCTTCAACTGCCGGAGATGACGTGTGTTGCGAGTGGCAAAGGGGCGTATTTATACAGGTGCGAGCGCATAATGCGGATGCTCGCTATTACTTAGTGGGCGGCTTTACGCGACGCAGTGCGAGCACTTGATTTAAATAGAGCTGGCCTGTCCAGGTGTTGGGAGACTACAAGACTCAGCATTATTTGCCAGCAGGGTATGCTGGGATTTGTAGTTGCACAGGTTGTCCAGGCCTGATTCAGAGCAGCTGAAGTCCTGTTGTGCAGTTTGCCCATTTTATCATTAAATATCTGCAGCATATTCCCTGAAAACACCCGTTTGTGTTGTGCCGCTGTAGCCTATGAGTTACACTCCGCAAAACTAACCGGGAGAGGGTCCTGGAGGAGCCCTCCCGGGCACTGGCCACCGCACACGCGTGATCAGTAGACCGCGCATGCGTAGTACTCCCGGCACACGAGTGACCAGGCCGCAGATGCGATCACCTCACTCCGAACCCCTGTCCATACATTTCCAATTTAATACATCCCGGAGGTAATATAACAGACTGCAACGGGGTCATTGGCGCTAATATCGTGCCCATATGGCAGAAGTATGCGATTATTGATAGATGGGCCCTTAGTGAGAATCACACCTGACAGTCAGAGTTGGATCATGCATTAGCGAAAGTCGGGCTCCTGCCTATGAGCCGGTGGGCAATGAGGGGCCCGGATTACTCTAACCAGTATTTATGTGGTATTTGCTGACGCATGGTAGGGGTAGAAGGGGGCCCAAACCTGTATCTGGCCTCCAGCCCCAAGGAGTGCTAAGCTGGCTCTGCTGGCATACTGTAGGAAGTCAGGGACAATGACATTTATAGAAAGTGTATCATTATGTAAGGTGTAAGCCTGCGAGCAGGGCCCTCAAACCTCCCTGTACGTCTGTTATTACCTAGTCTCGTTCTCATACTATTTAGTTCTCATTTATAAAGTGCAACAGAATACGCTGGTGCTATACAGGTAACAGGGTAATGTAGGTTGGGCAGGATTATATGTGAGTGACTTCATGTATGATCACTGTGTGTAGGTATCCGCACATGCGTGGAGATGAAGTGTACATGTGTGTGACTTCATGTATGATCACTGTGTGTAGGTATCCGCACACGCGTGGAGATGAAGTGTACATGTGAGTGACTTCATGTATGATCACTGTGTGTAGGTATCCGCACACGCGTGGAGATGAAGTGTACATGTGAGTGACTTCATGTATGATCACTGTGTGGTGGAATCGGCACATGTGGAGATGAAGTGTACATGTGAGTGAGTGGCTGTATGTTTGATCACAGGGCCTGATTCAGAGCCGCTCGTAAGTGGCCGCTCGTTCGCTCCGAGCGATGTTCATCTGCGCATGCGTACGGGTTTTAGTACGCATGCGTGAACCAGTCAGTGTGGTCGAAAATTGTGTGCTCGCAAAATAGCGAATGCCTGCTAATTTGAGTGACAGGAGGAGGCGTTTGTGGGTGGTAACGGGAAGGTGCTTGAAAACGGGGAGTGGAGATCCGAACGCAGGCGTGCTTAAAGGTCAAAACGGGCGTTTTATGGGTGTGCATAATTAATACAGCAGCGTCATCGACCACATCACTTGGTTGTCTTTTAGCCTGAACTGCTCGCATGATTGCGGTAGGAAAATGCAACCACAAGAATAGCGAGCAGTTCATACGCCGTTCGATGTGGCGTTGTTTTCTAAATAACGAGCGCATGTTTTGTTCGCTCGTTCATACATAGAGGCGTCAACAGACCGCAAAGAGCGAACGGTCAATTTAAATAGCCAGCCCCTTTTTCTGAACGAGCGAGCGCAAATAGCGTCCAGCTCTGAATCAGGCCCACTGTGTATAGGTATCATTACATGTGTATATGCAGCATACATGTAAGTGACTTGATGTATGATCACTACATGTAGAGATGCAGTGTACATGTAAGTGACTTGATGTATGATTGCGGTGTGTAGGAATCAGCACATGTATGGAGATGCGGTGTACATGAGAGTGACTGTATGATTGCTGTGTGTAGGAATCAGTACATGTGTGGAGATGCAGTGTACATGTGAGTGACTGTATGATTGCTGTGTGTAGGAATTAGCACACGTGTATAGATGCAGTGTACATGTGAGTGACTGTATGATTGCTGTGTGTAGGAATCAGTACATGTGTGGAGATGCAGTGTACATGTGAGTGACTGTATGATTGCTGTGTGTAGGAATCAGCACACGTGTAGATGCAGTATACATGTGAGTGACTGTATGATTGCTGTGTGTAGGAATCGGCACACATGTGGAGATGCAGTGTACATGTGAGTGACTATGATTGCTGTGTGTAGGAATCAGCACACATGTAGATGCAGTATACATGTGAGTGACTGTATGATTGCTGTGTGTAGGAATCAGCACACGTGTGGAGATGCAGTGTACATGTGAGTGACTGTATGATTGCTGTGTGTAGGAATCAGCACACGTGTGGAGATGCAGTATACATGTGAGTGACTATGATTGCTGTGTGTAGGAATCAGCACACGTGTAGATGCAGTATACATGTGAGTGACTGCATGATTGCTGTGTGTAGGAATCAGCACACGTGTGTAGATGCAGTGTACATGTGAGTGACTGTATGATTGCTGTGTGTAGGAATCAGCACACGTGTGTAGATGCAGTGTACATGTGAGTGACTGTATGATTGCTGTGTGTAGGAATCAGCACACGTGTGGAGATGCAGTATACATGTGAGTGACTGCATGATTGCTATGTGTACGAATCAGCACATGTGTGGATATGCGGTGTACATGTGAGTGACTGTATGATTGCTGTGTGTAGGAATCAGCACACGTGTATAGATGCAGTGTACATGTGAGTGACTGTATGATTGCTGTGTGTAGGAATCAGCACACGTGTGGAGATGCAGTGTACATGTGAGTGACTGTATGATTGCTGTGTAGGAATTAGCACACGTGTAGATGCAGTATACATGTGAGTGACTGCATGATTGCTGTGTGCAGGAATCAGCACACGTGTGGAGATGCTGTGTACATGTGAGTGACTGTATGATTGCTGTGTGTAGGAATCAGCACACGTGTATAGATGCAGTGTACATGTGAGTGACTGTATGATTGCTGTGTGTAGGAATCAGCACACGTGTGGAGATGCAGTATACATGTGAGTGACTATGATTGCTGTGTGTAGGAATCAGTACATGTGTGGAGATGCAGTGTACATGTGAGTGACTGTATGATTGCTGTGTGTAGGAATCAGCACACGTGTAGATGCAGTATACATGTGAGTGACTGTATGATTGCTGTGTGTAGGAATCGGCACACATGTGGAGATGCAGTGTACATGTGAGTGACTATGATTGCTGTGTGTAGGAATCAGCACACGTGTAGATGCAGTATACATGTGAGTGACTGCATGATTGCTGTGTGTAGGAATCAGCACACGTGTGTAGATGCAGTGTACATGTGAGTGACTGTATGATTGCTGTGTAGGAATCAGCACACGTGTGTAGATGCAGTGTACATGTGAGTGACTGTATGATTGCTGTGTGTAGGAATCAGCACATGTGTGGATATGCGGTGTACATGTGAGTGACTGTATGATTGCTGTGTGTAGGAATCAGCACACGTGTATAGATGCAGTGTACATGTGAGTGACTGTATGATTGCTGTGTGTAGGAATCAGCACACGTGTGGAGATGCAGTGTACATGTGAGTGACTGTATGATTGCTGTGTAGGAATTAGCACACGTGTAGATGCAGTATACATGTGAGTGACTGCATGATTGCTGTGTGCAGGAATCAGCACACGTGTGGAGATGCGGTGTACATGTGAGTGACTGTATGATTGCTGTGTGTAGGAATCAGCACACGTGTATAGATGCAGTGTACATGTGAGTGACTGTATGATTGCTGTGTGTAGGAATTAGCACACGTGTAGATGCAGTATACATGTGAGTGACTGCATGATTGCTGTGTGTAGGAATCAGTACATGTGTGGAGATGCAGTGTACATGTGAGTCCCTGTATGATTACTATGTGTAGGAATCAGCACACGTGTAGATACAGCATACATGTAAGTGACTGTATGATTGCTGTGTGTAGGAATCAGCACATGTGTGGAGATGCAGTGTACATGTGAGTGACTGTATGATTGCTGTGTGTAGGAATCAGTACATTTGTGGAGATGCAGTGTACATGTGAGTCCCTGTATGATTACTATGTGTAGGAATCAGCACACGTGTAGATACAGCATACATGTGAGTGACTGTATGATTACTGTATGTAGGAATAAGCACACGTGTAGATACGGTATACATGTGAGTGACTGTATGTAGGAATAAGCACATGTGTAGATACAGTACACATGTGAGTGACTGTATGTAGGAATAAGCACACGTGTAGATACAGTACACATGTGAGTGACTGTATGTAGGAATCAGCACACGTGTAGATACAGCATACATGTGAGTGACTGTATGTAGGAATCAGCACACGTGTAGATACAGCATACACGGGCTGCGTGGCTTCAGGGAATCTTCTGACCTAGTGCAGGGAGCAGAGCAGCTTTATCCGCTCTGTAGCTCCTCACACAAACCGGATGAGACAATCTGCAGCGGCTGCGGGGTTCCTGTGCCCGTCTTCCAGTCTCTCGCTGCTGATATAATCGGGACTAAGGTCTCATCGTCTTCAGCTTCTTTCTTACGTGCCGCACAAGTGACATTGGCGTGATACAGAGTTCAACGCAAATCACTCACAATTGCTCCATCCCTGTGTGCATGGAGCAGAATGTGTAATCCCAATCGTATGCAAAGTTTTACGCATCTCTCACAGCTGTCAGCACTTGCAGCCGTCTAATATTTGGTGCAAAATATGCGTTTGAATATGAAAACAAGCGTATTTACAACGCTGCACAGGCTGCAATTTTGCTGACGCGCCCCCTCAGCTTAGAGAACGCATAGTTACGGCTCATTTGCGTATGTTTGGTTCCGGAGCATGCGCAGCGCAGAAAAATGCAAGATGTCCTCAGCAAACGGTCTCACGCCTACTCTCTTCCAGCCCAAATGTTGGTTCCGTTGACCCTGTATTGATTAGCTGTAATGCTTTGTCACAGTGTGGGTCAGTCAGGGTCATTGACGCTGTATTGATTAGCTGTAATGCTTTGTCACAGTGTGGGTCAGTCAGGGTCATTGACGCTGTATAGATTAGCTGTAATGCTTTGTCACAGTGTGGGTCAGTCAGGGTCATTGACGCTGTATTGATTAGCTGTAATGCTTTGTCACAGTGTGGGTCAGTCAGGGTCATTGACGCTGTATTGATTAGCTGTAATGCTTTGTGACAGTGTGGGTCAGTCAGGGTCATTGACGCTGTATTGATTAGCAGTAATGCTTTGTCACAGTGTGGGTCAGTCAGGGTCAATGACGCTGTATTGATTAGCTGTAAAGCTTTGTCACAGTGTGGGTCAGTCAGGGTCATTGACGCTGTATGGATTAGCTGTAATGCTTTGTCACAGTGCGGGTCAGTCAGGGTCATTGACGCTGTATTGATTAGCTGTAATGCTTTGTCACAGTGTGGGTCAGTCAGGGTCATTGACGCTGTATTGATTAGCTGTAATGCTTTGTCACAGTGTGGGTCAGTCAGGGTCATTGACGCTGTATTGATTAGCTGTAATGCTTTGTCACAGTGTGGGTCAGTCAGGGTCATTGACGCTGTATTGATTAGCTGTAATGCTTTGTCACAGTGTGGGTCAGTAAGGGTCATTGATGCTGTATGGATTAGCTGTAATGCTTTGTCACAGTGTGGGTCAGTCAGGGTCATTGACGCTGTATGGATTAGCTGTAATGCTTTGTCACAGTGTGGGTCAGTCAGGGTCATTTACGCTGTATGGATTAGCTGTAATGCTTTGTCACAGTGTGGGTCAGTCAGGGTCATTGATTAGCTGTAATGCTTTGTCACAGTGTGGGTCAGTTAGGGTCATTGACACTGTATTGATTAGCTGTAATGCTTTGTCACAGTGTGGGTCAGTCAGGGTCATTGACGCTGTATTGATTAGCTGTAATGCTTTGTCACAGTGTGGGTCAGTCAGGGTCATTGACGCTGTATTGATTAGCTGTAATGCTTTGTCATAGTGTGGGTCAGTTAGGGTCATTGACGCTGTATTGATTAGCTGTAATGCTTTGTCACAGTGTGGGTCAGTCAGGGTCATTGACGCTGTATTGATTAGCTGTAATGCTTTGTCACAGTGTGGGTCAGTCAGGGTAATTGACGCTGTATTGATTACCTGTAATGCTTTATCACAGTGTGGGTCAGTCAGGGTCATTGATGCTGTATGGATTAGCTGTAATACTTTGTCACAGTGTGGGTCAGTCAGGGTCATTGACGCTGTATGGATTAGCTGTAATGCTTTGTCACAGTGCGGGTCAGTCAGGGTCATTGACGCTGTATGGATTAGCTGTAATGCTTTGTCACAGTGTGGGTCAGTCAGGGTCATTGACGCTGTATTGATTACCTGTAATGCTTTATCACAGTGTGGGTCAGTCAGGGTCATTGACGCTGTATTGGTTAGCTGTAATGCTTTGTCACAGTGTGGGTCAGTCAGGGTCATTGACGCTGTATCGATTAGCTGTAATGCTTTGTCACAGTGTGGGTCAGTCAGGGTCATTGACGCTGTATGGATTAGCTGTAATGCTTTGTCACAGTGTGGGTCAGTCAGGGTCATTGATGCTGTATTGATTAGCTGTAATGCTTTGTCACAGTGTGGGTCAGTCAGGGTCATTGACGCTGTATTGATTAGCTGTAATGCTTTGTCACAGTGTGGGTCAGTCAGGGTCATTGACGCTGTATTGATTAGCTGTAATGCTTTGTCACAGTGTGGGTCAGTCAGGGTCATTGATGCTGTATTGATTAGCTGTAATGCTTTGTCACAGTGTGGGTCAGTCAGGGTCATTGACGCTGTATGGATTAGCTGTAATGCTTTGTCACAGTGTGGGTCAGTCAGGGTCATTGATGCTGTATTGATTAGCTGTAATGCTTTGTTACAGTGTGGGTCAGTCAGGGTCATTGACGCTGTATGGATTAGCTGTAATGCTTTGTCACAGTGTGGGTCAGTCAGGGTCATTGACGCTGTATGGATTAGCTGTAATGCTTTGTCACAGTGTGGGTCAGTCAGGGTCATTGACGCTGTATTGATTAGCTGTAATGCTTTGTCACAGTGTGGGTCAGTCAGGGTCATTGACGCTGTATTGATTAGCTGTAATGCTTTGTCACAGTATGGGTCAGTCCGGGTCATTGATGCTGTATTGATTAGCTGTAATGCTTTGTCACAGTGTGGGTCAGTCAGGGTCATTGACGCTGTATAGATTAGCTGTAATGCTTTGTCACAGTGTGGGTCAGTCAGGGTCATTGATGCTGTATTGATTAGCTGTAATGCTTTGTCACAGTGTGGGTCAGTCAGGGTCATTGATGCTGTATTGATTAGCTGTAATGCTTTGTGACAGTGTGGGTCAGTCAGGGTCATTGACGCTGTATTGATTAGCTGTAATGCTTTGTCACAGTGTGGGTCAGTCAGGGTCATTGACGCTGTATTGATTAGCTGTAAAGCTTTGTCACAGTGTGGGTCAGTCAGGGTCATTGACGCTGTATGGATTAGCTGTAATGCTTTGTCACAGTGTGGGTCAGTCAGGGTCATTGACGCTGTATTGATTAGCTGTAATGCTTTGTCACAGTGCAGGTCAGTCAGGGTCATTGACGCTGTATGGATTAGCTGTAATGCTTTGTCACAGTGCAGGTCAGTCAGGGTCATTGATGCTGTATGGATTAGCTGTAATGCTTTGTCACAGTGTGGGTCAGTCAGGGTCATTGACACTGTATTGATTAGCTGTAATGCTTTGTCACAGTGTGGGTCAGTCAGGGTCATTGATGACCAGCAAAGTGTAATATTGTAAGTCACACTACAGGTACACAGCCAGCTCAGGGGGCTGCTGCATAGGCTGGGACCCCCCGTTTCTCTCACAGCCTTGGTGGGGCAGGATTGGGCAGAGATTGTGGAGCTGATGATTGGTCCTTTAGCCCGTACTCCACTCTACATACATTTAATGATGGCGCGTTGAATGGATTTGATAGTTCTGTATTTCAGAACCAGCGTTACCTCGGGACAAAATGGCTTCCATGCTGGAGGGGGAGATGACCTGTTACCTAAATAATCCCCGAGCTGTTACTGCAGCTTTAGCATATCAGTGACTTTATAAACAGCGACATAGCAGTGCCAGAGCGGTAATTCATACTTCGTGGTATCATCACATCGTCGCGCTTCCGCTGAATATTTCCATGGCACTCCTTGCATCAGTGGCTGTGATGAGATTTGTAGTGCTATTTGTTACTTGTTTACTGTATTGTACTGTACTGTTTTTACCCAATACTGTTTTACGCTGTGTACGGCACTGCGGACCACTTGTGGCGCCCTATAAATAAAGTTTAATAATAATAATCGACAGGGATAAAGTTACGTAGAGCTCATGAATTAAGTCAGGAGCCAGCGGACATGGGGCAGATGCACTAAATGGAAAATGCGATAAAACCCCGTTTTCTGGGCTTTACTGCATTTCCCATATGTATTATTGTGTGGCCACCGGGGCTCCGATGCTGGCGTTACCCTATGGAAGCCTAGGGGCTTCTACCGCATCGCACTGGTATAAGGGATCCGATCGGATCCCTACCAGCACGCCCTGCGGCCGCCGCGTCACTGTACATGCGCAGATTTACTCCCGGGTCATAAACCTGGAAGTCCTGGACGCTGCGATGATCACAAAGGACGGCTCTTATCGGAGGAGCTGTCCTTTGCGTTACTGATCGCAAATGTTGGTGCATATGCGATCAGTACAAATGCGATGTCTGGCGGTAAGCATCCCGCCCATGATTTTATGTATATATGTTTTTGCGTCATTGTATTCAACTATGTATCATGGATTATACTGTACATATCGGGGGTCATTTGTGAACAATCGGTACAAATAAGAAGCCTACAAGTTATTGTCCTTAACGGTCAGGAGGGTGTAAGTGAGCGATCCAGGTACACTTAGGGTCTCATTCAGACCCGCTCGCAAGCTGGTCGATGTTGAGGCCCTGCACAGGCGCAGCGGCCGCACTGCGCGTGCGCAAGCCCCAGAGAGAGAGAGAGAAATTCTCTCGCTTCGGGGCTCGCTACAAAAGGGGCGGCTGTTGATGGTGATCAACAGTTCGCACCGTTTTGTAGGTGGGGCGGGGGGGTGGCTACACAAACGGAGGCGTTCCCGATGGAATGCCTGCCATTTGGGGGCGGCCCACTGACATCACTCGTGAAGTCAGTGGTGAGCTAATGGCTCTAATAGAGCCGAAAGCTCTCTGGGGCTTGCGGCAGATGAGACCCTACCAGAAGGGTCTCGTCGCAAACCGCAATGGTCGCGATGGTCTTGACCATCGCGACTATCAACCTGGTCGCTCGCTAAAGCTGTGGGTGGTCATCCAAAGCCTAGCGAGCGGCCAGGAGGCCGGCTCTGAACATAGAAGCGGCCGCCCTCATTCAGAGCGAGCGCTCGCATTTTGCGAGCGGCTCTGCATGAGGTCCTTAGTGCATGTCGGCACCTCAGAGTGTTTCGGTGGTCTGGGGTCTAGGCCACTAACACCTCAATCCTTACATGACAGCTCAATGGAGTATTGTAGCAATGTGGCAGTTTCCGCATAGCGAGCACGTATTGTGCGCTGGATAGCGTGTTGGGGCGTGATGTTGAAGGAATGGGGCGTGAGGCGCCAACCGGCTGGGAGACCCAGACTTTTACCGTTTACTTGCAGCGCCTAGCTGGCTTTACCCCTAACGCTAAATGAGGCCCCATGTTCGCTGCCACATTGCGGTGTCTCCACACTAACGTGTCTTCTCAGCCAGGTTCTGAATGTTTTACGTGTGTGGATTTCTCATTCGTGGTAACAAATACCTTCAGTGATTCTTGCTGTGTAGCTCAGTGTGATCATGGATAGCCGGCTGCAGCTGTCTTATTTCCGTAGAGCGCAGTAGCAGATTTGGGGCTTATTTTTGCTCTGCGATTTCTCAGGTCCGTACAGTTGGTTACATCGCCCCCTGTAGGTCATGCAGTGTACGTCATGCTGATCTAGTCCTACACTGTCTTGGGCTGGGAGCTGTGATGGGGATTTTAGCTTCTCACCTGTAGAAGGAGGAGCGACCATGAGAGAGGCCTCTTTGCCGTTGCTCTGTAGTAGACATGTTATGGATTTATCACCGCGTCTCAGCGGTAGCTGCGGCCTCTTTAAATCCGTCCATTCCTCGGGTGATGATTGCGGTAGCTCCCAGTCGCTGTGACTCATCCCACAAATCCTGCGTGTGACATTATCACATTGCATTGGCTGAGTGAGCACGATGTCAGCTTTAATCTGATGCTGTCCTCAGTGAGACACAAAGCGCTCGCTAACACACGGCCTCTCCTTCCAGAAGCGCTATTTACCATTGTAACCACGGACGAAAATGAGCAGCTCCACCTGTTCAACTATTTTCTGTCGTCTCTAAAGATTACTTGGTTGTCTAACTATTACCCCTTCATAGGTGTGTTTACAAATAATGGCCTATCTATCTATCTATCTATCTCTTATCTATCTATCTATCTTTCTATCTATCTATCTATCTATCTATCTATCTATCTCATATCTATCTATCTATCTATCTATCTATCTATCTATCTATCTATCTCATATCTATCTATCTATCTATCTATCTATCTATCTCTTATCTATCTATCTATCTATCTATCTATCTATCTATCCCATATCTATCTATCTATCTATCTATCTATCTCATATCTATCTATCTATCTATCTATCTATCTATCTATCTATCTATCTATCTATCTATCTATCTATCTCATATCTATCTATCTATCTCATATCTATCTATCTATCTCTTATCTATCTATCTATCTTTCTATCTATCTATCTATCTATCTATCTATCTCATATCTATCTATCTATCTATCTATCTATCTATCTATCTATCCCATATCTATCTATCTATCTATCTATCTATCTATCTCTTATCTATCTATCTTTCTATCTATCTATCTATCTATCTATCTATCACATATCTATCTATCTATCTATTTATCTATCTATCTATCTATCTCATATCTATCTATCTATCTATCTATCTATCTATCTATCTATCTATCTCATATCTATCTATCTATCTATCTATCTCATATCTATCTATCTATCTCTCTCATATCTATCTATCTATCTATCTATCTATCTATCTATCTATCTATCTATCTCATATCTATCTATCTATGTCATATCTATCTATCTATCTATCTATCTATCTCATATCTATCTATCTATCTATCTATCTATCTCATATCTATCTATCTATCTATCTATCTATCTATCTATCTATCTATCTATCTCATATCTATCTATCTATCTATCTATCTATCTATCTATCTCTTATCTATCTATCTTTCTATCTATCTATCTATCTATCTATCTCATATCTATCTATCTATCTATCTATCTATTTATCTATCTATCTATCCCATATCTATCTATCTATCTATCTATCTATCTATCTATCTATCTCTTATCTATCTATCTTTCTATCTATCTATCTATCTCATATCTATCTATCTATCTATCTATCTATCCCATATCTATCTATCTATCTATCTCATATCTATCTATCTATCTATCTATCTATCTATCTATCTATCTATCTATCTATCTATCTATCTATCTATATATCTCATATATATCTATCTATATATCTCATATATATCTATCTATCTTTCTATCTCATATCTATCTATCTATCTATCTATCTCATATCTATCTATCTATCTATCTCATATCTATCTATCTATCTATCTATCTATCTATCATCTATCTATCTATCTATCTCATATCTATCTATCTATCTATCTATCTATCTATCTATCTATCTATCTAATATCTATCTATCTATCTCATATCTATCTATTATATCTATCTAATCTATCTATCTATCTATCTATCTATCTATCTGTCTGTCTGTCTGTCTGTCTGTCTGTCTGTCTGTCTGTCTGTCTGTCTATCTATCATAAGCATTGGGCACGTGATCAGTGTTACATTGGAATGGACAATAAATACAGTACTCAGGACAGATGTTATTAATAGAGAAGAACAATTAATGTTATAGGAGGATCAGTCATTTTTAAAGCTCTGTACCAAAATGGCCGTATGTTGCGCTGCTCATTGGCCCAGGGCTGCAGACCAAGCCTGCCCTTTACCCTGGCGCCATTTCTATTTAGCAACATTTAGGACCCCCGGCATTGACCCATCGGGGTCTCCCGATGAGGTCTTAGGGCGCCGTCCTGCACTTTCTGCGGTCAGTGCGACCTATTTTATACAATTGTAACGGTAAGTAAATTTTCATACATTTTATCATCACTTCCGGCTGTTTTACCCTTTGGAATAGATACCAAGGTAATCCTGTGTCTTGTTTTTGTAAGATTTACCTCATAACTTTTTTGTGAAGATGAGGCCTCCATCTTGATGGTTATCTCAATGGTTGCTATGAGTTACAGCGCTTCTTGCCCCATGTTATTTAGAACCCTAGTGCACCTTTTGGGACAGTGATACGTGTGCTTAATAAGTATTCAGGAGAACATGGGCTATATCCGTTCTTTAGGAACCAGTATTCATGAGGCGCTGGCTCCCACTGAGCTGATAAGGCCGCACTAGTACTACGCGCACAAAATGGCTGCCTCCACTCACTGTAGGGGGAAGTGTTCTCTACGGGCGGAGAGATGGATCTCTATGTGGGAAAATACGCCTAGAATACAATTTGCACAAATCCTGAACAGATTACGGGATTTATTAAGTATATGACTATATATTTTGCCCTATGCTGTAAACGGAAGGAGACTGGGTATTATTGCTGTTTTATTCTGCACAGCCTCGGAAGGCGTTCATGTGACAGCAAGTGATTGAGGAGGTGCGATTCATGCTGAGGCTTCTGGGACGTTACAGCACTGTCAGGTGCTGCTGCGGTGGGAGAAAGCCATCGCCTCTCCGCTGGCAAACCCCTTCCTCCTCCCCCACCCTCAGCCTTGGTTTGCATCTCCAGCTTAACCCCTCATCCTTCTCCTTTTTTTAACCATTTGGCAGCGAGAGAATGGTGAGCGAGCTCTGCTGACCAGTGCGGAGAGGGTCTATTTCACACAGTAACACAGGGATAGAGTCGTGTGGATACAGAAATACAGTACAGGGAGGAAAGACGCCGTGAGTTTGTGTTGGTGTCTCTGCAGCCGTCCATAGACCAATATGTTCAGTTATAAACAATATCTCGGTTACATATACGGATCATTTTCGCTAAGTCTGGGAAGAGCCCCTGCTCCCTAAGCCTTGGATCTGGGTCCCCGGGTGCTCCTAGCTGATAAATTCCAGCTGTGACCTGTAGATGTGTGCAGGGCCCTGCTTTACCCTTGTGATACAGGTGTACCCCTCCCTATACAATTGGTGTGGAGTTGGCAGTACTGGCAATAGCCATATGGGGCGTGAGTATATAGGAGATGGCATGTAGTGTACCGTTCCCTGTGCGAGCTGGCGACAGGGCAGTGTACCTACTACTCTCTGCATGGATGGTGCGACAGTAACAATGGTTCCTCACAGGTCTGAGATGAGTACCCCTAGGAGGGGGTGGAGGGGGGATTGGGCCTTATCTCCCCGCCGGGAGAGACTCATTTCCCCATCAATTGTCTCTATTGATGGGGTCACTTTAGAATTCAGCAGAGATGATGTACTCGGATCCCCCCCCCTCTTCCCCTCCCCTCCGGGCTGTGGAATGCTTTTGTGGCGCCTCGGCCCTCGCGTCCCTTCTGCGACCAGCTCCTGAGGGAATGGGAAGTCGGATTGGAGAACTAAATCCCCTCACCTGCCACCTGTCACCCTGTGTAGATGGATATTCGGTTATAGTACAGGCTGCAAATTCTAGGTCGCACAGAACCGGTTTCACCGAGATACTGTAGCCCGCAGCTTGGTGCAGATATTATGTAGCACAAGGGTTAAATGTGAATTATATAAGAGGCACTTACCCTAAGAATTAAATAAGTTTTGCTACAGATTATTTCTAACTTTTTTTTATTTTATCTTATTTTGCTTTGTTACATTTATTTTTAAATGTAACCCTTGTTACATACCAGATGTACAGTCAGGCGCATAAATATTGGGACATTGACAGAATTGTCATATTTTGGCCTCTATTCACCACCACAATGGTTTTGAAATGAAACAAACAAGATGTGATTTACCTGCAGACTTTCAGATTTCATTTGAGGGTAATTACATCCAAATCAGGTGAACGGTGTAGGAATTACCGTATATACTCGAGTATAAGTCGACCCAAATATAAACCGAGGTACCTACTTTTACCCCAAAAAACTGGGAAAACTTACTGACTCGAGTTTAAGCCTAGTGTGGGACATGGCAGCAGCTGGTAGTGCCCCCAGTAGTAATTCCCCCTGGTTGTGCCCCCAGTAGTAATCCCTCCTGGTAGTGCCCCCAGTGGTAATCCCCCCTTTCAGTGCCCCCAGTAGTAATCCCCCCTTTTAGTGCCCTCTGTAGTAATCCCCCACTGGTAGTGCCCCCTGTAGTAATCCTCCCCTGGTAGTTCCCCCAGTGGTAATCCCCCCTTTTAGTGCCCCCTGTAGTAATCCCCCTGTAGTAATCCCCCCCTGGTAGTGCCCCCTGTAGTAATCCCCACCTTGTAGTTCCCCCAGTGGTAATCCCCCCTTTTAGTGCCTCCTGTAGTAATCGCCCCCTGATAATGCCCCTTGGTAGTGCCCCCTGTAGTAATTGCCCCCTGTTAGTGCCCCCTGATAATGCCCCCTGGTAGTCCCCCCTGTAGTCATCGCCCCCTGGTAGTGCCCCCTGGTAGTGCCCCCCCCCCCCCTAGTAGAGAGAGACGTGAAAAGAATAAAAAAAAAATTAACACTTACCTTAAACCCCCACTCCTGGTCCCGCCGCTTTCCGCTCCTCCGGCCACTTTGCATGGGAGAGACGTCATCATGACGACGTGTCTCCCATCACCCACTGCGGGAGCCGGAAGATGGCTCCCGCAGTGGGAGTCAGCGCTACACTTGACTCGAGTATAAGCCGAGGGGGTACTTTTTCAGTACATTTTTTGTGCTGAAAAACTCGGCTTATACTCGAGTATATACGGTACAACGGTTTCTTGTGCCTCCCACTTTTTAAGGAGCCAAAAGTAATGGGACAAACTAAACAATCCTAAATCAAACTTTCACTTTTTAATACTTTGTTGCAAACCCTTTGCAGGCAATTAAAGCCTGAAGTCTGGAACGCATAGACATCACCAGACGCTGGGTTTCATCCCTGGTGATGCTCTGCCAGGCCTCTACTGCAAATGTCTTCAGTTCCTGCTTGTTCTTAGGGCATTTTCCCTTCAGTTTTGTCTTCATCAAGTGAAATGCATGCTCAATCAGATTCAGGTCAGGGGATTGACTTGGCCATTGCATAACATTCCACTTTTTAGCCTTAAAAAACTCTTTGGTTGCTTCTGCAGTATGCTTCGGGTCATTGTCCATCTGCACTGTGAAGCGCCGTCCAATGAGTTCTGAAGCATTTCACTGAATATGAGCATATAATATTGCCCGAAACACTTCAGAATTCATTCTGCTGCTTTTGTCAGCAGTCACATCATCAATATATACAAGGGAACCAGTTCCATTGGCAGCCATGCATGCCCATGCCATGACACTACTACCACCATGCTTCACTGATGAGGTGGTATGTGTTGGATCATGAGCAGTTCCTTTCCTTCTCCATACTCTTCTCTTCCCATCACTCTGGTACAAGTTGATCTTTGTCTCATCTGTCCATAGGATGTTGTTCCAGAACTGTAATGGCTTTTTTAGATGTTGTTTGGCAAACTCTAATCTGGGCTTCCTGTTTTTGAGGCTCACCAATGGTTTACATCTTGTGGTGAACCCTCTATATTCACTCTTGTGAAGTCTTCTCTTGATTGTTGACTTTGACACATATACACCTACCTCCTGCAGAGTGTTCTTGATTTGGCCAACTGTTGTGAAGGGGTTTTTCTTCACCAGGGAAATAATTCTTCTGTCATCCACCACAGTTTTCCGTGGTCTTCCGGGTCTTTTGGTGTTGCTGAGCTCTCCGGTGCGTTCTTTCTTTTAAGAATGTTCCAAACAGTTGATTTGGCCACACCTAATGTTTTTGCTATCTCTCTGATGGGTTTGTTTTGACTTTTCAGCCTAATGATGGCTTGCTTCACTGATAGTGACAGCTCTTTGGATCTCATATTGAGAGTCGACAGCAACTGATTCCAAATGCAAATGTCACACCTAGAATCAACTCCAGACCTTTTACCTGCTTAATTGATAATGAAATAACGAGGGAATAGCCCACACCTGTCCATGAAATAGCTTTTGAGTTGATAGTCCCATTACTTTTGGCCCCTTAAAAAGTGGGAGGCACATATAGAAACCGTTGTAATTCCTACACCGTTCACCCGATTTGGATGTAATTACCCACAAATTAAATCTGAAAGTCTGCAGGTAAATCACATCTTGTTTGTTTCATTTCAAATCCATTGTGGTGGTGAATAGAGGCCAAAATATGAAAATTCTGTCAATGTCCCAATATTTATGCACCTGACTGTAAATCTCGGCAGTAGACTGTGTATATAGCAGTGTATTGCGAAGACCCTGCAGCCAGCCCGCTGATGTTTGCTCAGGGGTAACGTCACCGGCAGATAATCCTGTGATTCGGGGAGATTTGCTCATTTAGCGGGTGTCTTCGGGTGGCAGAGCAGATGAGCTCGTGGTGGTGTAATGTGGCCACGCGGCAGATTTCTTTCCCTATCTGCCAATGAAAGTAAATCTGCCTGGACAGACCAGTCGTCGGAGTTCCCCTTTAAGGGCTAATTGCAGCACAATTAGCAGCCCCGGGGGCTTGTACTCGTTAAGGTGGTAAGGGGATTTTTAGGCAGGAATTGGGTGGGATTTAGGAATTTCCGCACGTATGGATGAAAATACTGCAGGGATCATTAACCCTCTTTGGATAAGATTAAGACTGAGCATCATTTAACACATGGTCCCCTTCTCCCTATCCGCTGTAATACAGCTTCTCCTCCTGTACGGGGCGGACAAATACATGCTAATAATTATGCTGACATCCCGAATCTTGGGGGATTTGCTGGACCTCATTGCTATTCTGTAACGTTTAGTGACCGCATAGAGGGGAAGAACATTAGCACCTGGGTAAGGAGTGCTGAGAGATTTATGACTTGATACAGATACGCCTGCAATGGCGCGGTTCACGTAATTGAGTGATTTTTTTTTTTGCAACCGCGCATTTGCGAAAATGGTCCGTTTAGTGGGCGTGTCTGTGATAGCGGGGCGTGTTCCCGGATGCACAAACGCAGGCATAGGAGGCCACGGCCAGACCGAGACATTGCATCCGCCATAGCGCTGGTTGCAAGTGTCGATGGTGCAACCATTTGTGGCGAACGCACCAGTATAGCACCGTGCACAGGCGGTAAAAGTGGGCGTCTCACCCCTTGCACAGTCAGCCGCACGGATGGACACAGGGGAAGGAGTTTGTGGCATTTGCATAAAGTTGCAGACGGCAATCGCCAGTAGACGTCGCTGCGTGGGCTCTTGCGTCCACCTCTGATTCTTGCCCCTCGGTGTTCTAGCTCAAATGTAAATTGCAGTTTAAGAATGAAGCTGCCCGGAATTTGTGGGCTGCATGCAAAAGCTGGCAGTATTTACCCTGCAAGCAGACATAATAAATTTATTCACTCCTCTTACATTGCAGCATGGCTTGTATCAGGTGCAAAGTAACTTCTCCCAACAGAATCAGCCCCAAAAATGTTTAGGTGCTGTGTCTGCCTGACTATGTGGTGTAGAGTTATTCACCCGTCTCCTAGATCACACCTGTATCTTCCATACAAGACACTGTGGCGTCCAGTCCGATTTTGTGCTGTTCTCTTGTAGATGTTCTTTTCTGACCAGACGGATGGGCAGTGTTCTTGGACTGGCTGAGGGATAAATGGCACCTCCCAGATTCCGTCCTGACATTGTGCATGGAACTCGTTTATAAAAAAATGTATATCGAAATGTAAATTGTGGCCACGCACAGCTGAAAGCTGCTGTATATTGCTGCAAAAGTAACGTAGATCAGCGTAGCCCAGTTTTGCCAGCCATGATGCCTATCTGTGCCGAATGGTGGCATCAGATCTGTTCCTGGGCTATTTATTATTATTATTATTATTATTACTACCAGATATTTATATAGCGCACACATATTTCGCAGCGCTTTACAGAGAACGTTTGGCCATTCACATCAGTCCCTGCCCCAGTGGAGCTTACACTCTATTTGCCAAGAACATGTTTGTAGACTCTTTAAAACGGAAGCGGTATGAAATACCGCCGGACCCATGCCCAGCGGCTGGAATCCCAACAGCGGCATCCCGGCAGAGGAGAAAATCCCGATCGTCCAAGGTATTTTCTAACCTAATTCTACCACCTAACCTTAACCCTCCCTTAGGGGTGCCTAACCCTAACCTTCCCCCCCAGTGCCTAACCCTAATCCCCCCTTCCCCACCACCTAAACCTAAGTCCCCCGGGGGGGGGGGTGCCTAACTCTAAATCCCCCCCAGGGGTGCCAAATGCTAACCCCCTTCTCCTAGCCTAAACCTAACCACCCGAAGGGGGTGCCTAACCCTAAGGCCCCCTGGGAACCCTAAACCTAACCCTCCCCCCCCGTGGCTATCTGCGCTCGGCGTCCCTTCGATCGAGATGCTGGGCGCCGCTCTCCCGGCATCGGTAAAATGACAGGCGTCTAGATTTAGACGTCTGTCATTTAACCCTCGCCGGGATTAAGCAGTCGGGAAGCCGGCTGTCGGGATTAGGTCCGCCGGCTTCCCGATTGCTTACCCTTTAAAACTGCCCGGCCGACTAGGTGGTTGAACATTTCAGTTGTGTTTCACTTTAAAATATTTGCAGCGGAGGGGGGGGGGGAGGGGGGTGACATTGGGGGTGGGGGGTCCAATCTTCTCAACGAGAGACCTAACCCATGATTCTGCAGTGTTGCAGGCTGTGAGAAAAACTGCAGAGCTCTGGGGAAATTGGCAGGACGGAGCATCCTGGGGGGCTCTGGCGAATGTCATTCTACACAAGGTGATTCCTAACCCTACCAAGGATGTAGGGTTAAAAAACTTGCCGCTATAAATGCATCGTTCTACCGTGGTCATTTTTCTATTTTGATTGATATCTAAACTGGGGTTTGAGGATGATTTTTTTTTTCTTCAAGGTGTTGTAGCTCTCACAGCCTCCACTGGTCCGGCGCGTCTGAGACTGGGAGCCGTCCCCGGGAGGACAGCGTGGTTACTAGGAGACGGCGCGGCCTGAATATTAATGAACATCCCCCCACCCCACACTTTCCTCCTTTTTCTCCGCTATCACAAACTCATCAGTCAGTGCAGATCCTCTTACAAAAATAAAATGTCCTTTTCCTGAAGACAAAAGACACGTTTTTCTTTGTCCTGTATCCAGACTGGCGTCACGTGCGACCGGCTTCTGCTTGAAGGATCTCGGGATGTGCTGTTTGTTGGCTAAATTAAGGCTGAGCCTGACTGGCGAGTCTGGTTGGAACATCATTGGGGACATCCTGATAGTTGTAGTAGTAAATTCCCAGAGCACGTTACTTTTTGGCGCTCTCGCCCGGCAGGTGCTTCAGCACTGATGCTTTGCCCGCAAACGTGAAT
The DNA here is from genome assembly GCA_031769625.1 of Taudactylus pleione. Classification (NCBI taxonomy): domain Eukaryota; kingdom Metazoa; phylum Chordata; class Amphibia; order Anura; family Myobatrachidae; genus Taudactylus; species Taudactylus pleione. The sequence continues at coordinate 956,021 of JAUIMM010001326.1, read as the reverse complement.
GTGCCCAAAATGTATTATATCAGAATTAGAGGCTTTGTGCTGCCTGAAAGTAGGGTTAGACCAGCAAAGTAGATGTAACTTCTGTTTCTCAGCTAATAACTTTGTACTGTGTTCTCCCTGCCCAGCGATCGAAAAGGGCCAAGTTTTATAATTGTTCCAATGTGTGTAAAGCCTTTCGTCTTATTCCAGACTTATAAATCTGCAAATCTTTGGAGGTGGAAGCCCAGATCCACCCACCTGCAACCAAAATTGTGTCCGAGAGCAACTTGGCTATTTGTGCTCCTACGCAAGTTGCTCTTTGCAGTCAAGCTCCCCGATTTTTATTGAATTTGGAGTTTCGTCTCTGTCCGTCAATTAAATAAACTAACTTAACCCCAATGTACAGTTTTTGATATATGAGTACAAAGGGTCTCATTCAGATCCGCTCGCAAGCGGGTCGATGTTGAGGCCATGCGCACGGGCAGCGGCCGCACTGCGCGTGCGCAAGCCCCGGAGCGAGAGAGAAATTCTCTCGCTCCGGTACTCACTACAAAAGGGGCGGCTGTCGATGGTGATCGACAGCTCGCACCGTTTTGTAGGCGGGTGGGGGGGGTGGCTGGCCAAACGGAGGCGTTCCCGGAGGAACGTCTGCCATTTGGGGGCGGCCCCACTGATATCACTCGTGATGTCAGTGGTGAGCTTCCGGCTCTATTAGAGCCGAAAGCTCACTGGGGCTTGCGGCAGACAAGACCCTACCACAAGGGTCTCATCGCAAGCCCCGATGGTCTCGACCATCACGACCATTAACCTGGTCACTCGCTTAGCGAGCAGCCAGGAGGCCGGATTTCAAATGTGAAGCGGCCGCCCTCATTCAGAGCGAGCGCTCGCATTTTGCGAGAGGCTCTGAATGAGGTCCAAAGTGTGTTGTTCAGTCTAAGGCTGATCCTTGTGCTTTGTTAAAATATTGACAGACCAGAAAACACGTATCCTACAGTTCTCAGGATCTGATTCAGCCTGGATCGCAGGTGCTATTACGCACGCAATCCGCGTTCTGTGCACGCGTACGCATCGCAGTGCACGCGCGAACCGGCCACTGCGATCTGGACTGCGATCGCAGTGTCCACGCAGACCCATCGCAGAGTGATTGACAGGAAGTACCGTTTGTGGGTGGTAATGGGGGGTGGTCAACGAAACGCAGGCGTGTCAGTGCGTTTGAACGCCGTTGCATCGGCTTGCATAAATTAGCCACTGCAATGCCATACGCAGCCTGAGGCCTGATAGCGTGCGCTGAGGCTAGCAATTCCTGAGTAAGGTCAGAGCTGTGTAAGTGTGTGTGAGGCTGCGATGGTACTCGGTTGTACTGACGGTTTCGCAGTGTTGCTAAACATGGATGTGTGTTAGGTAAAGTGGGCGTCCTTGTGTAGTGCTGTGGCAGCATAGCGATCGCAATGGATTAGCATACTATCGCAGTGAGACTGCGTGCATAATCGTTATTGCATTCGCAGTTGCGATCGGTAGTAAATCAGGCCTATAGTCCCTTAAACACCCTGTACGAATGGGGGTCAAGTCTTTATTTCTCTTATTGAAACAATTAATCTATGATTTTTGGAGAAGAGTCGGTGGCTGAATCGCGGCATCAAAATAAACTGAAATGAAGGATTGCAGTCGGCCTGTGTATTTACTATCGACTATAGTTATAGAGCCCCTATATATAGCGATATTTAGCAAATAGTGCCCGTGTCGCTGCATATACATCTTTCTTACGAGCGAATCAGAGTTGCGTTCATCTCAGTCGTCTCTCTGCAGCCACTGAATGGGCAATTATTGGTGGTAACGATGCGAATGCACACGAGAGAACCGTTTTGGGGGCGTATAGTGTCGCCACAGTTAATCGCCATTCTTAGTTGTGTACACAAATAGACGACACCAAATTCAGAAGGATCCCTGGCATCTAGCATGATAATGATGGAAGCTGCTCTGGCGGACGGAGGAGTGGGGCAAGGCGAACGCATAGCTGCGTACAACTCACACTACGGGGCGTATAGTCGCACTAGGGCTTGTTTTCTGCCATCCAGAATTGCGTTTCACACTACTTAGAATCAGGCCCTAAATCTGTTTCCTATAACCATATTTCCATGGTATTGTGTTTCATTGTAATTCAAGTTTCAAACTAATTGATGCATCATTTTTTATTTTCCAGTTGTCCACTTTGGCCCTTTGTTCCTGAAAGTGAATGAAAGTTCAGATGTCAGTAAGAACGCGTCAGTCCCGGAAGAGGTGGTCAGTGACTTTCCAGTAAGTGTTACCTCAGCTGAACCAGCTTCGCCTGCACCAGTGACCCCTCAGCATCTGGATTCTCCAAGCACTGTAGACCCCTCCAGCAGCATCTTGCCACGTTCCAGTGAAGCTGTCCTACCTGATGATGGGTCATTAATTCCCAGCCTTACTGCCCAGCCACCCATACCCACCTCCCAAGTCTTACATAGCACCATGACAACTGAAGTCCTGGACATCATTATTTCAAGCTCTGATCTAATGGGGCCTTCTAGCGCCACGGAAGCCACGCCACTGTCTGTGGCCCCGGAAACAAGTCTAACGTCTAACGTTCTTGAACAAAGGACGACTGTTCCACACTCTTTTAATGGTGTCACCGAATTGCATTCCAGTACCAAGACGTTACCACTGTCAACGGAATACACAGAAGTCACCTCCTCGGATTTTGAATTGCAAAGTTCCATGGTTGAAAGTTCTTTGTTTGGGCAACTCTCCACATATCCACATTCTGACTCCATGGTAGAAGCTTCATTGGTCGTTTCCAACACAGCTGAGGCTTACTCAGCGGAGCAACCATTTATCCTGGAGAGTAGCATAGAAATGCCAAGCGTGGCCTTCACAGATGATGTCACCAGCATCACTACCAAAAATCCTTTGTATACTATCTTTTCGGATCTAGGGCTCATCACTACACAGGATTCCACCACCAGCCCTAATTTGGGTCTGCTAACGACTCCTCTACCCATCACCTCTCTCGTATATGAAGCATCTCACAGTGAAATCCCGGATGTTTCAGAAAGTCTCTTGGTGTCAAGTGAGGAAAGTTCTTTCAGTTTGGTCAAAACTCCAGTGCCTACTGTTATTTCCATGCTTGATCAGACATTGGTCCTGCCTTCCGATGTTACCTACTCTCTTCAGTTGTCCGAGGATTATGTGGAAACAATCAGCCCCTCAGGATCCGTGGGAGATACTCCTCATACCACTGTGGCGTCAGAGTTCTTAGTTGAGTCCACCATTGAAGTTGTCAGTCCTGTATATTCTTCAAATCCTGTAGTTCCCTTGGTTTCAAGTTATAAGGATATTTTGGATTCATCCATGGATTCCACTAGACTTTTTGACTCCAGTCTTACGGAAATCCAAATGACCACCATGTTTCCATCACCAAGCTTGGACTCTATGATTTCAATGCCCCCATTAATCGTTACAGAACTCTTTGTGTCTTCTGTGCCACCTATTGAGCTTAGCTCAGTTTTTACAGCCACAGACATCCCAAAAACGACACCATTCCTGGACAGCTCGTTTGAGTCTGTGAATACAGTAGAAGCTCCTGCATTTGTCATGACTGAATCTGGAATGTATTTCAGCCAAACCATGTCTCCACTGGCAGGAGAGACTGCAGATATAACCTCCAGCTATCTCTCAGGGGTTACTACCCCTGATCTTAACACCATGTTCCCATCATTAGCAGAAGACCTACCCCATACGCACTCGCTGTTAACCAGTGACTTATCAGCACTAGCACCCCAGAGCTCTGTACTTGCAACTTCCAAATCCGCTTTCAGTGACTCTGTGTGGGAGACGCATTTTCCGCCGCCAGTGGAGACCATCAGCGTTGAGGTTGTGTCATGGGACACCTCAAATGCTTCTTCGCTGTTCTCCTTCACTCCATCGCCTAGTCCAGACTGGACAGGGAGAAGTACAGGTGCCTTTTCAGAGTTCTCTGAGATCTGGCAGGTGACACCCACCATGGAGTCCGAATTGGGCAATCTCTATACCTCAAGTTTCACTGGTGCTACCTCTTTACTGCCTTTACTATCATCGTTGGCACTGAGTGCTGCCACGCCTATTTTGCCCACCTATTCCTTTGGTTCTGACCATACCAGCAGTGCTTTGATTGAACACACTCTACAGACCTCATTGCTCACGGTGGGTCCTCTGGCTACAGCACTACCGACGTCAATGTCTACATTGGTCTTGGACACCTTGGAGGGCTATACCTTACTTTCTTCAGTTGATAACATTCCAACAACCAGCCTCAGCATATCACCGGTTCTAAGCTTGCCACCCTCACCCACCACGAGCGTAACAACCCCAGTAAGCTTTCTGTCCACATTAAGCATGATATCTGCAACACACTTGACGACCACGTTAACCTCACCATCTACCTTTAACGTGTTATCAACTGTATTCCCACCCTCTACAGTAAGCTTGCCATTGTCTCTGAGTACACCGCCAAGCGTAAGCCTGCTGCCCACACCGACTGTTGCTCACCCTCCAAGCATCAGCCTTTCTTATTCCACCACCCGGCCAGCCACCGTGGTAGCCACAACTTTTATCCCAACTTCATCCACGTCAACTGTGACTCATAACACACAAGCTGCAACCTCTTCAACTACGGCCAACAACGTCACTCCTGGAGTTACCCCAACAACTTCTGCGCCTTCTCCGCCAGTCACACCTCCCTCTGGGCTCACAGCTGGATCTTCTCTGACCACGACTACTCGACCCACCCTGGTGTGTGATGTCTCCAATCCAGAACCGTATCTGGTCACTGCAGGTAAGAAAGTGGTTGTCCTAATGAGAGTTCTGGTTGTCCCCACTCTGGTGCTAAGACAGTGTTTTGGTTCCATGAACTGTTGTCAGGGCGTTTGTGGTATGAACAGATAGTACAGTTGGCTTACAAACTTTATATGGTGAGATTTCGAGAGCCCTCCTCTACCGATATACTGACTGCTGTATCATGGTGTTCAAGACAATTGAGTGGGATAGCCGTGACAGCCGTCCAATCAGATTTGCCTTTGACACCCTGAACACAGAACTTGTTAATCTTATAATGAATTAGATCAAATACTGATTACTGGAAAATACAATGATCTGGAAGGGGGAACATTTTTCCAAAATAGTTTAATTTTGTGGAGACTTTCTATCTTTGGGAAAGAGTAATGAGCTCCCGGACAAAGGGCCTGATTCAGCATTGATGGCAATTGCATGTGCGTACGCAGATAGAGCGATTGTTATATATAGCGTATGCGTATACGCCTCATTGAGTGTGCGTGGCGATCACACTGCGATTATGCACGCACATAGGTATCCATCGCAGAGTGAGGCTGTGAGCGTTCGGGGGGCGGTGACGGGGGGAGTTGTCGGAGAAACGCAGGCGTGTCTGCCCCTTTGAACGCCGTTTGGTGGGCGTGCATAAATTAGCCACTGCGATTGCATACGCCGCTTGAGTACTCACTGCGTGCGACGAGACTAGCGGCTTCTGCGGCTGGTCAGACCTGCTGTCAATGTGCCTGAGGGGCCGATATCCGTCGATGTTACCGATGTTTTCGCAGGGCCGCGAGGTCGGACGGATGTGAGAAAGCAGCAGTGGGCGCCGTTATGTCGGCTGAGCCGTGGCAAGCATTAGCATATTTTCGCAAATTGCGATCCGTACTGAACCGGGCCGAAAGCTCCCAGCAGATTTAGTTGGGAATATGGAATTAAATACAACCCCGCGTAAAGTGCGGTCCTGAGAATAAGCCATATGTAGGCTAGATGGGGCGATCGCTAATGATCCTGTAACTTTTTATTTCAGTTCTGTCTCGTGGATCAAATATTCAGAACATTACGGAATTGATGAAGCAAATGCTGACGCTACATTTCAGTCGCTCTGTGGAGCTGGAGGTGAGTTTATGACATCTTTCATTTGCGTTAAAATTTATTGGCTACTTAACGATTGGTGGCAGATACTGGCAAAAGGGGCGGGATTCCGCTACCGCTGAGTGGCTTCAGCTTTCCCCCATCGCATCTATATGGTTGGCGTCAGTCAGAGCTGCCTGGATTGCTGCATGCTATAGCGCGGCACCTGCAGCACGGTCTGCTTGATGGTTCTGGTCAGATAACAATTCCTCGCTTGATTGGGAACCTGCAGAACGGAGAGTGGCCACTGCTCCTCCCACAGTCATCAGATTGCTGCGGGCACCCTGTAGCGAGTGGCGTCGGGAGGCCTGGCTAGGTTCACTGGGCGCCCTAGTCAGGCAATAACTCGCTTAAGTGTCCAATCCATCTCTCAGTTATCCCCTGTTTCAGCTAAAAATAGCCCTTCTGGCCCATCATGGGCGACTGCTAGCGAAGAAATTCCTGCTACGTCTATGACCAGGGGTCGGCACAATGTGTGTGGGTGCCTCCGGGTGACTGCATGTCCTGATAACCCTAGGGGGGAATCTGCTCTTTATGTACTTGTTATTGAAGGAATGGGATTGTTATGGTTCAAATCCCTACAAGGCTAGTCCGGCAGGACGGATTTCCAACAGCGGAGGTAAGTAACCCTAACCCTCCCCTCTCCCCCCCTTAACCTTCCTTAGGGGTGCCTAACCCTAACCTCCCCCCTAGTGCCTAACCCAAAGCCCCCCTTCCCCTAGCCTAACCCTAACCTCCTCCCCAGTAGTGCCTAACCTCCCCCCTAGTGCCTAACCTCCCCCCTAGTACCTAACCCTAACCTCCCCCCATTAGTGCCTATCCCTAACCTCCCCCCTAGTGCCTAACCCTAACTTCCCCCGCCCTAGTGCCTAACCCTAACCTCCCCCCCTAGTACCTAACCCTAACCTCCCCCCTAGTACCTAACCCTAACCTCCCCCCTAGTGAGTAACCCTAACCTCCCCCCTAGTACTTAACCCTAACCTCCCCCCTAGTGAGTAACCCTAACCTACCCCCTAGTACCTAACCCTAACCTCCCCCCTAGTGAGTAACCCTAACCTCCCCCCTAGTACCTAACCCTAACCTCCCCCCTAGTACCTAACCCTAACCTCCCCCCTAGTACCTAACCCTAACCTCCCCCCTAGTGAGTAACCTTAACCTCCCCCCTAGTGCCTAACCCTAACCTCCCCCCTAGTGCCTATCCCTAACCTCCCCCCTAGTGCCTAACCCTAACCTCCCCCCCTAGTGCCTAACCCTAACCTCCCCCCTAGTGCCTAACCCTAACCTCCCCCCTAGTACCTAACCCTAACCTCCCCCCTAGTGAGTAACCCTAACCTCCCCCCTAGTGCCTAACCCTAACCTCCCCCCGTTAGTGCCTATCCCTAACCTCCCCCCTAGTGCCTAACCCTAACTTCCCCCGCCCTAGTGCCTAACTCTAACCTTCCCAATAGTGCCTAACCCTAACCTCCCCCCTAGTACCTAACCCTAACCTCCCCCCTAGTGAGTAACCCTAACCTCCCCCCAGTACCTAACCATAACCTCCCCCCTAGTGAGTAACCCTAACCTACCCCCTAGTACCTAACCTCCCCCCTAGTGCCTAACCCTAACCTCCCCCCTAGTGCCTATCCCTAACCTCCCCCCTAGTGCCTAACCCTAACCTCCCCCCCTAGTGCCTAACCCTAACCTCCCCCCTAGTGCCTATCCCTAATCTCCCCCCTAGTACCTAACCCTAACCTCCCCCCTAGTGAGTAACCCTAACCTCCCCCCTAGTGCCGTCCAATCAGATTTGCCTTTGACACCCTGAACACATAACGTCATCCCGTTATGGAATACAGCTGTATCTCAATGACCCAACTCGGATACCCGCTCATAGCACAATGCATGGCATGCATAACCGTAGGGGCAAGAGTGGGTTTAACCTTTTATTTTCAAAATGCCCAGCACCCTGCTCCCGCCACATATCTTGATGTTACTCATCTGCGGTCATGGATGCTCCTGAGCTGGGTTTCGTGGTTAATAAATGACCATAATAACATTAAATAACGCCTGCAGTAATGGTGACACAGTCAGTCTCTGCTGGACATTATACGAGGTATATAGTACAGTTGCATTTTACTGAGCTGCATGATATTTATGAAATAACCACAGCGCTCATACTTCACTATAAGAGGTCACTGTGCTCTGTGTCGCTCCTCCGCGGCAGGCTGCCATGTTATAGGGAGGGGCTTCCCCAGCTGAGCAGACACAGAGTGACTGACTGCATGTGAGCCTTGTTTTGTAGACATGCTCTGTGCGGATTGGTTGGATCACACCCCCGGCCTGGCCAGTGATATCACAGGGACTCTAATACTGTTTTCTCAGCTTTTGACATGTATCAGATCCTACATATGTGGGAGGTGTTTAGCTTTCTGTAATGGGGTGTCTGGGTGTAAAACTTTACTTTTTCAGAGAGTTACACTTGGATGCCAGGTTATAACTAAAAAAATATACTTTACCTCCATTGGTTCAGGTCTAGGAGATAAGGTAAAATGAGGAGAATAATCCCATATATATTATTTTCGTACTTATTATGATAATTGACTGGTTACATTTATACTGCACCAGCTGTGTTACCACCATAATGACGTATTTATAGGTGTCTGGATCACATGTTCTGCAGATAATGTATCTTATATCAGGGCCACAGATACATCTAAATATACCGATACCGATGTTTCACTCCCTATATAACGTCATGTCCGCTGCTTTATCCCACTCAGCACCTTATATCAGCTTCCCCATGATGTCACTGATAAGTGATAGGATCAGCTTCCCCATGATGTCACTAATAAGTGATAGGATCAGCTTCCCCGTGATGTTACTGATAAGTGTGATATGATCAGCTTCCCCGTGATGTCACTAATAAGTGATGGGAGCAGCTTCCCCGTGATGTCACTGATAAGTTATAGGATCAACTTCCCCATGATGTCACTAATAAGTTTGATATGATCAGCTTCCCCGTGATGTCACTAATAAGTGTGATAGGATCAGCTTCCCCATGATGTCACTAATAAGTGTGATAGGATCAGCTTCCCCATGATGTCACTGATAAGTGATAGGATCAGCTTCCCTGTGATGTCACTGATAAGTGATAGGAACAGCTTCCCCGTGATGTCACTGATAAGTGTGATAGGATCAGCTTCCCTGTGATGTCATTGATAAGTGATAGGATCAGCTTCCCCATGATGTCACTGATAAGTGTGATAGGAACAGCTTCCCCGTGATGTCACTGATAAGTGTGATAGGATCAGCTTCCCTGTGATGTCATTGATAAGTGTGATAGGATCAGCTTCCCTGTGATGTCACTGATAAGTGATAGGAACAGCTTCCCCGTGATGTCACTGATAAGTGTGATAGGATCAGCTTCCCTGTGATGTCATTGATAAGTGATAGGATCAGCTTCCCCATGATGTCACTGATAAGTGTGATAGGAACAGCTTCCCCGTGATGTCACTGATAAGTGTGATAGGATCAGCTTCCCTGTGATGTCATTGATAAGTGTGATAGGAACAGCTTCCCCGTGATGTCACTGATAAGTGATAGGATCAGCTTCCCCGTGATGTCACTGATAAGTGTGATAGGATCAGCTTCCCTGTGATGTCATTGATAAGTGATAGGAACAGCTTCCCCGTGATGTCACTAATAAGTGATATGAACAGCTTCCCCGTGATGTCACTAATAAGTGATAGGAACAGCTTCCCCGTGATGTCACTAATAAGTGATAGGATCAGCTTCCCCATGATGTCACTGATAAGTGTGATAGGATCAGCTTCCCTGTGATGTCATTGATAAGTGATAGGAACAGCTTCCCCGTGATGTCACTAATAAGTGATGGGAGCAGCTTCCCCATGATGTCACTGATAAGTGATAGGATCAGCTTCCCCGTGATGTCACTGATAAGTTATAGGATCAGCTTCCCCATGATGTCACTGATAAGTGATGGGATCAGCTACCCCATGATGTCACTGATAAGTGATAGGAACAGCTTCCCCATGATGTCACTGATAAGTGATAGGATCAGCTTCCCCATGATGTCACTGATAAGTGATAGGATCAGCTTCCCTGTGATGTCACTAATAAGTGATAGGATCAGCTTCCCTGTGATGTCACTGATAAAGTCTCATCCTGGCTGTGCATTGGCTGTTGGTGTTATGCTGTCGATTCCTATTCATGTATTTTATCACAGAACGAATCATGAATGAGCTCCTGGAGCAATGGGCAGAGTGATTTCCCAGTGTGACATCTGGTGGTAGATTAAGGATACTGCACTTAATGTAAATTTAACACTTTGTGAGAACTCGTCAACGTGACCTGATGTTTCGCTGAAGCGTTACAGTAAATGGCGGCGATGGCGAAAAGGTCACTTTAAAGTCCATCCTGCTTCCGCATTAGGCCCAACACCTTCATTAAATTCAGCTGTTATGTTCGTCTCCCAAAACACTGCCTGGTGCTGCGTCAGTAACTGCTGGATTAATCACGAGAGTGATAGGACATCTGCTCTGTCTTTATTACATGTGACACTTGTTATATTACATTGGTAATCACTTTATATAATGTCACAAAACAAGATGTAATTTCTGCATGTAGTGCACACGTAGGAGGAATAACATACAGTGTAATGAGATACATATAAGGGTAACGGAATAACATACAGTGTAATGAGATACATATAGGGGTAACGGAATAACATATAGTGTAATGAGATACATATAGGGGTAAAGGAATAACATACTGTGTAATGAGATACATATAGGGGTAAAGGAATAACATACTGTGTAATGAGATACATATAGGGATAAAGGAATAACATACAGTGTAATGAGATACATATAGGGGTAACGGAATAACATACAGTGTAATGAGATACATATAGGGGTAAAGGAATAACATACAGTGTAATGAGATACATATAGGGGTAACGGAATAACATACTGTGTAATGAGATACATATAGGGGTAACGGAATAACATACAGTGTAATGAGATACATATAGGGGTAACGGAATAGCATACAGTGTAATGAGATACATATAGGGGTAAATGAATAACATACAGTGTAATGAGATACATATAGGGGTAGCGGAATAACATACAGTGTAATGAGATACATATAGGGGTAAAGGAATAACATACAGTGTAATGAGATAAATATAGGGGTAACGGAATAACATACAGTGTAATGAGATACATATAGGGGTAACGGAATAACATACTGTGTAACGAGATACATATAGGGGTAACGGAATAACATACAGTGTACTGAGATACATATAGGGGTAACGAATGACATACAGTGTAATGAGATACATATAGGGGTAACGGAATAACATACAGTGTAATGAGATACATATAGGTGTAACGGAATAACATACAGTGCAATGAGATACATATAGGGGTAACGGAATAACATACAGTGCAATGAGATACATATAGGGGTAACGTAATAACATACAGTGTAATGAGATACATATAGGGGTAACGGAATAACATACAGTGTAATGAGATACATATAGGGGTAACGGAATAACATACTGTGTAATGAGATACATATAGGGGTAAAGGAATAACATACAGTGTAATGAGATACATATAGGGGTAACGGAATAACATACAGTGTAATGAGATACATATAGGGGTAAAGGAGTAACATACTGTGTAATGAGATACATATAGGGGTAACGGAATAACATACAGTGTAATGAGATACATGTAGGGGTAACGGAATAACATACAGTGTAATGAGATACATATAGGGGTAAAGGAATAACAAACAGAGTAATGAGATACATATAGGGGGAACGGAATAACATGCAGAGTAATGAGATACATATAGGGGTAACGGAATAACATGCAGAGTAATGAGATACATATAGGGGTAACGGAATAACATGCAGAGTAATGAGATACATATAGGGGTAACGGAATAACATGCAGTGTAATGAGATACATATAGGGGTAAAGGAATAACATACTGTGTAATGAGATACATATAGGGGTAACAGCATAACATGCAGTGTAATGAGATACATATACGGGTAACGGAATAACATACAGTGTAATGAGATACATATAGGGGTAAAGGAGTAACACTGTGTAATGAGATACATATAGGGGAAACGGAATAACATACAATGTAATGAGATACATATAGGGGTAACGGAATAACATACAGTGTAATGAGATACATATAGGGGTAACGGAATAACAAACAGTGTAATGAGATACATATAGGGGAAACGGAATAACATACAGTGTAATGAGATACATATAGGGGTAAAGGAATAACATAGTGTAATGAGATACATATAGGGTTAACGGAATAACATACAGTGTAATGAGATACATATAGGGGTAAAGGAATAACATAGTGTAATGAAATACATATAGGGGTAACGGAATAACATACAGTGTAATGAGATACATATAGGGGTAACGGAATAACATACAGTGTAATGAGATACATAGAGGGGTAACGGAATAACATACAGTGTAATGAGATACATATAGGGGTAAAGGAATAACATAGTGTAATGAGATACATATAGGGGTAAAGGAATAACATATAGTGTAATGAGATACATATAGGGGTAAAGGAATAACATACAGTGTAATGAGATACATATAGGGGTATCGGAATAACATACAGTGTAATGAGATACATAAAGGGGTAACGGAATAACATACAGTGTAATGAGATACATGTAGGGGTAACGGAATAACATACTGTGTAATGAGATACATATAGGGGTAACGGAATAACATACTGTGTAATGAGATACGTATAGGGGTAACGGAATACTATGAAGTGTAATGAGATACATATAGGGGTAAAGGAATAACATATAGTGTAATGAGATACATATAGGGGTAACGGAATGATATAAAGTGTAATGAGATACATATAGGGGTAAAGGAATAACATACAGTGTATTGAGATAAATATTGGGGTAACGGAATAACATACAGTGTAATGAGATACATATAGGAGTAACGGAATAACATACAGTGTAATGAGATACATATAGGGGTAATGGAATAACCATACAGTGTAATGAGATACATATAGGGGTAATGGAATAACATTCAGTGTAATGAGATACATATAGGGGTAACGGAATAACATACAGTGTAATGAGATACATATAGGGGTATCGGAATAACATACAGTGTAATGAGATACATATAGGGGTAACGGAATAACATACAGTGTAATGAGATGCATATAGGGGTAACGGAATAACATACTGTGTAATGAGATACATATAGGGGTAACGGAATAACATACTGTGTAATGAGATACGTATAGGGGTAACGGAATACTATGAAGTGTAATGAGATACATATAGGGGTAAAGGAATAACATATAGTGTAATGAGATACATATAGGGGTAACAGAATGATATAAAGTGTAATGAGATACATATAGGGGTAAAGGAATAACAAACAGAGTAATGAGATACATATAGGGGGAACGGAATAACATGCAGAGTAATGAGATACATATAGGGGTAACGGAATAACATGCAGAGTAATGAGATACATATAGGGGTAACGGAATAACATGCAGAGTAATGAGATACATATAGGGGTAACGGAATAACATGCAGTGTAATGAGATACATATAGGGGTAAAGGAATAACATACTGTGTAATGAGATACATATAGGGGTAACAGCATAACATGCAGTGTAATGAGATACATATACGGGTAACGGAATAACATACAGTGTAATGAGATACATATAGGGGTAAAGGAGTAACACTGTGTAATGAGATACATATAGGGGAAACGGAATAACATACAATGTAATGAGATACATATAGGGGTAACGGAATAACATACAGTGTAATGAGATACATATAGGGTTAACGGAATAACATACAGTGTAATGAGATACATATAGGGGTAAAGGAATAACATAGTGTAATGAAATACATATAGGGGTAACGGAATAACATACAGTGTAATGAGATACATATAGGGGTAACGGAATAACATACAGTGTAATGAGATACATAGAGGGGTAACGGAATAACATACAGTGTAATGAGATACATATAGGGGTAAAGGAATAACATAGTGTAATGAGATACATATAGGGGTAAAGGAATAACATATAGTGTAATGAGATACATATAGGGGTAAAGGAATAACATACAGTGTAATGAGATACATATAGGGGTATCGGAATAACATACAGTGTAATGAGATACATATAGGGGTAACGGAATAACATACAGTGTAATGAGATACATGTAGGGGTAACGGAATAACATACTGTGTAATGAGATACATATAGGGGTAACGGAATAACATACTGTGTAATGAGATACGTATAGGGGTAACGGAATACTATGAAGTGTAATGAGATACATATAGGGGTAAAGGAATAACATATAGTGTAATGAGATACATATAGGGGTAACGGAATGATATAAAGTGTAATGAGATACATATAGGGGTAAAGGAATAACATACAGTGTATTGAGATAAATATTGGGGTAACGGAATAACATACAGTGTAATGAGATACATATAGGAGTAACGGAATAACATACAGTGTAATGAGATACATATAGGGGTAATGGAATAACATACAGTGTAATGAGATACATATAGGGGTAATGGAATAACATTCAGTGTAATGAGATACATATAGAGGTAACGGAATAACATACAGTGTAATGAGATACATATAGGGGTATCGGAATAACATACAGTGTAATGAGATACATATAGGGGTAACGGAATAACATACAGTGTAATGAGATACATATAGGGGTAACGGAATAACATACTGTGTAATGAGATACATATAGGGGTAACGGAATAACATACTGTGTAATGAGATACGTATAGGGGTAACGGAATTCTATGAAGTGTAATGAGATACATATAGGGGTAAAGGAATAACATATAGTGTAATGAGATACATATAGGGGTAACAGAATGATATAAAGTGTAATGAGATACATATAGGGGTAAAGGAATAACATACAGTGTATTGAGATAAATATAGGGGTAACGGAATAACATACAGTGTAATGAGATACATATAGGGGTAACGGAATAACATACAGTGTAATGAGATACATATAGGGGTAATGGAATAACATACAGTGTAATGAGATACATATAGGGGTAATGGAATAACATTCAGTGTAATGAGATACATATAGGGGTAACGGAATAACATACAGTGTAATGAGATACATATAGGGGTAACGGAATAACATACAGTGTAATGAGATACATATAGGGGTAACGGAATAACATACTGTGTAATGAGATACATATAGGGGTAACGGAATAACATGCAGTGTAATTAGATACATATAGGGGTAACTGAATAACATACTGTGTAATGAGATACATATAGGGGTAACGGAATAACATACTGTGTAATGAGATACATATAGGGGTAACGGAATAACATGCAGTGTAATGAGATACATATAGGGGTATCTGAATAACATACTGTGTAATGAGATACATATAGGGGTAACGGAATAACATACTGTGTAATGAGATACATATAGGGGTAACGGAATAACATACAGTGTAATGAGATACATATAGGGGTAACAGAATAACATACAGTGTAATGAGATACATGTAGGGGTGAAGGAATAACATACAGTGTAATGAGATACATATAGGGGTAACGGATGAACATACAGTGTAATGAGATAGATATAGGGGTAACGGAAGAACATACAGTGTAATTAGATACATATAGGGGTAACGGAATAACATGCAGTGTAATGAGATACATATACGGGTAACGGAATAACATACAGTGTAATGAGATACATATAGGGGTAAAGGAATAGCATACAGTGTAATGAGATACATATAGGGGTAACGGAATAGCATACTGTGTAATGAGATACATATAGGGGTAACGGAATAACATACTGTGTAATGAGATACATATAGGGGTAACGGAATAACATACAGTGTAATGAGATACATATAGGGGTAACGGAATAACATACAGTGTAATGAGATACATATAGGGGTAACGGAATAACATACAGTGTAATGAGATACATATAGGGGTAATGGAATAACATACAGTGTAATGAGATACATATAGGGGTAACGGAATAACATACAGTGTAATGAGATACATATAGGGGTAGCGAAATAACGTACTGTGTAATGAGATACATATAGGGGTAACGGAATAACATACAGTGCAATGAGATACATATAGGGGTAACGGAATAACATACTGTGTAATGAGATACATATTGGGGTAACGGAATAACGTACAGTGTAATGAGATACATATAGGGGTAACGGAATAACGTACAGTGTAATGAGATACATGTAGGGGTAACGGAATAACATACTGTGTAATTAGATACATATAGGGGTAACGTAATCACATACAGTGTAATGAGATACATATAGGGGTAACGGAATAACATACAGTGTAATGAGATACATATAGGGGTAACGGAATAACATACAGTGTAATGAGATACATATAGGGGTAAAGGAGTAACATACAGTGTCCTGAGATACATATAGGGGTAACGGAATAACATACAGTGTAATGAGATACATATAGGGGTAACGGAATAACATACAGTGTAATGAGATACATATACGGGTAACGGAATAACATACTGTGTAATGAGATACATATAGGGGTAACGGAATAACATACTGTGTAATGATATACATATAGGGGTAACGGAATAACATACAGTGTAATGAGATACATATAGGGGTAACGGCATAACATACAGTGTAATGAGATACATATAGGGATAACAGAATAACATACAGTGTAATGAGATACATATAGGGGTAACGGAATAACATACTGTGTAATGAGATACATATAGGGGTAACGGAATAACATACAGTGTATTGAGATAAATATAGGGGTAACGGAATAACATACAGTGTAATGAGATACATATAGGGGTAACGGAATAACATACAGTGTAATGAGATACATATAGGGGTAATGGAATAACATACAGTGTAATGAGATACATATAGGGGTAATGGAATAACATTCAGTGTAATGAGATACATATAGGGGTAACGGAATAACATACAGTGTAATGAGATACATATAGGGGTAACGGAATAACATACAGTGTAATGAGATACATATAGGGGTAACGGAATAACATACTGTGTAATGAGATACATATAGGGGTAACGGAATAACATGCAGTGTAATTAGATACATATAGGGGTAACTGAATAACATACTGTGTAATGAGATACATATAGGGGTAACGGAATAACATACTGTGTAATGAGATACATATAGGGGTAACGGAATAACATGCAGTGTAATGAGATACATATAGGGGTATCTGAATAACATACTGTGTAATGAGATACATATAGGGGTAACGGAATAACATACAGTGTAATGAGATACATATAGGGGTAACAGAATAACATACAGTGTAATGAGATACATGTAGGGGTGAAGGAATAACATACAGTGTAATGAGATACATATAGGGGTAACGGATGAACATACAGTGTAATGAGATAGATATAGGGGTAACGGAAGAACATACAGTGTAATTAGATACATATAGGGGTAACGGAATAACATGCAGTGTAATGAGATACATATACGGGTAACGGAATAACATACAGTGTAATGAGATACATATAGGGGTAAAGGAATAGCATACAGTGTAATGAGATACATATAGGGGTAACGGAATAACATACTGTGTAATGAGATACATATAGGGGTAACGGAATAACATACTGTGTAATGAGATACATATAGGGGTAACGGAATAACATACAGTGTAATGAGATACATATAGGGGTAACGGAATAACATACAGTGTAATGAGATACATATAGGGGTAACGGAATAACATACAGTGTAATGAGATACATATAGGGGTAATGGAATAACATACAGTGTAATGAGATACATATAGGGGTAACGGAATAACATACAGTGTAATGAGATACATATAGGGGTAGCGAAATAACGTACTGTGTAATGAGATACATATAGGGGTAACGGAATAACATACAGTGCAATGAGATACATATAGGGGTAACGGAATAACATACTGTGTAATGAGATACATATTGGGGTAACGGAATAACGTACAGTGTAATGAGATACATATAGGGGTAACGGAATAACGTACAGTGTAATGAGATACATGTAGGGGTAACGGAATAACATACTGTGTAATTAGATACATATAGGGGTAACGTAATCACATACAGTGTAATGAGATACATATAGGGGTAACGGAATAACATACAGTGTAATGAGATACATATAGGGGTAACGGAATAACATACAGTGTAATGAGATACATATAGGGGTAAAGGAGTAACATACAGTGTCCTGAGATACATATAGGGGTAACGGAATAACATACAGTGTAATGAGATACATATAGGGGTAACGGAATAACATACAGTGTAATGAGATACATATACGGGTAACGGAATAACATACTGTGTAATGAGATACATATAGGGGTAACGGAATAACATACTGTGTAATGAGATACATATAGGGGTAACGGAATAACATACAGTGTAATGAGATACATATAGGGGTAACGGAATAACATACAGTGTAATGAGATACATATAGGGATAACAGAATAACATACAGTGTAATGAGATACATATAGGGGTAACGGAATAACATACTGTGTAATGAGATACATATAGGGGTACGGAATAACATACTGTGTAATGAGATACATATAGGGGTAACGGAATAACATACAGTGTAATGAGATACATATAGGGGTAGTGGAATAACATACAGTGTAATGAGATACATATAGGGGTAATGGAATAACATTCTGTGTAATGAGATACATATAGGGGTAACGGAATAACATACAGTGTAATGAGATACATATAGGGGTAACGGAATAACATACAGTGTAATGAGATACATATAGGGGTAACAGAATAACATACAGTGTAATGAGATACATGTAGGGGTGAAGGAATAACATACAGTGTAATGAGATACATATAGGGGTAACGGAATAACATACAGTGTAATGAGATACATATAGGGGTAACGGAATAACATACAGTGTAATGAGATACATATAGGGGTAAAGGAATAACATACAGTGTAATGAAATAGATATAGGGGTAACGTAATAACATACAGTGTAATGAGATACATATAGGGGTAACGGAATAACATACAGTGTAATGAGATAGATATAGGGGTAACGTAATAACATTCAGTGTAATGAGATACATATAGGTGTAACGGAATAACATACAGTGTAATGAGATACATATAGGGGTAACGGAATAACATACAGTGTAATGAGATACATATAGGGGTAAAGGAATAACATACAGTGTAATGAGATACATATAGGGGTAACGGAATAACATACAGTGTAATGAGATACATATAGGGGTAACGGAATAACATACAGTGTAATGAGATACATATAGGGGTAACGGAATAACATACAGTGTAATGAGATACATATAGGGGTAACGGAATAACATATAGTGTAATCAGATACATATAGGGGTAACGGAATAACATACAGTGTAAACGTTTCGTGGCCTCTACCCTTTGTCTCCTATCTGCAGGTCTATACCATGTCTGAGCGATATTCCTTCATGGTGACCTCCGGCTCCGTCGTCTACACGGCCATTGCTGTTGGTAATGTCTTGGGCAGGAGCCGACTTGTGTTGGGGCAGTTTCCCCCCATCTTGTCCCTGCAGACTGCACTTCTGGGGCTAGACCAGAGGTTCCACGTTCAGACAGGTGAGATGCTCTGCAGAGATTGGGCGATGGGGGTGCGGTACATCTGCGCATATAGAGAGTCTGTGACATAGAACACTTGGGAAGGGAGAGACGTTCTCGCTTATACAGATATCATCAGTTTTCCTCCCTTCGGCTGGGTGGCGGCTCCTCACATTGGGGCTTATTCTCAGTCATACGCAAAGTGGGTGTTGTTGCGAGCAGCGGCGAATGCCTATTTTACTACTTTATGCTAATTCAACTAATGCGAGGGATTGCGCATGTGCAAGCAGAAACCTGCGCCACCCATTGGTTATACGAATGCAATCGCGAGCGTCATAATTACTATCCGTAGTAACGCCACCCCCATGCCGGGTGCCAGAGATAGGTCAGAAACAGGCGCCCCTTCCCCCTATACGCGTAACTCAGAATCACACGGAGCTTTCGTTACACGCCCTCGGCGCTCCTACAAGTGAGGTCAGTACCGCGATTGCATTGTCCCCGCCCAGTTCCCGCCCTATTCCACGGAAAGACAGATCTGGCCAAGATGCGTCTGAAATAGAATAGGACGAACATATGTTAAAATGTGTAAAGTCTGTGTGCTGAAACTCGCCATTTGCGCCCGTGGAGAGAGATCCGAGCTTCTCAGAATCAGCCCCATTATTTCTCTAACCATAATGAGGCAAGTCTCCAGCTGCTGTACCACTACAATTCTCAGCATGCTCTGCCAGCCCTGCTGGGACTTATGGTTCCTCAACTCCTCTTGTACCATAGATAACCTGCTCCTAATGTGGGCCACAAATCGGGACTCTATTCCACCTGTAGGTTAGGGCCACTGATTCACCACGTTTAATCAGAATCACCCTAATCAATCTGTTCTTCTTGCTTAGACGTAACAGATTGTGACTTATGCAGAATTTTCACGTATTTCTGCTGTTTTACAAATGATACTAAAACCGTTGTTCCGTGCGCTGTGGGCGGTGTCTGTCCGAAACACGCACGCAGGTGCTTGATCATGTAAATTGCCCCCGAAGTTGAATGTGGCTGGCACTTGTTGCCCTCTGCACTTGGAGAGGCAGATCAAAAGTGGACAAGTACAGCACCCACCCATACGCCCTAAGATAATTAACCAGCACCAGTATTAATCCTGAGCTAATTACTGCTAAAGATTTAGAACACGTCTATCATTCCCCTTCCCCCTGTGCTAAATAGCGCTGAGTCTTTTCCTGATACCCCTTAGGCGTTGGGCGCAGGGGTAATAGACTATAAGTCCCAGCAAGCCCTGGCATCCCTGGAGTGCTTGGGCAGGATTATGCTTATAGAGTCCTCCACAACCGTATGAAATCTAATATTTTAGCTGCCGCGGGTTTACGCCTGTGATTTAGCCGCAAAGTTGCACCAATAATATTCATTTTATCCGGCATTACAATGGTAGACGCAGGAACGGTGGGTGTAGTCCTGCCTCTAGGAGACGCGATGCTGTATGAAGGATGATGTTACTGTACCTTCGGGGATAGACCGCGCACAGCCGCGCCAGTGACTATGATCTATTTTGTCCCCAGTTCTCCAGTTCGTGCCTCAGTCGGTGGACATCAGACTTTGCACGTTCAGCGAGCAGATTCAGAAGGGGCTGAGCTCGGCGCTGTATGAAGTGAGGAGGTCGCGGCACGAGAGCGATAATTTCACAGTCCAGGTAACGGGCGCTTGCGTTACCGCAGGCCACCATTATACCTTTAGCTATAGAACCACTATTCTATACGTATCCATACCAATGTTGTCAATATTACAGTGCTGAGACCACTCTCCCAGTACATTTAGACTATACCCCCATAACATGGGCAGAATACACAATATACATCGCCGCCCCCAGATGTGGTGACACGATTTCCCGTATGGAGATAAATCCAGCACTTGATACATTTCCCCCAAATTCTCTATTTTTCTTATTTCTTTGAAATGAATGTGTTGAAGGTTGTACCAACTATCTCTGGAGACGTCTAGTGTCAGCTCTCCCTTCCCCTCCCCCAGATAGTGAACATTACATCCAGTCCGCCCCCAGTTGGGATTTGGAAGGCGCCTGTCACGATATCCTACGCCGTCAGAGACCGGAATGGTTTTATGAATGGTTCCGATGTCAGTGATCAGCTTCGGAACCTCAGTCTGGTCGAGTTCAGTTTCTTCCTCGGATTTCCGGTGAAACAGATCGCAGAGCGTGAGTACACTGCCCGTTGTAGGGGAGGGGGCTCTGCAATGGGGGGGCAGAGGTGGGTGATTGAACGTTTTCTGGTGTTAGCGGTACAGATGTACGAATCTGGTTCTTCTCATCGGCTCTGAGGTTAAAAAAATGTCAATGGAAATTCTCCCAGTTTAGAAAAGCAAAAAAAGATTTCAGCTAAATTCTAGCAATGCTAATGGTACGAACCGCATTGGAGCGTGTCTGCGTTTAATATAGGATAGAAAAGTTTTCCCATGCAAAATGGACAGCAGACTGAAATGAAAGTACATACTGGGTGTGGCTAGAACATGTGACACCTTATATATATTTTTTTTAAAGAATAAGGGGTAAATTTACTAAAGTGAGAGTTTTTAGAAGTGAGTTTTAGAAGTGATGTTGCCCATAGCAACCAATCAGATTCTACTTAACATTTAACTAGCACCTCCTAGAAGATAATAGCTAGAATCTGATTGGTTGCTATGGGCAACATCACTTTTAAAACTCACTTCTAAAAACTCTCACTTTAGTAAATTTACCCCTAACACTTCAAAGAGATGCCTACTTTCAGAGAAGTGTTTCGCATAATGTAATGACTGCTCCCACCGAGACCTGGGAGGCTTTAGGAGAGAACCCTGCAGGAGCTGAGATTGCAGGGGGATCCGCAAGAGGTGGAGTCAGTCAGCCCACCCAACCGCCATGTCATCCATCCAATATCGCTATGTTTTAATGAGTTCATATAACTAACAAACAATATTGTACGAGCTTAGACAGTCACGTGTAGTGATGGTATGTGAATGGCACTTCAGGGTAAAGGAGCGATAGTCTGCACCACAACTGGACGGATCTTACCACCTGCAGGATGGAATCCCGTAACTATTATACAGCAGAAATAGGGGATCCTGCTCGAATCATACGGAAACCGGGGGGTGGGATTGTGGTACTACTTTATGACAGCCAGATCTATAAAAGAGGATGTTTCCATTAAGTATATGTAATTTGTTGATGAAATTAGAAGCTGCGGATCGTTGGCGACAAGTGTAATTCATTGCTCAGCAAAGCACGAGGCCGCGGCCTGTGAGGTCATTGCCGCGCTCTCAGTGTTCTTGTAAACGTTTACAAATGGTGATTTGGGTCTGGCGGGTGGATTTATATCCCCCTCATCAGAGACTGATGTCATTGTGTGCTCAGGGGCTGTTTGTATAGACAAAACCCCCTTCCCCAGTCCCCGGTCCGCTTTACAGACTTAGCTGGGAATAATACGGGTCTGAACAATAGAGATCTCTGAGCTGCAAAGTTTCCCACATTCCCAGACACAGAGCGGACGGAGGCTCCGGGCAGCGGACGTGTCTGCGTTTTATAATCCAAAGCCCCTAACGTTTGGTTCACTGTGAGTTTAGAGCTGACGACCGGTTGTATTAAAGTTTCATTAAATGCATTATAGACCATACAAATCACTATTATAATTTTTTTTTAATCACTAATAGCTTTTTTTTCATCACTGTACAAGTATTTTTTAGTATAATTCTCCCATAGTGCCAACATCAGCCACTAGATGGCGTATGACCACACGTGATGTTATCGGGGTTCCTTATTGCAGGTAACTAATGAGAAAATACTAGAATTCTAACAAAAGTGTAATGTCCAGCGTGCTTTGCTGGTGCATCTGTAAGTAGCCATACCATATACTACAACGGGGCTCACAGCTTCTTTTGGGGGATGTTAATGATTAGATCTGGAATAAATTATCTGCATATTAAGTATTTTCATAAATAAACTAGTGGTAACAAATCAGCACATTGTAATTCTTCCGGTTACTTCTTCTGTAACAACAATGTGTTCTCTGGAACACTCGCAGTATACAGCCGGTTATACAGCAGCTTTTCTGTGTGATAACCGCTTATTTTGATTTCAGCATCAACGTACCCGCAGCTGAATCTGTCTCCGCTGCTGATGGAGTCCTGGCTCCGCACAGGTGAGTGTAGGCGTATCTGTAACCTGCAGAGCCTGATGTAAAGCAATGAGTGTAGAACGAGAAATAAAACTTGCTTAATATATTGTATACACAATTCTGTATTTGGTGGAGTAATGCTGCAAAAATTTAATTCACTAACATCAGTCATCTCCTGATATACTCTGTGCTGCTGGGGACCCTGCTCCTTCCATTATATAACTCTCAGCCTGTGGCTTCCTGCTGCCTCCATTCCCCTCCTCACATCATATCACTGTCCCTGTCACATGCAGCCCTGTCCTCACTGACACATCACTCATCTCCTGATATACTCTGTGCTGCTGGGGACCCTGCTCCTTCTACTATATAACTCTCAGTCTGTGGCTTCCTGCTGCCCCCATTCCCCTCCTCACATCATGTCACTGCCCCTGTCACATGCAGTCCTGTCCTCACTAACACATTGCTCATCTGCTGATATACTCTGTGCTGCTGGGGACCCTGCTCCTCCCACTATATAAATCTCAGCCTGTGGCTTCCTGCTGCCTCCATTCCTCTCCTCACATCATGTCACTGCCCCTGTCACATGCAGCCCTGTCCTCACTAACACATCAATCATCTCCTGATATACTCTGTGTTGCTGGGGGACCCTGCTCCTCCCACTATATAACTCTCAGTCTGTGGCTTCCTGCTGCCTCCATTTCCCCCCATTTTTATGAGGTGACTGTTGGACTGTGTATGAATTATGGAGACAATTTTAAATTTTTTTTCTGAATTTTTGTCTGTCTGTTCGTTCCTCTGTACACTGTATATATGATATATATCCATGCGGTAACTGTTGGTGCACGTCACTAAGGCCTCTGTATACTGTATATATGATATATATCCATACGGTGACTGTTGGTGCCCGTCACTAAGGCCTCTGTACACTGTATATATGATATATATCCATGCGGTGACTGTTGGTGCCCGTCACTAAGGCCTCTGTACACTGTATATATGATATATATCCATGCGGTGACTGTTGGTGCCCGTCACTAAGGCCTCTGTACACTGTATATATGATATATATCCATGCGGTGACTGTTGGCGCCCGTCACTAAGGCCTCTGTACACTGTATATATGATATATATCCATGCGGTGACTGTTGGCGCCCATCACTAAGGCCTCTGTACACTGTATATATGATATATATCCATGCGGTGACTGTTGGCGCCCGTCACTAAGGCCTCTGTACACTATATGATATATATCCATGCGGTGACTGTTGGTGCACGTCACTAAGGCCTCTGTACACTGTATATATGATATATATCCATGCAGTGACTGTTGGTGCACGTCACTAAGGCCTCTGTACACTGTATATATGATATATATCCATGCGGTGACTGTTGGTGCACGTCACTAAGGCCTCTGTACACTGTATATATGATATATATCCATGCGGTGACTGTTGATGCCCGTCACTAAGGCCTCTGTACACTGTATATATGATATATATCCATGCGGTGACTGTTGGTGCATGTCACTAAGGCCTCTGTACACTGTATATATGATATATATCCATGCAGTGACTGTTGGTGCACGTCACTAAGGCCTCTGTACACTGTATATATGATATATATCCATGCGGTGACTGTTGGTGCACGTCACTAAGGCCTCTGTACACTGTATATATGATATATATCCATGCGGTGACTGTTGGTGCACGTCACTAAGGCCTCTGTACACTGTATATTTGATATATATCCATGCGGTGACTGTTGGTGCACGTTACTAAGGCCTCTGTACACTGTATATATGATATATATCCATGCGGTGACTGTTGGCGCCCATCACTAAGGCCTCTGTACACTATATATATGATATATATCCATGCGGTGACTGTTGGTGCACGTCACTAAAGCTCTGTACACTGTATATATGATATACATCCATGCGGTGACTGTTGGCGCCCATCACTAAGGCCTCTGTACACTGTATATATGATATATATCCATGCGGTGACTGTTGGTGCACGTCACTAAGGCCTCTGTACACTGTATATATGATATATATCCATGCGGTGACTGTTGGTGCACGTCACTAAGGCCTCTGTACACTGTATATATGATATATATCCATGCGGTGACTGTTGGTGCACGTCACTAAGGCCTCTGTGCACTGTATATATGATATATATCCATGCGGTGACTGTTGGCGCCCATCACTAAGGCCTCTGTACACTATATATATGATATATATCCATGCGGTGACTGTTGGTGCACGTCACTAAGGCCTCTGTACACTGTATATATGATATACATCCATGCGGTGACTGTTGGCGCCCATCACTAAAGCCTCTGTACACTATATATATGATATATATCCATGCGGTGACTGTTGGTGCAAGTCACTAAGGCCTCTGTACACTGTATATATGATATATATCCATGCGGTGACTGTTGGCGCCCGTCACTAAGGCCTCTGTACACTGTATATATGATATATATCCATGCGGTGACTGTTGGTGCACGTCACTAAGGCCTCTGTACACTGTATATATGATATATATCCATGCGGTGACTGTTGGTGCACGTCACTAAGGCCTCTGTACACTGTATATATGATATATATCCATGCGGTGACTGTTGGTGCACGTCACTAAGGCCTCTGTACACTGTATATATGATATATATTGCTGCTTGTTTCCTCCCAGTGCTGTTGGGGGTACAGGACCAGCATCTGAGGGATGAAGCGTTTCAGACGGAGATGGAAAGGAAACTGGCGCAGCTCATCAGCGAGGCGACTTCACAGAAACGGCGCTGGAAAAGAGCGAGCTACGCTGGGAGCAACACCGTGCAAGTGAGAATAGTGATACACGTGGTACACGTTACATAGTACAGGTGACATGGTTTATGTCATACAGTACACATGTAGTACAGGTCACATGGTGCAGGTCACATGGTACAGGTCATGCAGTATTTAGTACAAGTCACACCGTACATGTCACATAGTACAAGTCCCATGGCACACATCATACGGTACACAGTACATAATATACCTCACACGGTACACGTCACACCGTACATTGCGGGGAGAATGACATATAACATGTGAGAACGGTTCCCTTCCCCCCAGGTGGTGAACGTAACTCGCCTGGATGGCGCGGATGACCCTGTGCAGCTGCTGTACTTCATAGAGGATCAGTATGGCCGACGTCTGGAGGCGGACAAGGCCTCAAGCCTGATTAATGAGGTGAACGTCCAGCGAGCAGCCATCATCCTCGGATACCGCTTGCAAGGCGCGGTGGCGCAACGTGAGTGATACCTGTACGGTGTCCTGGGGGGGCTATGCACGAATCCCCCGACAAGGCTTCCACTCAGTCCCTTCTCTGTCACTGCAGCACTTAACCAGGCCCAGGAATCCGACCGCCAGGCGCAGAACCTGTGGATCATCGTGGGCGTGGCTGTGCCGGTGTTGGTGGTGACGGTGATCATAGTGATCCTCTACTGGAAAATGTGCCGGACGGACAAGCTGGACTTCCAGCCGGATACAATGAGCAACCTGCAGCAGCGGCAGAAGGTGAGGGTCTGTACAGGGGTCACAGGGCGTGTAAGGAGAACACAGAGGGTCTGTACAGGGGTCACAGGGCGTGTAAGGAGAACACGGAGGGTCTGTACAGGGGTCACAGGACGTGTAAGGAGAACACAGGGTCTGTACAGGGGTCACAGGGCGTGTAAGGAGAACAGGGAGGTTCTGTACAGGGGTCACAGGACGTGTAAGGAGAACACGGAGGGTCTGTACAGGGGTCACAGGACGTGTAAGGAGAAAACGGAGGGTCTGTGCAGGGGTCACAGGACGTGTAAGGAGAACACAGAGGGTCTGTACAGGGGTCACAGGACGTGTAAGGAGAACACAGAGGGTCTGTACAGGGGTCACAGGACGTGTAAGGAGAACACAGAGGGTCTGTACAGGGGTCACAGGGCGTGTAAGGAGAACACGGAGGGTCTGTACAGGGGTCAAAGGACGTGTAAGGATAACACGGAGGGTCTGTACAGGGGTCACAGGACGTGTAAGGAGAACACTGAGGGTCTGTACAGGGGTTACAGGGCGTGTAAGGAGAACACGGAGGGCCTGTACAGGGGTCACAGGGCGTGTAAGGAGAACACGGAGGGTCTGTACAGGGGTCACAGGGCGTGTAAGGAGAACACGGAGGGTCTGTACAGGGGTCACAGGGCGTGTAAGGAGAACACGGAGGGTCTGTACAGGGGTCACAGGGTGTGTAAGGAGAACACGGAGGATAGGTATAGGGGTCACAGGACGTGTAAGGAGAACACGGAGGATCTGTACAGGGATCACAGGATGTGTAAGGAGAACACGGAGGGTCTGTACAGGGGTCACAGGACGTGTAAGGAGAACAGGGAGGGTCTGTACAGGGGTCACAGGACGTGTAAGGAGAACACGGAGGGTCTGTACAGGGGTCACAGAGTGTGTAAGCAGAACACGGAGGGTCTGTACAGGGGTCACAGGACGTGTAAGGAGAACACGGAGGGTCTGTACAGGGGTCACAGGACGTGTAAGGAGAACATGGAGGGCCTGTACAGGGGTCACAGGACGTGTAAGGAGAACACGGAGGGTCTGTACAGGGGTCACAGGACGTGTAAGGAGAACATGGAGGGCCTGTACAGGGGTCACAGGACGTGTAAGGAGAACACGGAGGGTCTGTACAGGGGTCACAGGACGTGTAAGGATAACACGGAGGGTCTGTACAGGGGTCACAGGGCGTGTAAGGAGAACACGGAGGGTCTGTACAGGGGTCACAGGACGTGTAAGGATAACACGGAGGGTCTGTACAGGGGTCACAGGGCGTGTAAGGAGAACACGGAGGGTCTGTACAGGGGTCACAGGGCGTGTAAGGAGAACACGGAGGGTCTGTACAGGGGTCACAGGACGTGTAAGGATAACACGGAGGGTCTGTACAGGGGTCACAGGGCGTGTAAGGAGAACACAGAGGGTCTGTACAGGGGTCACAGGACGTGTAAGGATAACACGGAGGGTCTGTACAGGGGTCACAGGGCGTGTAAGGAGAACACAGAGGGTCTGTACAGGGGTCACAGGCCGTGTAAGGAGAACACGGAGGGTCTGTACAGGGATCACAGGGCGTGTAAGGAGAACACGGAGGATCTGTACAGGGATCACAGGACGTGTAAGGAGAACACGGAGGGTCTGTACAGGGGTCACGGGACGTGTAAGGAGAACACGGAGGGTCTGTACAGGGGTCACAGGACGTGTAAGGAGAACATGGAGGGTCTGTACAGGGGTCACAGGGCGCGTAAGGAGAACACGGAGGGTCTGTACAGGGGTCACAGGGCGTGTAAGCAGAACACGGAGGGCCTGTACAGGGGTCACAGGACGTGTAAGGAGAACGCGGAGGGTCTGTACAGGGGTCACAGGGCGTGTAAGGAGAACACAGAGGGTCTGTACAGGGGTCACAGGGCATGTAAGGAGAACACAGAGGGTCTGTACAGGGGTCACAGGATGTGTAAGGAGAAAACGGAGGGTCTGTACAGGGGTCACAGGACATGTAAGGAGAACACGGAGGGTCTGTGCAGGGGTCACAGGGCGTGTAAGGAGAACACAGAGTGTCCGTACAGGGGTCACAGGCCGTGTAAGGAGAACACGGAGGGTCTGTACAGGGGTCACAGGACGTGTAAGGATATCACGGAGGGTCTGTACAGGGGTCACAGGACGTGTAAGGAGAACACGGAGGGTCTGTACAGGGGTCACAGGGCGTGTAAGGAGAACACAGAGGGTCTGTACAGGGGTCACAGGCCGTGTAAGGAGAACACGGAGGGTCTGTACAGGGATCACAGGGCGTGTAAGGAGAACACGGAGGGTCTGTACAGGGATCACAGGACGTGTAAGGAGAACACGGAGGGTCTGTACAGGGGTCACAGGACGTGTAAGGAGAACACGGAGGGTCTGTACAGGGGTCACAGGACGTGTAAGGAGAACATGGAGGGTCTGTACAGGGGTCACAGGGCGCTTAAGGAGAACACGGAGGGTCTGTACAGGGTTCACAGGGCGTGTATGGAGAACACGGAGGGTCTGTACAGGGGTCACAGGGTGTGTAAGGAGAACACGGAGGGTCTGTACAGGAGTCACAGGGCGTGTAGGAGAACACGGAGGGTCTGTACAGGGGTCACAGGACGTGTAGGAGAACACGGGTCTGTACAGGGGTCACAGGGCGTGAAAGGAAAACACGGAGGGTCTGTACAGGGGTCACAGTGCGTGTAAGTAGAACACGGAGGGTCTGTACAGGGGTCACAGGACGTGTAAGGAGAACACGGAGGGTCTGTACTGGGGTCACAAGGTGTGTAAGGAGAACACGGAGGATAGGTATAGGCGTCACAGGACGTGTAAGGAGAACACGGAGGATCTGTACAGGGATCACAGGATGTGTAAGGAGAACACGGAGGGTCTGTTCAGGGGTCACAGGACGTGTAAGGAGAACACGGAGGGTCTGTACAGGGGTCACAGGACGTGTAAGGAGAACTCGGAGGGTCTGTACAGGGGTCACAGGGTGTGTAAGCAGAACACGGAGGGTCTGTACAGGGGTCACAGGACGTGTAAGGAGAACACGGAGGGTCTGTACAGGGGTCACAGGACGTGTAAGGAGAACATGGAGGGCCTGTACAGGGGTCAAAGGGTGTGTAAGGAGAACACGGAGGGTCTGTACAGGGGTCACAGGGCGTGTAAGCAGAACACGGAGGGCCTGTACAGGGGTCACAGGACGTGTAAGGAGAACGCGGAGGGTCTGTACAGGGGTCACAGGGCGTGTAAGGAGAACACAGAGGGTCTGTACAGGGGTCACAGGGCATGTAACGAGAACACAGAGGGTCTGTACAGGGGTCACAGGACGTGTAAGGAGAAAACGGAGGGTCTGTACAGGGGTCACAGGACGTGTAAGGAGAATACGGAGGGTCTGTACAGGGGTCACAGGGTGTGTAAGGAGAACACAGAGTGTCCGTACAGGGGTCACAGGCCGTGTAAGGAGAACACGGAGGGTCTGTACAGGGGTCACAGGACGTGTAAGAAGAACACGGAGGGTCTGTACAGGGGTCACAGGACGTGTAAGGAGAACATGGAGGGTCTGTACAGGGATCACAGGGCGTGTAAGGAGAACACGGAGGGTCTGTACAGGGGTCACAGTGCGTGTATGGAGAACACGGAGGGTCTGTACAGGGGTCACAGGGCGTGTAAGCAGAACACGGAGGGCCTGTACAGGGGTCACGGGGCGTATAAGGAGAACACGGAGGGTCTGTACAGGGGTCACGGGGCGTGTAAGGAGAACACGGAGGGCCTGTACAGGGGTCACAGGACGTGTAAGGAGAACACGGAGGGTCTGTACAGGGGTCACAGGACGTGTAGGAGAACATGGAGGTTCTGTACAGGGGTCACAGGACGTGTAAGGAGAACATGGAGGGTCTGTACAGGGGGTCACAGGACGTGTAAGCAGAACACGGAGGGCCTGTACAGGGGTCACGGGGCGTATAAGGAGAACACGGAGGGTCTGTACAGGGGTCACAGGGCGTGTAAGGAGAACACGGAGGGCCTGTACAGGGGTCACAGGACGTGTAAGGAGAACACGGAGGGTCTGTACAGGGGTCACAGGACGTGTAAGGAGAACATGGAGGTTCTGTACAGGGGTCACAGGACGTGTAAGGAGAACATGGAGGGTCTGTACAGGGGGTCACAGGACGTGTAAGGAGAACACGGAAGGTCTGTACAGGGGGTCACAGGACGTGTAAGGAGAACATGGAGGGTCTGTACAGGGGTCACAGGGCGTGTAAGGAGAACACAGAGGGTCTGTGTATAGGTAACACTTCACATCATGCTCCCGCACTAATCACTATTGTGTGTGTTGCTTTATGCTGTGAGTTCCCTCACATACAGAGTACTTCCGTTTCCCCCGTAGTTATATAGCTTTATGCCTACTATACGGGAGCACCGCACAATTTACTCATATCGGATAGAATAATCCAGTTGTATATGATTATATTTGTGGTTTGAAATTCAGTGTTATAAATATTTTGGTGATGCCGGTGCAGGATCCTTTTTCTTTCTTTTGCCTCCATTTAAATCTTAGTAAGACCACAAAGTATGAGTACACCCAAATACCAGGGGATCAATTGGTGAAATGATGAATGAACTGATAGGATGCCTTGTGATAGAGACACATAAGTCATTATTTCTACTTCAGGGTCCATAGGGGGTCCACAGGGTTGACCTTGGGGTATAGCTGGATCTGGATCCACGGGCACCACGCAGTTAAAGCTTTGCTGCTCCCAGGATGCACTTGGGTCCGTCCTCCTCTATACCCCGCCCCGGCCACAGGCACCTCAGTTTTAGTTGGTGCCCGGCCGGAGTCGGGTCACCCTGTCGCAGTGGGGCTGCAGGAGCAGCCCCTAAGCTTTATTTTAAAAGAGAAATTTTTTATTTTTTTCTTCTTTTTTTACACTGTTAGAGCGGCAGCATCAGACTGTCCTTTAGGACGTCCACGCTGCCGCTCCTTCTCCCCGCTGGCGCCGCGACGCCAGTACAGCTCTGGGGATCGCGGCGGGACCCCAGAGCCTGTACTAGCCGGGCTCTGGGGACTCCCTTGACTGCTGCCGGACGCGACGGGGATCAGGTAAGCCGCGGGTCGCCGCGTGCGGCGGCCCGCGGATACTTCAATGCAGTCAGGAGCCTCCGGTCCCTGGGGACAGACCGGAGGCGCTAGCGGCGGCGGCGGGCTCCCCCTCAATTGAGGAATACCCCGCGTGTCCGCTAGACCACCAGGGTATCAGGCTGGTAGCGGGACCGGCAACCCGGGGGTTAATTGCTAGCCAGGGGAGGCAGCCTTCCCTGTCTAGCGGCTCCTCCCCTCAGCTCAGCGCGCCTTTCAACTAGGAGTCTGGCGTCGCTGAGCTGCTCTTATCTCTCGGCCACTCCTCCTCTGAGGTCTCCGGCGGCCATCTTTACTGGCACATCGCAGACTCCCAGGCGGTATCAAGTGGACCGGTCCCCCTGTGTACCTCTCCCCTGCTAAAGGACAGTGTACACAGCGCTATAGCCCTCCCAGACACTGAATCTGGGCGGTTGATTGTAGCGGAAGGTGCAGTGAGTATAACTTTTCTGCATTGTATGTGACTATTGCTAGTGCTGCCTGTCTGTGACTTATTCTCCTTACTGTCAGCTTATAACTATCCCTTTCCTTCTCCTACGGCCCGCAGGTGTGTGGGGGAAGGGCGTTTTTCTGAGACCCTCACTTATATAAAACACGTATTTGTGGGGTCAGTCACATACTGTTGTGTGCTACACAGTACCATATCTGGGCTGTTGTGTCGCATACTGGTGAGTGCGCGGGTGTTAAAACCGTAATTCCTCTGGTGATACCTATTTCTTGTGTATTTACGGTATCATGTCGGATGAGGAGACTGAGCGCTCTGTGGCTCCTGTGCTATTTTCCTGCAGACGCTGTACTGCTGGAGTTGATGGGGAGGACTTATCTCAGGATGGTCTGTGCGGGCGGTGCCAGCTGGTACCGGGCCCCTCCAACCCCCCTGTATCACAGGACCCTCCTTGGGCGATGTTTTCACAGGTGCTGGCGTCTATTGCGGACCGGTTATCGGTCCCATCAGCGGTCCCTTCTAGGGCGTTACCGCAGCCCACCATCCCCCATTCCCCGAGGGTTCCACAAATGTTGCGGTCTTCCCCCGGGGCCCAGACTGTGGGTCCTTACTCGGGACTGCCTGTGTATGTGCAGTCTTCCCCAGGGACGTGTCAGTCTGTAGTGCCTTTGCAGAGTGTTGCTCCGACGGCTCCTCCACCTTGGGTGGATGTTCTATCCAGCTCCGTACAGAGTCTGGCGGCTTCATCCTCTGCGTTTCAGTCTATGTTGCAAGGTGATGTGCCACCAAGGGTGTCTAAACGTCCGGTTGTGAGTTCACTAGCTGCGCAGTTGTCGGACTCGGAAGTGTCCTCAGATGATGGAGAAATCCATGAGGACTCTGACTCTGATGTCATGGGGCAGGAGGTGGAAGCTAAGTCCTCCATTAATGTTCCAGCCTTAGTTAGGGCGGTGCGGGCTATCCTACATGTTGAGGATGATGCGCCGGCTCCTAGGTCGAAGTTTCCTAATTTTAAAAAGGCCAAGGTGACCTCAACTGTGTTCCCCCTGTCTGATCAATTATCGGATCATATGGCGGCGGCCTGGCAATTACCTAGTAAGAGGTTCCATCCACAGAAGAGGTTGGCGGCGAACTATCCTTTTCCTGAAGCTCATTGCAGGAAATGGGAAACTCCGCCGGCGGTGGATTCCCACGTTACCCGCTTGATCAAAAGCGCGACGTTGCCATTGCCGTCTATCTCCTCTTTGAAGGATCCCACGGACAGGAAGGTGGAGACTTGTTTAAAGTCCATTTATTCTCTTTCCGGGGCGGTGGCTCGCCCGTCCATGGCTATCTCCTGGGTGGCTAAAGCCATTGAGGCATGGGCCAATGCCTTGGAGGATACCTTTCCTGATGAGGCTCCGGATATCCAGAGAGCGTTAGTGGGACAGATGCGGGATGCAGCTTCCTATATTGGGGAAGCGTCTTTGGATGCCAGCCTGCTCACTTCTAGGGTGTCGGCTGCAGCGGTATCTGCTCGGCGCTCCCTGTGGCTGAGGTCCTGGAGGGCTGATGCAGATTCAAAAAAGGGTCTGGAGGCCTTGCCTTTTAATGGTGATTTACTATTTGGTCCGGATTTGGACAGAATAGTGGATACTTTGGCTAAGTCCAAGTCGGCTTTTCTCCCTTCGGCCTCTGCGCCGGCTAAAGTGAGGAGCTCTGCCTTTCGGTCCTTTCGGGTTCAGGGTAAGGCCAAGGGCCAGTCCTTCCCGAGACATTCGGCGACCAAGGCCGCACCCAAGCCCAAGAAGCAGGCATGGAGTGCTCGGCGCCCTTCTTCCAAGCAGGAGGATAAGCCTGCTGCCTGATGGGACGGGCCTCTCTCTGGGGGACCCCAGAGTGGGAGGCCGACTTCTCCAATTCGCCCAGTGTTGGCACAATACCACCACGGATGCCTGGGTTCGAGAAGTAGTCTCTCAGGGGTACGCCCTGTCTTTTCGGTTCAGGCCGCCCCACCAGTTTTTCTGTACGAGTCCTTCTCTGGACAAGACCAAAGCTGGTCAGATTCAGGTAGCTATAGAATCCTTGCTACAAGCAGGGGTCATTGTTCCCGTTCCGCAGTCTCAGCGCGGGACGGGGTACTATTCTACTCTGTTTCTGGTACAGAAACCCAATGGTTCTCATCGCCCTATCCTGAATTTGAAGTCTCTGAACAGATACCTCAGAGTTCCCAGGTTCAGGATGGAAACGTTACGTTCCATCATTCTGGCGATGGAACCCGGGGATTATATGGTCTCCCTCGATATCCAGGACGCCTATCTCCATGTGCCCATAGCACCGGCACATCAGCGGTATCTGAGGTTTGCTATCCTGAACCATCACTACCAATTTCGGGCGTTGCCTTTTGGCCTTTCCACGGCTCCGAGGGTGTTCACCAAGGTGATGGCGGTTATGGCTGCCCACCTTCGGGGTCAGGGTCTACGTCTGTTGCCGTACCTGGACGATCTTCTGCTGCTGGCGAGCTCCCCGGAGGTGCTTCTTCGACATCTCCACCTGACCATTGCTTGTCTTCAAGCACACGGGTGGTTGATAAACTGGAAGAAGTCCTCCCTGATTCCATCACAGCGGATGGTTCATTTGGGAGCCCTGCTGGATTCTCGTCAGCAGCGGATTTTCCTGACTCCAGAGAAGGTCTCCTCCCTGCAGCTGCGGATACACAGTTGCCTGAGCAGTTGCCGCCTGTCGGTCCATTCAGCTATGAGAGTTCTGGGGTCCATGGTGTCGACATTCGACATGGTGGAATTTGCCCAGTTCCATTCCCGGCCCCTGCAGGAGCTGATTCTATCGGAATGGAACGGGTTACCTCACCGGATCCGCTCTCAGATGCTGGTGTTGTCCGCGGAGGTTCGGCAGTCTTTGGCTTGGTGGCTTCAGACGGTGCATCTGGTCGAGGGGCGCCCCTTTTGGATCCCGGACTGGGTCCTGCTCACGACGGATGCCAGTTTTCGGGGTTGGGGGGCAGTGACCGGCTCATTATCGCTTCAGGGTCGTTGGTCCGCGGAAGAAGCACTTCTCCCCATCAACATCCTGGAACTGCGGGCTGTGTACAGGGCCCTGCAGTCGTCCGGCCCCGCTCTTCACGGAAGGGCGGTTCAGGTGCAGTCCGACAACGCCACCACGGTGGCGTACATCAACCACCAAGGGGGAACTCGCAGTCGGGCAGCAATGTCGGAGGTGTCTCGCATTCTTGCTTGGGCGGAGTGTCACGTTCCAGCGATCTCGGCAGTCTTCATTCCCGGAGTCCTCAATTGGGAGGCGGACTTCCTCAGCCGTCACGATGTGCATCCCGGGGAATGGTCGCTTCACCCAGAGGTGTTTCAGCTACTCGTGGACAGGTGGGGGCTGCCGGAGCTGGACTTGATGGCCTCCCGTCACAATCACAAGTTGCCCGTTTACGGGTCAAGGACAAGAGACGCAGGCGCCTGTCTGGTAGACGCTCTGTCGGTGAAATGGACGTTTCACCTGGCGTATCTGTTTCCTCCGATATCCTTACTTCCTCGGGTTCTGCGGAAATTCAAGCAGGACGGCGGCACGCTCGTGCTGGTGGCTCCGGCGTGGCCCAGACGTCCTTGGTACTCCGATCTGAGGTGCCTCTCCATCGACGCTCCGTACCTTCTTCCTCAGCGTCGGGACCTGTTGTCTCAGGGGCCCTGCCTTTACCCGGATCTGGGTCGGCTGTCTTTGACGGCGTGGCTCTTGAGACAGCCGTCTTGAGGTCTAGGGGTTTCTCCAGTTCAGTGATTGGTACCATGCTTAGGGCACGCAAGCCTGCCTCCGCGCGGATTTACCACAGGGTGTGGCGCACTTATTTTCAATGGTGTGAATCCAGAAACTATGATCCGCAGGTGTTCCGGGTTTCCAGAATCTTGGAATTTCTTCAATCGGGTTTGGACCTCGGCTTACGCCTGGCCTCTCTGAAGGTTCATGTGTCTGCTTTGTCCGTGTGGTTTCAGCGACGGATTGCTACACTGCCAGATGTTTACACCTTTTTCCAAGGTGTTCTCAGGATCCAGCCTCCCTTCGTGCCTCCGGTGGCTCCGTGGGACTTGACGGTGGTACTGAGGGTCTTGCAGGGTCCTCCTTTTGAGCCGCTTGAGTCGGTGGAGCTCAAGTGGCTGACGTTTAAGACCATTTTTCTCCTGGCAATTGCTTCGGCCAGGAGGGTTTCAGAATTGGGGGCGCTTTCCTGTCGCCCTCCTTTTCTGATTTTTCACCAGGACAGGGCAGTGCTTGCCCAAAGTGGTTTCAAAGTTCCACATTAATCAGGAACTTGTTTTGCCAGCTTTTCAGTCACCTGATCTTTCGGCTGGTGAGGCTTCCTTGGATGTGGTCCGGGCACTTAGAATCTATGTGGACCGGACTGCTTCGGTTAGGAAGTCGGATTCTTTGTTTGTCCTCTTCGGTTTTCACAAGAGGGGTTGGCCTGCCAACAAGCAAACGTTAGCCCGTTGGCTTCGTTCAGTTATTTGTGAGGCTTATGCGCAGGAGGGTTTACCTGTGCCAGCCTCTGTTAAGGCTCATTCCACTCGTTCTGTGGGTCCCTCTTGGGCTGCTAGACGTGGCGCCTCCGCTGTTCAGCTGTGTAAGGCGGCTACTTGGTCTTCAATTCAGACGTTTTTGAGGTTTTATGCGTTTGACACCTTCGCCTCTCAGGATGCATCCTTTGGGCGCCGGGTACTCCTTTCAGCACAGGAGCGTCCCCGCCCTTAGTTGAACTGCTTTGGGACATCCCCAAGGTCAACCCTGTGGACCCCCTATGGACCCTGAAGTAGAAAACAAGAGATATGGTAAGAACTTACCTTTGTTATCTCTGTTTCTACGAAGTCCATAGGGTCCACAGGGCGCCCGCCCTGACGCACCTGGCTTCAAATGAGCTGTGTGGCTGGTCACCGGTTTTCCGTCTCCCATTTCTGTGAGTATGGTTTCTTGTGTGTTCCAGTCTTCCTTCTCTCTGTTTAGTCTCCTCCTCAGGCCTTAGCTGCTTACCAACTGAGGTGCCTGTGGCCGGGGCGGGGTATAGAGGAGGACGGACCCAAGTGCATCCTGGGAGCAGCAAAGCTTTAACTGCGTGGTGCCCGTGGATCCAGATCCAGCTATACCCCAAGGTCAACCCTGTGGACCCTATGGACTTCGTAGAAACAGAGATAACAAAGGTAAGTTCTTACCATATCTCTTGTTATATTGGCGTAGTCGTATTGCTGCGTTGTTGCTCAGTGATGTCAGGCACATGGGGGGTATATAATCCGGCAGAATCTTGGGGACGATATTGATAATTGATAATGGCGCAGTAGGAAACAAGTTGTCACAGAACGGGCGATAGATGTTGTTATCCAGCGAGACGTAGGCTGGTGACATGTAGTTGGTCCTGGTGCAGTATCCTAGGGATGGAATCTAGTGATCCCTTACCCACGGGATGCGTTCGCCATCCCGGCAGTCGAGATGCTGACGCTTACATTACTGGCGCCGGAATACCGACGCTGGTCATAATGTCTGCGCCAGCATCCTGACCACTGAAGGTAAGTAGCGTTGTTGGGGGGAGGGTTAGGTTTAGGGGTTAGAGTTAGGCACTAAGGGGGGAGGTTATGGTTAGGCACTAGGGGGCACTAGGGGGGAGGTTAGGGTTAGGCACTTGGGGGGGAGGTTAGGGTTAGGCACTAGGGGGAGGGTTATGGTTAGGCACTTGGGGGGAGGTTAGGGTTAGGCACTAGGGGGAGGGTTATGGTTAGGCACTGGGGGGGAGGTTAGGGTTAGGCACTAGGGGGAGGGTTATGGTTAGGCACTAGGGGGGGAGGTTAGGGTTAGGCACTAGGGGGAGAGGTTAGGGTTAGGCACTAGGGGTGAGGTTAGGGTTAGGCACTAGGGGTGAGGTTAGGGTTAGGCACTAGGGGGGAGGTTAGGGTTAGGCACTAGGGGGGAGGTTAGGGTTAGGCACTAGGGGGAGGGTTATGGTTA
Source organism: Taudactylus pleione (assembly GCA_031769625.1). Classification (NCBI taxonomy): domain Eukaryota; kingdom Metazoa; phylum Chordata; class Amphibia; order Anura; family Myobatrachidae; genus Taudactylus; species Taudactylus pleione. The sequence goes on along the minus strand of JAUIMM010001326.1, from coordinate 916,988 downwards.
GGCACTAGGGGGGAGGTTAGGGTTAGGCACTAGGGAGGTTAGGGTTAGGCACTAGGGGGGAGGTTAGGGTTAGGCACTAGGGGAAGGGTTATGGTTAGGCACTAAGGGGGGAGGTTAGGGTTAGGCACTGGGGGGGAGGTTAGGGATAGGCACTGGGGGGGAGGCTAGGGATAGGCACTAAGGGGGGAGGTTAGAGTTAGGCACTAGGGGAAGGGTTATGGTTAGGCACTAGGGGAAGTTAGGGTTAGGCACTAGGGGGGGAGGTTAGGGATAGGCACTGGGGGGGGAGGCTAGGGATAGGCACTAGGGGGGGAGGTTAGGGATAGGCACTAGGGGGGGAGGCTAGGGATAGGCACTAGGGGAGGAGGTTAGGGTTAGGCACTAGGGGGCGAAGTTAGGCACTAGGGGGGAGGTTAGGGTTAGGCACTAGGGGAAGGGTTATGGTTAGGCACTAAGGGGGGAGGTTAGGGTTAGGCACTGGGGGGGAGGTTAGGGATAGGCACTGGGGGGGGAGGCTAGGGATAGGCACTAAGGGGGGAGGTTAGAGTTAGGCACTAGGGGAAGGGTTATGGTTAGGCACTAGGGGAAGTTAGGGTTAGGCACTAGGGGGGGAGGTTAGGGATAGGCACTGGGGGGGGAGGCTAGGGATAGGCACTAGGGGGGGAGGTTAGGGATAGGCACTAGGGGGGGAGGCTAGGGATAGGCACTAGGGGAGGAGGTTAGGGTTAGGCACTAGGGGGCGAAGTTAGGCACTAGGGGGGAGGTTAGGGTTAGGCACTAGGGGGAGGTTAGGCACTAGGGGGGGGAGGTTAGGTTTAGGCACTAGGGGGGGAGGTTAGGGTTAGGCACTAGGGGGGAGAGGTTAGGGTTTGGCACTAGGGGGGGAGGTTAGGGTTAGGCACTAGGGGGGGAGGTTAGGGTTAGGCACCAGGGGGAGGGTTAGGGTTAGGCACTGGGGGGGAGGTTAGGGTTGGGCACTAGGGGGGGGAGGTTAGGGTTAGGCACTAGGGGAGAGGGTTAGGCACTAGGGGGGAGGTTAGGGTTAGGCACTGGGGGGAGGTTAGGGCTAGGCACTAGGGCAGAGGGTTAGGCACTAGGGGGGAGGTTAGGGTTATGCACTAGGGGGGGTTAGGGTTAGGCACTAGGGGGGGAGGTTAGGGTTAGGCACTAGGGGTGAGGTTAGAGTTAGGCACTACGGGGGAGGTTAGGGTTAGGCACTGGGGGGGAGGTTAGGGTTGGGCACTAGGGGGGAGGTTAGGGTTGGGCACTAGGGGGGGGGGGGGTTAGGGTTGGGCACTAGGGGAGAGGGATAGGCACTAGGGGGAAGGTTAGGGTTAGGCACCAAAGTGGGAGGGTTAGGTTAGGAGAGGGGGAGGGTTAGCATACCGACCAAGAAGTGTCGGTATGTTAACCTTGTCAGGATCCCGACTGTCGGTATTTCATACCTATCCCCTTACCCACTATTGTACGACTGTGGGACCGTCACGATGGCGTCTCGGCAGCGTCTTAGGGTAGCCACTTGCTCCATTTGCTCATGTTCACTGAAGTGTCCAACATTGGAATTGTCCACCTCAGACCTCTTGGAGTTACGGAATTGCTGGTCTGGTAATATCAGCGGGTAACTGACCACATACTGTACTAGTTACTGTCCTGGGTTTATTGTAGCAGCATCCAGCTTAAGGGGGCTAATTTCTGTAGTTTGTAAGGCGCTGCGGAACCCTTGTGGTGCCATATAAATAAAGGATAATAATAATAATAGGGTTAAAAACCGGGGAGGGAGGGTGTTAGGATTAGGGAGCGGGGAGGGGGAGGTCAGGGTTAGTCACTAGGGGAGGGAGGGTTAGGATTAGGGTGCGGGGAGGGGGAGGTTAGGGTTAGTCACTAGTGGAGTAGGTTAGGGTTAGGCACCGGGGAGGGAGGGTGTTAGGATTAGGGTGCGGGGAGGGGGAGGTCAGGGTTAGTCACTAGGGGAGGGAGGGTGTTAGGATTAGGGTGCGGGGAGGGGGAGGTTAGGGTTAGTCACTAGGGGAGTAAGTTAGGGTTAGGCATCGGGGAGGGAGGGTGTTAGGATTAGGGTGCGGGGAGGGGGAGGTTAGGGTTAGGCATCGGAGAGTGAGGGTGTTAGGATTAGGGTGCGGGGAGGGGGAGGTTAGGGTTAGTCACTAGGGGAGTAGGTTAGGGTTAGGCACTGGGGAGTGAGGGTGTTAGGATTAGGGTGCGGGAGGGGGAGGTTAGGGTTAGTCACTAGGGGAGGGAGGGTTAGGATTAGGGTGCGGGGAGGGGGAGGTTAGGGTTAGTCACTAGGGGAGTAGGTTAGGGTTAGGCACTGGGGAGTGAGGGTGTTAGGATTAGGGTGCGGGGAGGGGGAGGTTAGGGTTAGTCACTAGGGGAGTAAGTTAGGGTTTGGCATCGGGGAGGGAGGGCATTAAGATTAGGGTGCGGGGAGGGGGAGGTTAGGGTTAGGCATCGGGGAGTGAGGGTGTTAGGATTAGGGTGCGGGGAGGGGGAGGTTAGGGTTAGTCACTAGGGGAGTAGGTTAGGGTTAGGCACTGGGGAGGGAGGGTGTTAGGATTAGGGTGCGGGAGGGGGAGGTTAGGGTTAGTCACTAGGGGAGGGAGGGTTAGGATTAGGGTGCGGGGAGGGGGAGGTTAGGGTTAGTCACTAGGGGAGTAGGTTAGGGTTAGGCACTGGGGAGTGAGGGTGTTAGGATTAGGGTGCGGGGAGGGGGAGGTTAGGGTTAGTCACTAGGGGAGTAGGTTAGGGTTAGGCACTGGGGAGGGAGGGTTAGGGTAGGTGTTATGGGGGAGACTTACCGTTAGTTGTTATGGGTGTCGGGATTCTGGCTGTCGGGATGTCGCTGTCGGTGTTCTGACCTGCTGCATCCCGACAGCCAGGATTTCATACCCATTCCGACAAACCATATTGCCAGGCAAAGGGGGCAGGTACCATGTTGCGATAATACGGCCTCTGCATGTACTGTAGCATAAAGGTGCTGGGCAGCTTTATTCCTGCACCGCAATATTTACACTTATGGCGCATACACACGGTCAGATTTTTCTGTCAGATCTGAACGATAACAATTTTAAAAACCGTTCAATCTTTCATATCTGAAATAAAATCTGACATGTGATCCTGCAACGATGATGGATGCGCGTTCCCGCATGTCCAATAACGATCTCTGACATCTGATGTGTTTACTGTCAGATTTGGACGATTTCATTCATTTAATACAGTCCAAAATCGTTCAGTCGTTCAAATCGCGCGTCTGACAGATCTGACCCCTTTAAAATAACCCTTTGTGTCTGTAGTCTTTTGTGCTCATCTCTTTGTGATCGGAGAGAAAACTAGTGGCCTCCGGTGTGTAACAAACAGGAGCAGGAGCACTGGCATCACTATTATACCTTAATAACGGAAATTATCCGAGGTCCGTTATAACATTTGGCAGAGCCCCACACTCCTTTCCTGTCCACCCCGAAACCGTCCCAGCTTCCCTCTGCTAGGTGTAGGTGTCAGGGACACAGTAACGGACGTGATCTTGTCTCTTTATTGTGAATCCGCGTGTAATGTGACCTCACCTATATCATTTGAATCCGTCTGTCATGTGATCCCGCCCCCAGCTCCAGGCTCCCAGCGTTAAGGGCTTCGACTTTGCCAAGCAGCATCTGGGCCAGCACAGTAAAGAGGAGATTCTGGTTGTTCACGAGCCTCCTCCCCCTGTTCTACACGGACCCCTCAAAGACTCCACCCCTTCCGAAAATGGCGACATCCCTACGCCAAAGTCCAAGGGCTCAGCTAAACCCAACAAGATCGGGCGGCATCGGGGCAGGTAAGAAAATGCAATCTGGAGCCGCAGACCTTTGTAATGACTTCCATTTCTACTAAATCTGCGTCATGTGGGCGACGCCTGGGCTGCAGCGGTAGCAGACGACTGATTGGTTGTCTGTAGTCCGGGTGACAGGTAAGTAATGAGCACTACATACAGGCCTGGGTCAGGTGCTTGTGTGCAGACCTCTATGGAAAATGCCACTTTGGTAGATACACCAGCAGACGGTGATCAATAATTGTGGTCCCTAGAAAATAATTGGTTGCAAGAAGTTACTAGCGCACAAGTTCATTATTCTTGTCGGTCTTCTTGTCATTTGGCAGTAGGGTCACCCCCTCAGACGCGGGATCCACCGCCAGCGAACCCTCTAGTGGAAAGGAATCGGGGGAGGATGAATCTCCGAGACCCTCGGCTCCTCCTCGTGAAATCCATCTGCGATCAACAGCCATGGGAGGTGAGTCTGGCCGCTGGCGTCGTGGCAAGATTGCCGTGCTTCCGCTTATTCCACTATGGAATACACCATAAATGGCCGCCTTACAGGCACCATAGCTGGATTCCCACCTTGTATATAATCACCTACCCATTCGCCATTTATACGCTCACTTACATGTATATCATTATAATGTACCTTACCCCATAGATAATCTTTACTAGCTCCGTGTAACGTGTTATGTCTCAGCAGAGATGCCCGTGTTGGGCACGGGGGCGGAGCAGCATTCTTCCGCATCCATATTTGAACATGTAGACCGGATGTCGCGCTCCTCTGAGGCCAGTCGGCGACTGCCCAGCAAAATCCAGCTGATCGCCATGCAGCCGATGGCCGCGCCACCATTGCATGGACTGTCTGTGGCTGAGCGGGAGGTGGAGGCTAACAAGATAAACCGAGAGGTGCGTTCACAGCACAGTGGTACAGTGCGGGGAGCAACCAGTCCATTATTTCATTCTAGAACGCCATGTAATGAAAAAGGGGCTAAATTGTGATCAAACAATCTTAAAAATGAAGAAACAGCGTCAGATTTGAATAGTAATTAGGAATGTTTGATTGAAATAAAAAAGCTATTTTTAGACGCAAATACGTCTAACGCTTAGCTATTGACGCTTTTTTAACAAGTTAAAAGCTTAAGGATGAAAATAGTTAATATTCCAGAGACATTTGTGAATTTTACTTCCTAGTAAAAAATTTTCTTTTTATCCTGATGTTTACAATTTTATTGTGTTTTTTAGCCATTGTAAAATGTTAAAGGGAATGATTTTGTCTGTCCGCGCAGATTCAGACAACTCTGCGACACAAGTCTGAGATCGAGCATCATCGCAATAAGATCAGACTTCGAGCCAAGCGCAGGGGACACTATGAGTTCCCCCTGGTGGACGTTGTGGGAATGACAGACACCAAGGAACGGCAGCGCATATATCGCAGGGCTCAGATGCAGTTTGATAAGATCCTGGATCCCGTGTTGGGTGTTCCCACTGTGTTCATAGAGCCGCGCAGGAGGTGAGATTGTAATCCCCTTACGGCCAGTGATACATGACCTACAACCTGTGAAACGCGCCTAAGCAATTTCTTGTACTATGAGTCCCAGCATGTCCTGTCAGCCAGAGCATGCTGGGATTTGCACTTCCATATCATGGTACAGATTAATTAATGGACCAGTTAATTGCTCCCAAGTGAGTGTGCTATGCGTTTTGGGACTTCCACCCCAATGCCGCTGTGGTTCACCCAACTGGAATATACAACAATAGCCAATTTATACGGATAATTTCTGAAACCACAACTGCAAAATTATATAAAACCATTCATTAAATTCTCATCACATAATTAGTATCTAAACATTGCAAACAGTTGCAAGTGACCTATATATTTATACAGTATATACAATTATATAAAAAATATCAAATATTACACTAAATATATTGGCTTAAGCGGCATCACACAAAAATATTACAGGGAGTAGAATATTAATGTGACCTATATATTTATACAGTCTATACAATAATAAAAAAAAATCAAATATTACACTAAATATATTGGCTTAAGCGGCGTCACACAAAAATATTACAGGGAGTAGAATATTAATGTGACCTATATATTTATACAGTATGTACAATTATATAAAATATATCAAATATTACGCTAAATATATTAGCTTAAGCAGCGTCACACAAAAATATTACAGGGAGTAGAATATTAATGTGACCTATATATTTATACAGTATATACAATTATATAAAAAATATCAAATATTACTCTAAATATATTGACTTGAGCGGCATCACACAAAAATATTACTGGGAGTAGAATATTAATGTGACCTATATATTTATGCAATATATACAACTATATAAAAAATATCAAATATTACACTGAATATATTGGCTTAAACGGCGTCACAAAAATATTACAGGGAGTAGAATATTAATGTGACTTATATATGTATACAGTATATACAATTATATAAAAATATCAAATATTACACTAAATATATTGGCTTAAGCGGCGTCACACAAAAATATTACAGGGAGTAGAATATTAATGTGACCTATATATATATACAGTATATACAATTATATAAAAAATATCAAATATTACACTAAATATATTGGCTTAAGCGGCGTCACACAAAAATATTACAGGGAGTAGAATATTAATGTGACCTATATATATATATACAGTATATACAATTATATAAAAAATATCAAATATTACACTAAATATTTTGGCTTAAGCGGCATCACACAAAAATATTACAGGGAGTAGAATATTAATGTGACCTATATATTTATACAGTATATACAATTATATAAAAAATATCAAATATTACACTAAATATTTTGGCTTAAGCGGCATCACACAAAAATATTACAGGGAGTAGAATATTAATGTGACCTATATATTTATACAGTATATACAATTATATAAAAAATATCAAATATTACACTAAATATATTGGCTTAAGCGGCGTCACACAAAAATATTACAGGGAGTAGAATATTAATGTGACCTATATATTTATACAGTATATACAATTATATAAAAAATATCAAATATTACACTAAATATATTGGCTTAAGCGGCGTCACACAAAAATATTACAGGGAATAGATTAATGTGACCTATATATTTATACAGTATATACAATTATATAAAAAATATCAAATATTACACTAAATATTTGGGCTTAAGCTGCGTCACACAAAAATATTACAGGGAGAAGAATATTAATGTGACCTATATATTTATACAGTATATACAATTATATAAAAAATATCAAATATTACACTAAATATATTGGCTTAAGCGGCGTCACACAAAAATATTACAGGGAATAGATTAATGTGACCTATATATTTATACAGTATATACAATTATATAAAAAATATCAAATATTACACTAAATATTTGGGCTTAAGCTGCGTCACACAAAAATATTACAGGGAGAAGAATATTAATGTGACCTATATATTTATACAGTATATACAATTATATAAAAAATATCAAATATTACACTAAATATTTTGGCTTAAGCGGCGTCACACAAAAATATTACAGGGAGTAGAAAATTAATGTGACCTATACAGTGAGGGCCCATTTTATTAACATGCCGAAGCGTTCTGTACATTCTGTTTTAGTGCAGAATAATCTGTTCTCCTGGGGAAGTGATGGGTTTGTGGAACAAAACTGACGTCGTCCGCGGAGCTGCAGAATTTGTCACCTCCTGATGGGAGGAGCTGGGCGGATAAGGGCGAGCAGCAAGAACACTACATTTCATTTTAAGTTTGATAGACACATATATTAAAATTAGACCTTCACTGAACTGCAAAACAAAAAGATGAAGAGAATTGATAGATTTATAATTTGCATCATAACTGTCATTAGTGGGGTTCACAGACTTCATTACACAGTTAGTGCACTTTATATGACTGAAGATTGCGGCTATTTATTTCTCTATGGTGGCTACATGCGGGTGTGCCCGGACCCCCTTCTGATAAATAACACTGTGCACAGGGAGATAACATTTGAGATATTTGATCATCTGTAGAGTGATAATAGCGCAGGTCCCGTCCGCTGATTGCGCTTTTTCTAAAGACCGTCATCAAGTCTTTTTCATATACTTTACATTGTTTCAAAAACAATTGAAATATAAACATGTTATCAGCTGCCGTGATTAATTAACATCTACTTATTCTCAGCTCGCGGGCGAGACGCTCTCCCAAGCAGCGGCGCAAGCAGCAGGGGTCCTCAAGCCCCCCAGATGCAGACAGAGACCGGTTAATTACAACGGACAGCGACGGTACCTACAAAAGACCACCGGGTGTCAGTAACTCTGCCTATGTGGTAAGCATGAGGACCTTATTGCCCTTGTATTCTGGTCACCCCTACTTATTGGCTTCATGGTCTCTCAGAGACAGATCGACCCAGATCCAAACTCTTATGCTACAAACACACGGGCATTATTAGAACTGCATTACAGCACACGTAAACACGCATGGAAACTGTGTGGCATGTGATGCACGCTTAGATGTGTTTGCAGCTATGTTCAGTCTGTGTTTTTTTAAATATGTTTTTATAACAAATCCGGGATAGATCATTGTTATGTCATTATGAATATGTAAAGGCATCATGTTGCATTTACAATGTTTTCAATTGTGTTGACGCGTTTCAGATTTAATGACGCGGAACAAGGAAAGTGTAACACAGCATAGCTCATTGCAAGTGGAAGTCTCATGAAACACCAATATGGATGGTTCCCTTTGGTACAATATTGTGGGGTAGATGTAAGCCCTGGAAAGTGATAAATTGAACAGTGATGAACTACTAACCAATCATCTCCTAACTGTCATTTTTCAAACAGCCTGTATAACATTACAGTTAGGAGCTGAGTGGCTGGTAGTTTATTACTTTCCGATTGCTCACTTTCCAGAGCTTAGTACATTTCCCCCCAATGATTGTTACCATCGCATCCATTTGCATGTACTAAATCAACGTTAATGACACGTTACATGCATGTTTTTTTTCGCCAGTGGTTACGTTGTCGTAGTCGCGTCACGGCTAAATTCTACTCCGTGCTTTATCTCCGCAGTCTGACCCCGATCTCCCCTCTGATAATCCCACCCCACTGTCTGATCTGGGCAAGTACCCCGGCTCTCCCCCGCACATGCCGCCCCCTGCCCAGTATGTGGCCCCACAGCCTTCCATTGAAGAGGTTCGTCAAACCATGCAGTCTCTGCTGGACGATGCCTTCGCACTGGTGGCCCCCAGCAGCCAGGGGCCCGGGCCGATACCTTCAGGAAACACAATGGGGCAGCAGCCGGTCAGCAGTATCCCTGCCCGCTCAGGCCGGGGGACTACGCCTTGGGGGGGACAGTATCCCCAACATCCAACCTCCCACTTCAATGTAAGTAATGGGACTATCCTCTGTTGATCAGTGTCATTTAGTATGTGATTTGTATAATATAATATTTCAGTATGTGACTCGTACATTATATTGTTATTTCAGTATGTGACTCGTACATTATATTGTTGTTTCAGTACGTGACTCGTACATTATATTGTTATTTCAGTATGTGACTCGTACATTATATTGTTATTTCAGTATGTGACTCGTACATTATATTGTTATTTCAGTATGTGACTCGTACATTATATTGTTACTTCAGTAGTGACTCGTACATTATATTGTTATTTCAGTATGTGACTCGTACATTATATTGTTATTTCAGTATGTGACTCGTACATTATATTGTTATTTCAGTATGTGACTCGTACATTATATTGTTATTTCAGTATGTGACTCTTACATTATATTGTTACTTCAGTAGTGACTCGTACATTATATTGTTGTTTCAGTACGTGACTCGTACATTATATTGTTATTTCAGTATGTGACTCGTACATTATATTGTTATTTCAGTATGTGACTCGTACATTATATTGTTATTTCAGTATGTGACTCGTACATTATATTGTTATTTCAGTATGTGACTCGTACATTATATTGTTATTTCAGTATGTGACTCGTACATTATATTGTTATTTCAGTATGTGACTCGTACATTATATTGTTATTTCAGTATGTGACTCGTACATTATATTGTTATTTCAGTATGTGACTCGTACATTATATTGTTATTTCAGTATGTGACTCGTACATTATATTGTTATTTCAGTATGTGACTCGTACATTATATTGTTATTTCAGTAGTGACTCGTACATTATATTGTTTTACCCACCAGTGATGGGGATAACACGGGGAATTTCAGTAGTGATGGAGTTAACACGGGTCATGCAGGCTCCTGGCCCATTTTACTAGATACACCCAGATGCCCTAAAATACTATATACGGACATACCGTACAGGGGATACATTGCAGCCAATGAGCTTCTGTAATTAATAAATGTAACTGTGGATGGGGAGGGAAATGATTTATTCAATCTGCAGTGAGTCTGCCAGGTCTCAGCACATTGGCTCTGACTGATCACATGATCTCAGGGTCACAGGAACTCCGCTCATATAGATGATGCTTAAGGCTTTATAGGTACCGGAAGGACACGGAGGGAGAAAAGCTAAAGATAAGAGAGAGGCATCCCTGCAATCTGGAGCAGACATATGGAATATGTGGCTTTTACAGGCATCGTGGAACTGCAATTACCAGCATGTCCTGCTAGCTAGTGGTTGGCAGAGATTGCTGGGCTTCTTAGTTCCACTATGTCTGGCAAACAGGACCATGATTGGCCAGCAATATGCAAAATATTAACAGCGATCTGTTTTTCTTGCCTTTCAGAGATTTCGGGAATATGGGGCGGTCCAGTCCTCTGCTCCAAGTCTTCTAACAAGGTAATGACATTGGTGGATGGAATGAGAGTTTAGGACAGCAGGGGGCAGCACATAGTTGTCTAATGATCTATCAGTGTATTCACGTTTCCTTCACATATCTCAGTATGGCTCTTGACCAACCAATCGTAATTGGAACAGCCATGGGAGCGAAGGATTCTGGGTAGCGATACAATAATATGGCATTTCCATGTTAATATATCAGCCGTATAGACTAGAGGCAACTTCAGCACCTGCCTGATCCATCTTGCCTGTCAGTATGTACTCTGCACACAGGTCCTGCCCTCCTATGTCACATGACCAGTGCAGGAAAATGGACAGGTACAATCCCTCTCATCTTTACCTAGTGGAGGCAGCCATTTTGTCGGTTGTGTCAATACTCATGAGAATCACGGCTGTCAATCCACTAGGAGCCAGCGGCCGATGAATGACGCACCTCAGCGGTGCCACTATTTGTATTCTCTGTATTGGATATTCCCACAAACAGCGACATCTGCTCTGCGCAGGTGACAGGTGCGTTTTGCGGCACATTTTGTAGGGAAATTCATCTATTTGGTAACGTTTGCATTAGATGACTTTTTTCGTTTAACTACAGAACTTTTGGGGGTGTTGCGCAGAAACATGTTGTACACTTTTATTGTCCTTTAAATGTACGGCATCCATTGCAAAACAGACAGAAGCATAAGTGCGTTCAGTTACCCAGAATGCACTTGATGTTGGTGAGCGGTGTCTGGAAAATTCCTGGAGGTGCCGTTAGTAGTGGGGTTAATGAACTGGCAAGGTCGGTCATGTCGGTCACGGCACAGTGAGTTTGGAGCTGTGCTCCTACACTGATTCTCTACAGAGATTGATCAGCGCTATGTAACATAACAGCCTGTTACCTTCATCTCTGCCGTCCTGATCCAGCTCAGCTCCTGGAGCCCCCTCCTCTGTCCCACACCCCCATGTCTACTACTTATGGTGCATGTTCTGTGTGTAACCCTCAGGCATGAAATAAGACTCTAGCAAATCTTTGTAGTAAGTTCCTTAGATCTGATACATAACTATGTATGTTAGTAACTCACATTCAGGGAAAAAACACACACAAATCAATATAAGTTACAATGGTGTTCCGCAACAACAGGCTGCGGAATATGCCGATGTGCAGAACATATTGAGGTTTGCTCTGATCTTGTGGTTCTTTTTCCCCATTAGACAATTAAATTTGTTTCATGAACTCATTTTGTGTGAATCACCTATTACGAGCTGCATCCCCACAGTTTTATAACCTGTCCCCACGAAATGAGAATGTAGGGAGATAGAAGAGAGAGAGATTTGGGGGGAGGGGGGGGCAGATGAGAGAGATAGGGGGATACGTGGGACAGACGAGGGGGTGGGTAGAGATAAAATAGACACATGGGGACACGTGGAGGCATAAGGCTTTAGAAACATAGGGGGAGACATGAGGCTGGAGAAACACAGGGGAGGACATGAGCCTGGAGGGACACATGGAGAAGCATAAGGCTTTAGAGACATAGGGGAGACATGAGGCTGGAGAGATATAGGGAAGGACATGAGGCTGGAGAGACACAGGGAAGGACATGAAGCTGGAGAGACACAGTGAGACATGAGGCTGAGGAGATACGGTGAGACCTGAGGCTGGAGGGGCACAGGGTGAGACATGAGTCTGGGGAGACATGAGACTGGAGAGACACAAGGTGAGACAGACTGGAGTGACACACGTTGAGACATGAGGCTGGAGAGACACAGGGTGAGACATGAGGTTGGAGAGACACGGGGAGACATGAGGCTTCAGAGACACAGGGTGAGGTATAAGGCTTCAGAGACATAGGGGGAGACATGCGGCTGGAGAAACAGGGGAGACATGAGGCTGGAGAGACAAGGGGGAGGTCTAAGGCTTCAGAGATATAGGGGGAGATGTGGCTGGAGAGACACGGAGACATAAGGCTGGAGAGACACAGGTGTAGACATGAGGCTGGAGAGACACAATATGGAGCACGAGGCTGGAGAGACACACATGGGGCACGAGGCTGGAGAGACACATGGGGTACGAGACTGGAGAGACACATGGGGAACGAGGTTGGAGAGACACATGGGGCATGAGGTTGGAGAGACACACATGGGGCACGAGACTGAAGAGACACACATGGGGGCATGTGGCTGGAGAGACACAGGGCTTTAGGTTATAGAAAACATTGAGGGATGGGGCTGGAGAGACTCAGAGGAGATAAGGCTATGCACAGTATAGAGTACAAGCTACTTGCCACATTTTTGCATAACAGTGATTGGCCCTTGGAGGGGAGCTGTATTATATCTTCTAAAGAGGACAGATGGAGAAGTTCCCCACAGTAGCCAATCAGCTTCCAGCTATAATTTATAGAATGTACTAGATAAATGATATGTGTAATCTGATTGGTTGCTGTGGGCAGCTTCTTCACTGGTTTGATGGCTTGGTACATGTCCCCCCTCAGTCCCTTTACTGCAGCTGAACCCTGTCCTCCTATTTCTACTCCTCCCGTGACCTCAGATCTATAATGATAGGGGAGATTTTTGTGCTTGTATTATAGAACACAGGACTAATGAGAGATGGGGTCTAACTGCAATAGAGCTGAGAGGTAGGAATGTATAATGCCTCTCTCAGTGCCTCCTTTCCGTCTCTCCTCAGGAGCCCGGGGTTTGGCTCGGGGTTCCTGCTCCCAGCAGAGGTGCAGCAGTCAGAGGCTCTGCAGGGAGACGCGCAGTATCCCTCCCATACCTACCAGGAGGACTTACCGTCAGTAGCCAGACCCCGCCCCCTAGGCAGCAATTCAGGTAATGCCGCTCTCTGTGGGAGATAAGCCCCTATCTGTGAATGATGGCGTTCTGCTCCTGGGTATCCTGGCCTTCAGTTATTCAGCTTCTGTCTCCTCTCTAGCTTCGGATTTGCTGCAATAATGTTTCACAATTCCATGTGGTTGAAATTTAAATGTATCTCTCTCAAAAGGCTCCGCCCAGATCCACCAGCTGACCCAGGTGGGCATTGCCAGCCGAATGGGGGCTCAATCCACAGACCTGGCATCTAACAGGTCCGGGCAGCCGTCCGGGGGTCCTGGCTGGTCCTCGTACTATAACCACGATGAGGAGAACGCAAGGAATGTCCTTCACAGAGACGCGGTAAGTTAGCGGGCAGGAGGATGGTGGAGTAATGCCGTATTTACAGGGTGCATGAGTAATGTCCTCAAACATACGCCCCTCTGTAAGTCACTTGTGATCAGGCCCCTAAAGCCTCCTTATACTGCTATATGAATCCCACACAATGCCCTCCCGAGTCTCCAGATCATACGTTACTCTTCCAGCAGCTTTAGGATGAGGGAGTCATGACCCCCTACGTTCTAGAGGACAGGGCAGTCATTTATTCACAGAACTTTCATTAAACTCTGCCTCTTTTCCAGGGTCCCACACACGGCGCCCAGGATTACGGAACCCCCGAAATGTACTTGGTGAACAGAGGTCCTAATCGTCCGCCGCCGCCATCACACCTCCCCCCATCCATCTGTTACCCCTCCGGGTCTGCCGAGGACGTCCACCTGGGTCATTCCTCCGCCTCCCTCATCAAGGCCATCCGGGAAGAGCTCCTGCGTCTCTCCCAGAAACAGGCGGTAGCGAGCACCTACCACAGCTGATAGGGGCTGCGCTCAGCTGGTGTAATGTCCGCTTCCTATGGAAGCCAGAGCTTCGGGCTGAAGGGTGTGAGGGGTAGCCGGCACTGTAAGAGATGAGCGCACGAAACGCGTGACCAAACATTTTTACAGCTGGATGAGTCAGCAACACAGGCCACCTCGGGTGTAGCGGGTATCGGGCCCAGATAACGGGCATATCAATCCTGCCAGCACAATGAGTCAGACCTGCATGTTAGGATCCAAGAGCTTACAATCGCATTGAGCCGAGAACACACATTGCCGGCAACAGTTATCCTGATAGAGCAGAGTTTGGCGGCTCTGTGTGACGTGAATTACAAAAAGGGCTACATTTTTTTAATTATTGATGTCCAGGTGAGTACACGGCTGCATACATGTTATAAGTATGTGCTTGTGGGCCGAACACTACAAAACATCATGTGATATCATAGTCTACTGAAGATAGCAAAAAGCCTTGGAGGGGCCGGATCTGCCCTTCAGGGACCCATGTAAGGGTAAAACATCTTTTGTAACATAATTGATCTTTTTTTGTTCACTCCCTAATTTGCGACTCTGTTGGACGACAGCTAAAATTATGGTGAGCAGCAGTAAATGACCCCTCAATAGCTAGACAAGAAGGTATCTCATACCCCATGCTGTACTTCACCATAAGTATACTAATTAGTACGACAGAAATTCTGACTGTCATCCATTCTTTGTCCCTTAAGTATGAAAATAAAACGAAATAATAAAAAGAAATAAACTCTTTAATCTTTTAATACAAAAAATATATATTTTTTTTTTACGAACTAGACTTATAAGTCTTCTAATAACAACTTTTTTGAAACACAATCGTTAGTAAAAATTTAAACTTACGAACAATTACTAATAATTAAAATAAACTTAATCGGCTCTTAATGAGGTCACTCTTGGCTGACAATGGTGGGTACACACTGGGCGATTAAAGTGGACGACTGAACGATATCGTTATCGTTCAGTCGTCCACTTTATCGTCCATTTTTAACCCCAAAACGAATGATAACGACGACGCGCGTTCCCGCGGGTCGTTCGTCATCATCGTTCATCGGGCTGACATGCAGGCCAGCCTGACGATCTCGTCAGGTTGCTGCATGTTGCGGAATGGGGGAGAGAGCCCGGCGATGAACGATATCGTTAATGATATCGTTCAGCGGCTGTGCTCAATGTCATGAACGACACTGAGCGCAGCCTGCCGGGGACAACACTACACGATATCGCTCAGGGAGCATATCGTGTAGTGTGTACGCACCTTTTGGCAGGTGCGGAACCAGGTGGTGTATGAGATTCCCAGCACTTTACACACGTGTACTCGCTGCGCTGGCGCTCACCCGCACTAAACCGGGTCACTACACAAACTGGCAACGTCGCAACTCCAGCTGCATGAAACGGCAACTTGCGAGCAGTATTTTTTAAAAAAAGTTATAGGAGGTTAAACCTTGCTGGGGTATATCACGCCCCACTTAGTTCACGGAAGGGAGAGTAAATAGGCTTCTTTAGGCGTCATCTGCAGCGGTTATATAGCTGGCGTAGTGTAGGACTAGACTGAGTGGGCTCAGGGTTCCTGAATGCCCGGCATGTGAAAAGGCATTTTTGGTAGCGGGGAGCAGGGGGCTTTTTATCCACTTAAAAAGAACATTTCTAAGTTCATTTTTAAATCATAATAGAAGTATAACTTCTAATATATTTTAATCCAAAAATGTTTAATCAGGTGATAATGTAGCTTTAGAAACCGGAAATTGGGCTGTGTTGGGTGCTACACCCTCATTACTGATCTCCCTCATCCTAAACACATTTCTGGGGTCACATTCTCTTACACAGTACTACTTCCAGGAAAGCCGCAAGGGACAAGTAATACTTGAAAAGATGATTTTACACTGCGTTTCTGCAGTGTAAAATCATCTTTTCAAGTATTACTTGTCCCTTGCGGCTTTCCTGGAAGTAGTACTGTGTAAGAGAATGTGACCCCAGAAATGTGTTTAGGATGAGGGAGATCATAACCATGAATATTAAGGAGACATTTAGAAACCGGACGTGTTTTACTGAAAGGCACCAGACAGTGTAACTAGCGGGGTGGTTGGAGAGATAATGGGCCTGATTCAGACCCACTCGCGAGCGGCTGTCCGCTCGCAAGTGGGTCGATGGTGTGCACTGAGCATGCGCACGACGGAGGGAGCTCCGTCGTGCGCATGCGCCAGACGCGACGAGCGAAGGAAAGTCCTTCGCTCGTTGTGTCTGATCAAAGGGGGCGTGCTGTCGATGTTGATTGACAGCACGCCCCCTTTGGTGGGCGTGCCGGGGGCGTGCCTCCCTGACGGGGGCGTTCCTAAGGGAACGCCTACCGTCAGAAGCCGGCCCACTGACATCACTAGTGATGTCAGTGGGAGTGATTTTGGCTCTGATAGAGCCAAAATCACTCCGGGCCTTGCGGTTGAAAACCTCAACCGCAGGCTCCGGCTCGCAGTTTCGATGGTCGCGATGGTCACGACCATCGCGGCCATCAAACTGCACGCTCGTATAGGCTGTGGGTGGTGACCCACAGCTATACGAGCGTACAGGAGGACGCTCCATAGTTATGGAGGCCAGCCCTCATTCAGAGCGTGCGCTCTGCTCAGAGCGTACGGCTCTGAATGAGGGCCAATGTTTTGTAGGTTTTAGTTTGATTTTAATCGGCAGTGTCAGGGTTAAATTTCCCGTTCATAACGAGATACACGCACGGAGTAACGGGTATCTGAGAGATGCGCGCGGTTGGACCGTAATTGCAAGGTGTTTGGAGTGCAGTGAAGGGTTTAGGGAAGAGTAGTAGATTGGGGGGGGGGGGGTGAGCCTCCCAGGCAGAAGGGGGCACAGTAACAGAATTGGGCAGTGAGATGGGACATGACATTAAGGCTTAAGAATAGAACAGGTTCCAGATGTGGGAGGGAATGAGGGAGATTGTGCCGGCCTGGGAGCGACTTGTTTGTGGTTATAAATGACATGTTTCATTATAAATCAAGACAGGGCTGAGCGTACAGCATAAGAGCGTATTCCCTTATTATTCAGTGGCTGCTGAGATACAGCTCTCATCCAGGTGCCGCCTGGGGACGGCGAGGTCAGAGCTCAGTATATTTAGGGAGTGCATTATCCCCCTGCCTTATAAACCATCGCTGTGACTGTATCTCCATTGGTGAAAGGTTTGCATATCCCTGTCTATAGATAAGGTATGAAAATCCAAAATAAACACACTTCCGGGTGGTGCTATTCATGTGCTGGCTCTTTAATGCTTATTTACTAAACGGCAGCTTTGCAAAGATACCGATTATCAGCGCTGTTACACGCAGAAGGTAAATCAGCGATATTATTACGTGTAAAACCTGGTATGTTTTGGTCAAAAATACCACAGTTGTTGGCATTGAAAAGCTTCCGTGTAGTAAATTGACCTCTCTGAGTCAATTCTATTGGGCTTGTATATTTAAAATCTCAATTAGGTTTTCAAGGGGGCTGGGAATAATTCATGGAAGCAGGACGGCTCCCAGGCCGCGCTCCTAAATCCTCCCGTCCGCACTTTACACAAAGCGCGTCACGCAGACTGAGCTGGAAATAAGTCATACCCACGGGGAGCGGCCGTACAGAGAAGGGCCAGGTGTTCTCTGCAGTCACGGGACAGACCACGGACACGAGGATAACAGCGCACGCCTTCATGCATCAGCGCTGGTGCGTACTACATGGCCGCTCTCTACTGTATAGCCATCATCGGTCCCCAGTGTTATTGCAGTCTGAGCTCACCTTTGTGGGCGTGTGTCTCTGAGGCTGCTGCGTTACCCCGGTATTCCTGACTCGTGCTGGTGACAGGTACAACACGCCAGCATTCAAAATGTCGGCAGGTACATGATCTCAACACCCAATTTTCAGACTCTTTCTATTGTCAATATTTTCGAGTGTGTCGACCATGTAGAAATGCCAGTCAACAGTAGGGTGTCGATCTTTTGACTGTCGACATTGCGATTGCTGACAGGCTACATACCCCCGGCTTATCTCACAATGCCTGATGTTGCTGACCCAACCAGCAATGGGAGGGTTAATTTAAGGTGCTAGTTTGACACAGCAATATACAATCTACAACGACTGTTCTGTATCTGGGTGTTGACACATCGTCTGATCATTGACTTGTCGGCTTCTGTTAAATCCGTTATCCGGGCCCCAAACACACTGACATCCCGCGTGTTACAGTCAAGGAACCAACACTTTGCTGGGGGATTCTGCGATTATTCACCATGCGGGAAAATCGAAAAAGGGCGAGGAAATGGCAACTTCAAAGCAAAAGGTTTATTTGTAATGGAACAGAACATTTTGTAATAACAAAAATTAATCCCAGCAGCATTTCCTGGCGTTCCCCATTTTCCTGCGGTACGAAGTGCTGGTCTCTCGGGCTGTGATGGGGTTAAACCCTGGAAAGCGCTGTGACCGGGCCCATGAAGTGTGTGTGTGTGTTGTTATTGGCTGGTTACAGGTCTATAGTTCCATAAACACAACTTTGTATGTAAAAGTTTTTGTCGTTTTCTGTTTCGTGTTTTTTTTTGGGTGGGGCGGGGGGGCTGGCGGGACCAGCCCAGGGGAGGAAATTTGCTGTGATCTCAGTTTTTTCGAGATGTGATTTTTTTTATTTTTATTTTTTCCAATGTTAGGATGTTTTTCTGTTTTTTTTTTTTTATTATGTGCACGTGTGCGGGGGTGGGGGTGGGGGGTCGGTTAGACACGGGGGTCTCTCGGCTGGTGATTGTGTCACTCAGTGACTGGTGCATGTTATAAATGAGCAAAATAATAATAAAAAAAATTTAAAACATTCTCACCGATGGTCCAATGATTTCAGATTGTATTTCCAGTTAGTATTTCTTCATCATGAAAACGGCTCTTCATATTATTACTGCAATACTGTGAGAATTTGATACAAATCATGTACAGAGGTTCGAGGTCCGTTTATTTAAAAGGCGCTATTTGCACACAGTGGGGGCTGCCATTTTGTGGACAGACCCTATATTCAGCCTATCCGTTTGCAGGGAGCTAGTGACATCACTGAAGCTCAAACAGATGTCGCTAATGAATTGATGGCTTGCCTGTACTATAAGCGTAGCTCATTAAGTGGATTTCATGTGTCATGTTGCTGTTAATCACTTCAGTTGATTTAAATTGAATTAAAACTTTGAATTGAAGCAACATTCTGAGAGAATAAATCACTGAAAATAATGTGTATATATATATATATATATATATATATACTGGTTACCTAAATATATACAGATGTGTTCTCATACATCTAGCCTCAGTACTTGCGTGGCATTAGTGAGCCACCAGGTCCAGGAGTGTGAATATGACGCACCAGCAGATTGTGCTGAGTAATGTGATATGTGATACCTGTATATCTGTGTGCTCCTGAGTCTGTATATGGGAGACTGCGCTGAGTAATGTGATATGTGACACCTGTATATATCTGTGTGCTCCTGAGTCTGTATATGGGAGACTGCGCTGAGTAATGTGATATGTGACACCTGTATATCTGTGTGCTCCTGAGTCTGTATATGGGAGACTGCGCTGAGTAATGTGATATGTGACACCTGTATATCTGTGTGCTCCTGAGTCTGTATATGGGAGACTGAGCTGAGTAATGTGATACCTGTATATCTGTGTGCTCCTCAGTCTGTATATGGGAGACTGCGCTGAGTAATGTGATATGTGACACCTGTATATCTGTGTGCTCCTGAGTCTGTATATGGGAGACTGAGCTGAGTAATGTGATACCTGTATATCTGTGTGCTCCTCAGTCTGTATATGGGAGACTGCGGTGAGTAATGTGATATGTGACACCTGTATAACTGTGTGCTCCTGAGTCTCTATGGGAGACTGCGCTGAGTAATGTGATATGTGACACCTGTATATCTGTGTGCTCCTGAGTCTGTATATGGGAGACTGCGCTGAGTAATGTGATATGTGACACCTGTATATCTGTGTGCTCCTGAGTCTGTATATGGGAGACTGCGCTGAGTAATGTGATATGTGACACCTGTATATCTGTGTGCTCCTGAGTCTGTATATGGGAGACTGAGCTGAGTAATGTGATACCTGTATATCTGTGTGCTCCTGAGTCTGTATATGGGAGACTGCGCTGAGTAATGTAATATGTGACACCTGTTTATCTGTGTGCTCCTGAGTCTGTATATGGGAGACTGTGCTGAGTAATGTGATATGTGACACCTGTATATCTGTGTGCTCCTGAGTCTGTATATGGGGGACTGAGCTGAGTAATGTGATATGTGACACTTGTATATCTGTGTGCTCCTGAGTCTGTATATGGGAGACTGTGCTGAGTAATGTGATATGTGACACCTGTATATCTGTGTGCTCCTGAGTCTGTATATGGGAGACTGCGCTGAGTAATGTGATATGTGACACCTGTATATCTGTGTGCTCCTGAGTCTGTATATGGGAGACTGCGCTGAGTAATGTGATATGTGACACCTGTATATCTGTGTGCTCCTGAGTCTGTATATGGGAGACTGAGCTGAGTAATGTGATATGTGACACTTGTATATCTGTGTGCTCCTGAGTCTGTATATGGGAGACTGCGCTGAGTAAAGTGATATGTGACACCTGTATATCTGTGTGCTCCTGAGTCTGTATATGGGAGACTGCGCTGAGTAATGTGATATGTGACACCTGTATATCTGTGTGCTCCTGGGTCTGTATATGGGAGACTGCGCTGAGTAATGTGATAGGTGACACCTGTATATCTGTGTGCTCCTGAGTCTGTACATGGGAGACTGCGCTGAGTAATGTGATAGGTGACACCTGTATATCTGTGTGCTCCTGATTCTGTACATGGGAGACTGCGCTGAGTAATGTGATAGGTGACACCTGTATATCTGTGTGCTCCTGAGTCTGTATATGGGAGACTGCGCTGAGTAATGTGATATGTGACACCTGTATATCTGTGTGCTCCTGAGTCTGTATATGGGAGACTGCGCTGAGTAATGTGATATGTGACACCTGTATATCTGTGTGCTCCTGAGTCTGTATATGGGAGACTGCGCTGAGTAATGTGATATGTGACACCTGTATATCTGTGTGCTCCTGAGTCTGTATATGGGAGACTGCGCTGAGTAATGTGATATGTGACACTTGTATATGTGTGTGCTCCTGAGTCTGTATATGGGAGACTGCGCTGAGTAATGTGATATGTGACACCTGTATAACTGTGTGCTCCTGAGTCTGTATATGGGAGACTGCGCTGAGTAATGTGATATGAGACACCTGTATATCTATGTGACACCTGTATATCTGTGTGCTCCTGAGTCTGTATATGGGAGACTGCGCTGAGTAATGTGATATGTGACACCTGTATAACTGTGTGCTCCTGAGTCTGTATATGGGAGACTGCGCTGAGTAATGTGATATGAGACACCTGTATATCTATGTGACACCTGTATATCTGTGTGCTCCTGAGTCTGTATATGGGAGACTGCGCTGAGTAATGTGATATGTGACACCTGTATAACTGTGTGCTCCTGAGTCTGTATATGGGAGACTGCGCCGAGTAATGTGATATGTGACACCTGTATATCTGTGTGCTCCTGAGTCTGTATATGGGAGACTGAGCTGAGTAATGTGATACCTGTATATCTGTGTGCTCCTGAGTCTGTATATGGGAGACTGCGCTGAGTAATGTAATATGTGACACCTGTTTATCTGTGTGCTCCTGAGTCTGTATATGGGAGACTGTGCTGAGTAATGTGATATGTGACACCTGTATATCTGTGTGCTCCTGAGTCTGTATATGGGGGACTGAGCTGAGTAATGTGATATGTGACACTTGTATATCTGTGTGCTCCTGAGTCTGTATATGGGAGACTGTGCTGAGTAATGTGATATGTGACACCTGTATATCTGTGTGCTCCTGAGTCTGTATATGGGAGACTGCGCTGAGTAATGTGATATGTGACACCTGTATATCTGTGTGCTCCTGAGTCTGTATATGGGAGACTGCGCTGAGTAATGTGATATGTGACACCTGTATATCTGTGTGCTCCTGAGTCTGTATATGGGAGACTGAGCTGAGTAATGTGATATGTGACACTTGTATATCTGTGTGCTCCTGAGTCTGTATATGGGAGACTGCGCTGAGTAAAGTGATATGTGACACCTGTATATCTGTGTGCTCCTGAGTCTGTATATGGGAGACTGCGCTGAGTAATGTGATATGTGACACCTGTATATCTGTGTGCTCCTGGGTCTGTATATGGGAGACTGCGCTGAGTAATGTGATAGGTGACACCTGTATATCTGTGTGCTCCTGAGTCTGTACATGGGAGACTGCGCTGAGTAATGTGATAGGTGACACCTGTATATCTGTGTGCTCCTGATTCTGTACATGGGAGACTGCGCTGAGTAATGTGATAGGTGACACCTGTATATCTGTGTGCTCCTGAGTCTGTACATGGGAGACTGCGCTGAGTAATGTGATATGTGACACCTGTATATCTGTGTGCTCCTGAGTCTGTATATGGGAGACTGCGCTGAGTAATGTGATATGTGACACCTGTATATCTGTGTGCTCCTGAGTCTGTATATGGGAGACTGCGCTGAGTAATGTGATATGTGACACCTGTATATCTGTGTGCTCCTGAGTCTGTATATGGGAGACTGCGCTGAGTAATGTGATATGTGACACTTGTATATGTGTGTGCTCCTGAGTCTGTATATGGGAGACTGCGCTGAGTAATGTGATATGTGACACCTGTATAACTGTGTGCTCCTGAGTCTGTATATGGGAGACTGCGCTGAGTAATGTGATATGAGACACCTGTATATCTATGTGACACCTGTATATCTGTGTGCTCCTGAGTCTGTATATGGGAGACTGCGCTGAGTAATGTGATATGTGACACCTGTATAACTGTGTGCTCCTGAGTCTGTATATGGGAGACTGCGCTGAGTAATGTGATATGAGACACCTGTATATCTATGTGACACCTGTATATCTGTGTGCTCCTGAGTCTGTATATGGGAGACTGCGCTGAGTAATGTGATATGTGACACCTGTATAACTGTGTGCTCCTGAGTCTGTATATGGGAGACTGCGCTGAGTAATGTGATATGTGACACCTGTATATCTGTGTGCTCCTGAGTCTGTATATGGGACACTGTGCTGAGTAATGTGATATGTGACACCTGTATATCTGTGTGCTCCTGAGTCTGTATATAGGAGACTGCGCTGAGTAATGTGATATGTGACACCTGTATATCTGTGTGCTCCTGAGTCTGTAAATGGGAGACTGCGCTGAGTAATGTGATAGGTGACACCTGTATATCTGTGTGCTCCTGAGTCTGTATATGGGAGACTGCGCTGAGTAATGTGATAGGTGACACCTGTATAGCTGTGTGCTCCTGAGTCTGTATATGGGAGACTGCGCTGAGTAATGTGATAGGTGACACCTGTATATCTGTGTGCTCCTGAGTCTGTATATGGGAGACTGCGCTGAGTAATGTGATAGGTGACACCTGTATATCTGTGTACTCCTGAGTCTGTACATGGGAGACTGCGCTGAGTAATGTGATAGGTGACACCTGTATATCTGTGTGCTCCTGAGTCTGTACATGGGAGACTGCGCTGAGTAATGTGATAGGTGACACCTGTATATCTGTGTGCTCCTGAGTCTGTATATGGGAGACTGAGCTGAGTAATGTGATACCTGTATATCTGTGTGCTCCTGAGTCTGTATATGGGAGACTGCGCTGAGTAATGTGATATGTGACACCTGTATAACTGTGTGCTCCTGAGTCTGTGTATGGGAGACTGCGCTGAGTAATGTGATATGTGACACCTGTATATCTGTGTGCTCCTGAGTCTGTATATGGGAGACTGAGCTGAGTAATGTGATACCTGTATATCTGTGTGCTCCTGAGTCTGTATATGGGAGACTGCGCTGAGTAATGTAATATGTGACACCTGTTTATCTGTGTGCTCCTGAGTCTGTATATGGGAGACTGTGCTGAGTAATGTGATATGTGACACCTGTATATCTGTGTGCTCCTGAGTCTGTATATGGGGGACTGAGCTGAGTAATGTGATATGTGACACTTGTATATCTGTGTGCTCCTGAGTCTGTATATGGGAGACTGTGCTGAGTAATGTGATATGTGACACCTGTATATCTGTGTGCTCCTGAGTCTGTATATGGGAGACTGCGCTGAGTAATGTGATATGTGACACCTGTATATCTGTGTGCTCCTGAGTCTGTATATGGGAGACTGCGCTGAGTAATGTGATATGTGACACCTGTATATCTGTGTGCTCCTGAGTCTGTATATGGGAGACTGAGCTGAGTAATGTGATATGTGACACTTGTATATCTGTGTGCTCCTGAGTCTGTATATGGGAGACTGCGCTGAGTAAAGTGATATGTGACACCTGTATATCTGTGTGCTCCTGAGTCTGTATATGGGAGACTGCGCTGAGTAATGTGATATGTGACACCTGTATATCTGTGTGCTCCTGGGTCTGTATATGGGAGACTGCGCTGAGTAATGTGATAGGTGACACCTGTATATCTGTGTGCTCCTGAGTCTGTACATGGGAGACTGCGCTGAGTAATGTGATAGGTGACACCTGTATATCTGTGTGCTCCTGATTCTGTACATGGGAGACTGCGCTGAGTAATGTGATAGGTGACACCTGTATATCTGTGTGCTCCTGAGTCTGTACATGGGAGACTGCGCTGAGTAATGTGATATGTGACACCTGTATATCTGTGTGCTCCTGAGTCTGTACATGGGAGACTGCGCTGAGTAATGTGATATGTGACACCTGTATATCTGTGTGCTCCTGAGTCTGTATATGGGAGACTGCGCTGAGTAATGTGATATGTGACACCTGTATATCTGTGTGCTCCTGAGTCTGTATATGGGAGACTGCGCTGAGTAATGTGATATGTGACACTTGTATATGTGTGTGCTCCTGAGTCTGTATATGGGAGACTGCGCTGAGTAATGTGATATGTGACACCTGTATAACTGTGTGCTCCTGAGTCTGTATATGGGAGACTGCGCTGAGTAATGTGATATGAGACACCTGTATATCTATGTGACACCTGTATATCTGTGTGCTCCTGAGTCTGTATATGGGAGACTGCGCTGGGTAATGTGATATGTGACACCTGTATAACTGTGTGCTCCTGAGTCTGTATATGGGAGACTGCGCTGAGTAATGTGATATGAGACACCTGTATATCTATGTGACACCTGTATATCTGTGTGCTCCTGAGTCTGTATATGGGAGACTGCGCTGAGTAATGTGATATGTGACACCTGTATAACTGTGTGCTCCTGAGTCTGTATATGGGACACTGTGCTGAGTAATGTGATATGTGACACCTGTATATCTGTGTGCTCCTGAGTCTGTATATGGGACACTGTGCTGAGTAATGTGATATGTGACACCTGTATATCTGTGTGCTCCTGAGTCTGTATATAGGAGACTGCGCTGAGTAATGTGATATGTGACACCTGTATATCTGTGTGCTCCTGAGTCTGTAAATGGGAGACTGCGCAGAGTAATGTGATAGGTGACACCTGTATATCTGTGTGCTCCTGAGTCTGTATATGGGAGACTGCGCTGAGTAATGTGATAGGTGACACCTGTATAGCTGTGTGCTCCTGAGTCTGTATATGGGAGACTGCGCTGAGTAATGTGATAGGTGACACCTGTATATCTGTGTGCTCCTGAGTCTGTATATGGGAGACTGCGCTGAGTAATGTGATAGGTGACACCTGTATATCTGTGTACTCCTGAGTCTGTACATGGGAGACTGCGCTGAGTAATGTGATAGGTGACACCTGTATATCTGTGTGCTCCTGAGTCTGTACATGGGAGACTGCGCTGAGTAATGTGATAGGTGACACCTGTATATCTGTGTGCTCCTGATTCTGTACATGGGAGACTGCGCTGAGTAATGTAATAGGTGACACCTGTATATCTGTGTGCTCCTGAGTCTGTATATGGGAGACTGCGCTGAGTAATGTGATATGTGACACCTGTATATCTGTGTGCTCCTGAGTCTGTATATGGGAGACTGCGCTGAGTAATGTGATATGTGACACCTGTATATCTGTGTGCTCCTGAGTCTGTATATGGGAGACTCCGCTGAGTAATGTGATATGTGACACCTGTATATCTGTGTGCTCCTGAGTCTGTATATGGGAGACTGCGCTGAGTAATGTGATATGTGACACTTGTATATGTGTGTGCTCCTGAGTCTGTATATGGGAGACTGCGCTGAGTAATGTGATATGTGACACCTGTATAACTGTGTGCTCCTGAGTCTGTATATGGGAGACTGAGCTGAGTAATGTGATACCTGTATATCTGTGTGCTCCTGAGTCTGTATATGGGAGACTGCGCTGAGTAATGTGATATGTGACACCTGTATATCTGTGTGCTCCTGAGTCTGTATATGGGAGACTGCGCTGAGTAATGTGATATGTGACACCTGTATATCTGTGTGCTCCTGAGTCTGTATATGGGAGACTGCGCTGAGTAATGTGATATGTGACACCTGTATATCTGTGTGCTCCTGAGTCTGTATATGGGAGACTGCGCTGAGTAAAGTGATATGTGACACCTGTATATCTGTGTGCTCCTGAGTCTGTATATGGGAGACTGCGCTGAGTAATGTGATATGTGACACCTGTATATCTGTGTGCTCCTGAGTCTGTATATGGGAGACTGCGCTGAGTAATGTGATATGTGACACCTGTATATCTGTGTGCTCCTGAGTCTGTGTATGGGAGACTGCGCTGACTAATGTGATATGTGACACCTGTATATCTGTGTGCTCCTGAGTCTGTATATGGGAGACTGCACTGAGTAATGTGACACCTGTATATCTGTGTGCTCCTGAGTCTGTATATGGGAGACTGCACTGAGTAATGTGATATGTGACACCTGTATATCTGTGTGCTCCTGAGTCTGTATATGGAGACTGTGCTGAGTAATGTGATATGTGTCACCTGTATATCTGTGTGCTCCTGATTCTGTATATGGGAGACTGCGCTGAGTAATGTGATATGTGACACCTGTATATCTGTGTGCTCCTGAGTCTGTATATGGGAGACTGCGCTGAGTAATGTGATATGTGACACCTGTATATCTGTGTGCTCCTGAGTCTGTATATAGGAGACTGCGCTGAGTAATGTGATATGTGACACCTGTATATCTGTGTGCTCCTGAGTCTGTATATGGGAGACTGCGCTGAGTAATGTGATATGTGACACCTGTATATCTGTGTGCTCCTGGGTCTGTATATGGGAGACTGCGCTGAGTAATGTGATATGTGACACCTGTATATCTGTGTGCTCCTGGGTCTGTATATGGGAGACTGCGCTGAGTAATGTGATATGTGACACCTGTATATGTATGTGACACCTGTATATCTGTGTGCTCCTGAGTCTGTATATGGGAGACTGCGCTGAGTAATGTGATATGTGACACCTGTATAACTGTGTGCTCCTTAGTCTGTATATGGGAGACTGCGCTGAGTAATGTGATATGTGACACCTGTATATCTGTGTGCTCCTGAGTCTGTATATGGGACACTGTGCTGAGTAATGTGATATGTGACACCTGTATAGCTGTGTGCTCCTGAGTCTGTATATGGGAGACTGCGCTGAGTAATGTGATATGTGACACCTGTATATCTGTGTGCTCCTGAGTCTGTATATGGGAGACTGCGCTGAGTAATGTGATAGGTGACACCTGTATAGCTGTGTGCTCCTGAGTCTGTATATGGGAGACTGTGCTGAGTAATGTGATAGGTGACACCTGTATATCTGTGTGCTCCTGAGTCTGTATATGGGAGACTGCGCTGAGTAATGTGATAGGTGACACCTGTATATCTGTGTACTCCTGAGTCTGTACATGGGAGACTGCGCTGAGTAATGTGATAGGTGACACCTGTATATCTGTGTGCTCCTGATTCTGTACATGGGAGACTGCGCTGAGTAATGTGATAGGTGACACCTGTATATCTGTGTGCTCCTGAGTCTGTATATGGGAGACTGCGCTGAGTAATGTGATATGTGACACCTGTATATCTGTGTGCTCCTGAGTCTGTATATGGGAGACTGCGCTGAGTAATGTGATATGAGACACCTGTATATCTGTGTGCTCCTGAGTCTGTATATGGGAGACTGCGCTGAGTAATGTGATATGTGACACCTGTATATCTGGGTGCTCCTGAGTCTGTATATGGGAGACTGCGCTGAGTAATGTGATATGTGACACTTGTATATGTGTGTGCTCCTGAGTCTGTATATGGGAGACTGCGCTGAGTAATGTGATATGTGACACCTGTATAACTGTGTGCTCCTGAGTCTGTATATGGGAGACTGCGCTGAGTAATGTTATATGAGACACCTGTATATCTATGTGACACCTGTATATCTGTGTGCTCCTGAGTCTGTATATGGGAGACTGCGCTGAGTAATGTGATATGTGACACCTGTATAACTGTGTGCTCCTGAGTCTGTATATGGGAGACTGCGCTGAGTAATGTGATATGTGACACCTGTATATCTGTGTGCTCCTGAGTCTGTATATGGGACACTGTGCTGAGTAATGTGATATGTGACACCTGTATATCTGTGTGCTCCTGAGTCTGTATATAGGAGACTGCGCTGAGTAATGTGATATGTAACACCTGTATATCTGTGTGCTCCTGAGTCTGTAAATGGGAGACTGCGCTGAGTAATGTGATAGGTGACACCTGTATAGCTGTGTGCTCCTGAGTCTGTATATGGGAGACTGCGCTGAGTAATGTGATAGGTGACACCTGTATAGCTGTGTGCTCCTGAGTCTGTATATGGGAGACTGCGCTGAGTAATGTGATAGGTGACACCTGTATATCTGTGTGCTCCTGAGTCTGTATATGGGAGACTGCGCTGAGTAATGTGATAGGTGACACCTGTATATCTGTGTACTCCTGAGTCTGTACATGGGAGACTGCGCTGAGTAATGTGATAGGTGACACCTGTATATCTGTGTGCTTCTGAGTCTGTACATGGGAGACTGCGCTGAGTAATGTGATATGTGACACCTGTATATCTGTGTGCTCCTGAGTCTGTACATGGGAGACTGCGCTGAGTAATGTGATATGTGACACCTGTATATCTGTGTGCTCCTGAGTCTGTATATGGGAGACTGCGCTGAGTAATGTGATATGTGACACCTGTATATCTGTGTGCTCCTGAGTCTGTATATGGGAGACTGCGCTGAGTAATGTGATATGTGACACCTGTATATCTGTGTGCTCCTGAGTCTGTATATGGGAGACTGCGCTGAGTAAAGTGATATGTGACACCTGTATATCTGTGTGCTCCTGAGTCTGTATATGGGAGACTGCGCTGAGTAATGTGATATGTGACACCTGTATATCTGTGTGCTCCTGAGTCTGTGTATGGGAGACTGCGCTGAGTAATGTGATATGTGACACCTGTATATCTGTGTGCTCCTGAGTCTGTGTATGGGAGACTGCGCTGAGTAATGTGATATGTGACACCTGTATATCTGTGTGCTCCTGAGTCTGTATATGGGAGACTGCGCTGAGTAATGTGACACCTGTATATCTGTGTGCTCCTGAGTCTGTATATGGGAGACTGCACTGAGTAATGTGATATGTGACACCTGTATATCTGTGTGCTCCTGAGTCTGTATATGGAGACTGTGCTGAGTAATGTGATATGTGTCACCTGTATATCTGTGTGCTCCTGATTCTGTATATGGGAGACTGCGCTGAGTAATGTGATATGTGACACCTGTATATCTGTGTGCTCCTGAGTCTGTATATGGGAGACTGCGCTGAGTAATGTGATATGTGACACCTGTATATCTGTGTGCTCCTGAGTCTGTATATGGGAGACTGCGCTGAGTAATGTGATATGTGACACCTGTATATCTGTGTGCTCCTGAGTTTGTATATGGGAGACTGCGCTGAGTAATGTGATATGTGACACCTGTATATCTGTGTGCTCCTGGGTCTGTATATGGGAGACTGCGCTGAGTAATGTGATATGTGACACCTGTATATCTGTGTGCTCCTGGGTCTGTATATGGGAGACTGCGCTGAGTAATGTGATATGTGACACCTGTATATGTATGTGACACCTGTATATCTGTGTGCTCCTGAGTCTGTATATGGGAGACTGCGCTGAGTAATGTGATATGTGACACCTGTATAACTGTGTGCTCCTTAGTCTGTATATGGGAGACTGCGCTGAGTAATGTGATATGTGACACCTGTATATCTGTGTGCTCCTGAATCTGTATATGGGAGACTGCGCTGAGTAATGTGATATGTGACACCTGTATAGCTGTGTGCTCCTGAGTCTGTATATGGGAGACTGCGCTGAGTAATGTGATATGTGACACCTGTATATCTGTGTGCTCCTGAGTCTGTATATGGGAGACTGCGCTGAGTAATGTGATAGGTGACACCTGTATATCTGTGTACTCCTGAGTCTGTACATAGGAGACTGCGCTGAGTAATGTGATAGGTGACACCTGTATATCTGTGTGCTCCTGAGTCTGTACATGGGAGTCTGCGCTGAGTAATGTGATATGTAACACCTGTATATCTGTGTGCTCCTGAGTCTGTACATGGGAGACTGCGCTGAGTAATGTGATATGTGACACCTGTATATCTGTGTGCTCCTTAGTCTGTACATGGGAGACTGCGCTGAGTAATGTTATAGGTGACACCTGTATATCTGTGTGCTCCTGAGTCTGTACATGGGAGACTGCGCTGAGTAATGTGATATGTGACACCTGTATATCTGTGTGCTCCTGAGTCTGTATATGGGAGACTGCGCTGAGTAATGTGATATGTGACACCTGTATATCTGTGTGCTCCTGAGTCTGTATATGGGAGACTGCGCTGAGTAATGTGATATGTGACACCTGTATATCTGTGTGCTCCTGAGTCTATATATATGGGAGACTGCGCTGAGTAATGTGATATGTGACACCTGTATATCTGTGTGCTCCTGAGTCTGTATATGGGAGACTGCGCTGAGTAATGTGATAGGTGACACCTGTATATCTGTGTGCTCCTGAGTCTGTATATGGGAGACTGCGCTGAGTAATGTGATAGGTGACACCTGTATATCTGTGTGCTCCTGAGTCTGTATATGGGAGACTGCGCTGAGTAATGTGATATGTGACACTTGTATATGTGTGTGCTCCTCAGTCTGTATATGGGAGACTGCGCTGAGTAATGTGATATGTGACACCTGTATAACTGTGTGCTCCTGAGTCTCTATGGGAGACTGCGCTGAGTAATGTGATATGTGACACCTGTATATCTGTGTGCTCCTGAGTCTGTATATGGGAGACTGCGCTGAGTAATGTGATATGTGACACCTGTATATCTGTGTGCTCCTGAGTCTGTATATGGGAGACTGCGCTGAGTAATGTGATATGTGACACCTGTATATCTGTGTGCTCCTGAGTCTGTATATGGGAGACTGAGCTGAGTAATGTGATACCTGTATATCTGTGTGCTCCTGAGTCTGTATATGGGAGACTGCGCTGAGTAATGTAATATGTGACACCTGTTTATCTGTGTGCTCCTGAGTCTGTATATGGGAGACTGTGCTGAGTAATGTGATATGTGACACCTGTATATCTGTGTGCTCCTGAGTCTGTATATGGGGGACTGAGCTGAGTAATGTGATATGTGACACTTGTATATCTGTGTGCTCCTGAGTCTGTATATGGGAGACTGTGCTGAGTAATGTGATATGTGACACCTGTATATCTGTGTGCTCCTGAGTCTGTATATGGGAGACTGCGCTGAGTAATGTGATATGTGACACCTGTATATCTGTGTGCTCCTGAGTCTGTATATGGGAGACTGCGCTGAGTAATGTGATATGTGACACCTGTATATCTGTGTGCTCCTGAGTCTGTATATGGGAGACTGAGCTGAGTAATGTGATATGTGACACTTGTATATCTGTGTGGTCCTGAGTCTGTATATGGGAGACTGCGCTGAGTAAAGTGATATGTGACACCTGTATATCTGTGTGCTCCTGAGTCTGTATATGGGAGACTGCGCTGAGTAATGTGATATGTGACACCTGTATATCTGTGTGCTCCTGAGTCTGTATATGGGAGACTGCGCTGAGTAATGTGATATGTGACACCTGTATATCTGTGTGCTCCTGAGTCTGTATATGGGAGACTGCGCTGAGTAATGTGATATGTGACACCTGTATATCTGTGGGCTCCTGAGTCTGTATATGGGAGACTGCGCTGAGTAATGTGATATGTGACACCCGTATATCTGTGTGCTCCTGGGTCTGTATATGGGAGACTGCGCTGAGTAATGTGATATGAGACACCTGTATATCTATGTGACACCTGTATATCTGTGTGCTCCTGAGTCTGTATATGGGAGACTGCGCTGAGTAATGTGATATGTGACACCTGTATAACTGTGTGCTCCTGAGTCTGTATATGGGAGACTGCGCTGAGTAATGTGATATGTGACACCTGTATATCTGTGTGCTCCTGAGTCTGTATATGGGAGACTGCGCTGAGTAATGTGATATGTGACACCTGTATATCTGTGTGCTCCTGGGTCTGTATATGGGAGACTGCGCTGAGTAATGTGATATGTGACACCTGTATATCTGTGTGCTCCTGGGTCTGTATATGGGAGACTGCGCTGAGTAATGTGATATGTGACACCTGTATATGTATGTGACACCTGTATATCTGTGTGCTCCTGAGTCTGTATATGGGAGACTGCGCTGAGTAATGTGATATGTGACACCTGTATAACTGTGTGCTCCTTAGTCTGTATATGGGAGACTGCGCTGAGTAATGTGATATGTGACACCTGTATATCTGTGTGCTCCTGAGTCTGTATATGGGACACTGTGCTGAGTAATGTGATATGTGACACCTGTATAGCTGTGTGCTCCTGAGTCTGTATATGGGAGACTGCGCTGAGTAATGTGATATGTGACACCTGTATATCTGTGTGCTCCTGAGTCTGTATATGGGAGACTGCGCTGAGTAATGTGATAGGTGACACCTGTATAGCTGTGTGCTCCTGAGTCTGTATATGGGAGACTGTGCTGAGTAATGTGATAGGTGACACCTGTATATCTGTGTGCTCCTGAGTCTGTATATGGGAGACTGCGCTGAGTAATGTGATAGGTGACACCTGTATATCTGTGTACTCCTGAGTCTGTACATGGGAGACTGCGCTGAGTAATGTGATAGGTGACACCTGTATATCTGTGTGCTCCTGAGTCTGTACATGGGAGACTGCGCTGAGTAATGTGATAGGTGACACCTGTATATCTGTGTGCTCCTGATTCTGTACATGGGAGACTGCGCTGAGTAATGTGATAGGTGACACCTGTATATCTGTGTGCTCCTGAGTCTGTATATGGGAGACTGCGCTGAGTAATGTGATATGTGACACCTGTATATCTGTGTGCTCCTGAGTCTGTATATGGGAGACTGCGCTGAGTAATGTGATATGAGACACCTGTATATCTGTGTGCTCCTGAGTCTGTATATGGGAGACTGCGCTGAGTAATGTGATATGTGACACCTGTATATCTGGGTGCTCCTGAGTCTGTATATGGGAGACTGCGCTGAGTAATGTGATATGTGACACTTGTATATGTGTGTGCTCCTGAGTCTGTATATGGGAGACTGCGCTGAGTAATGTGATATGTGACACCTGTATAACTGTGTGCTCCTGAGTCTGTATATGGGAGACTGCGCTGAGTAATGTGATATGAGACACCTGTATATCTATGTGACACCTGTATATCTGTGTGCTCCTGAGTCTGTATATGGGAGACTGCGCTGAGTAATGTGATATGTGACACCTGTATAACTGTGTGCTCCTGAGTCTGTATATGGGAGACTGCGCTGAGTAATGTGATATGTGACACCTGTATATCTGTGTGCTCCTGAGTCTGTATATGGGACACTGTGCTGAGTAATGTGATATGTGACACCTGTATATCTGTGTGCTCCTGAGTCTGTATATAGGAGACTGCGCTGAGTAATGTGATATGTAACACCTGTATATCTGTGTGCTCCTGAGTCTGTAAATGGGAGACTGCGCTGAGTAATGTGATAGGTGACACCTGTATAGCTGTGTGCTCCTGAGTCTGTATATGGGAGACTGCGCTGAGTAATGTGATAGGTGACACCTGTATAGCTGTGTGCTCCTGAGTCTGTATATGGGAGACTGCGCTGAGTAATGTGATAGGTGACACCTGTATATCTGTGTGCTCCTGAGTCTGTATATGGGAGACTGCGCTGAGTAATGTGATAGGTGACACCTGTATATCTGTGTACTCCTGAGTCTGTACATGGGAGACTGCGCTGAGTAATGTGATAGGTGACACCTGTATATCTGTGTGCTTCTGAGTCTGTACATGGGAGACTGCGCTGAGTAATGTGATATGTGACACCTGTATATCTGTGTGCTCCTGAGTCTGTACATGGGAGACTGCGCTGAGTAATGTGATATGTGACACCTGTATATCTGTGTGCTCCTGAGTCTGTATATGGGAGACTGCGCTGAGTAATGTGATATGCGACACCTGTATATCTGTGTGCTCCTGAGTCTGTATATGGGAGACTGCGCTGAGTAATGTGATATGTGACACCTGTATATCTGTGTGCTCCTGAGTCTGTATATGGGAGACTGCGCTGAGTAAAGTGATATGTGACACCTGTATATCTGTGTGCTCCTGAGTCTGTGTATGGGAGACTTCGCTGAGTAATGTGATATGTGACACCTGTATATCTGTGTGCTCCTGAGTCTGTGTATGGGAGACTGCGCTGAGTAATGTGATATGTGACACCTGTATATCTGTGTGCTCCTGAGTCTGTGTATGGGAGACTGCGCTGAGTAATGTGATATGTGACACCTGTATATCTGTGTGCTCCTGAGTCTGTATATGGGAGACTGCGCTGAGTAATGTGACACCTGTATATCTGTGTGCTCCTGAGTCTGTATATGGGAGACTGCACTGAGTAATGTGATATGTGACACCTGTATATCTGTGTGCTCCTGAGTCTGTATATGGAGACTGTGCTGAGTAATGTGATATGTGTCACCTGTATATCTGTGTGCTCCTGATTCTGTATATGGGAGACTGCGCTGAGTAATGTGATATGTGACACCTGTATATCTGTGTGCTCCTGAGTCTGTATATGGGAGACTGCGCTGAGTAATGTGATATGTGACACCTGTATATCTGTGTGCTCCTGAGTCTGTATATGGGAGACTGCGCTGAGTAATGTGATATGTGACACCTGTATATCTGTGTGCTCCTGAGTCTGTATATGGGAGACTGCGCTGAGTAATGTGATATGTGACACCTGTATATCTGTGTGCTCCTGGGTCTGTATATGGGAGACTGCGCTGAGTAATGTGATATGTGACACCTGTATATCTGTGTGCTCCTGGGTCTGTATATGGGAGACTGCGCTGAGTAATGTGATATGTGACACCTGTATATGTATGTGACACCTGTATATCTGTGTGCTCCTGAGTCTGTATATGGGAGACTGCGCTGAGTAATGTGATATGTGACACCTGTATAACTGTGTGCTCCTTAGTCTGTATATGGGAGACTGCGCTGAGTAATGTGATATGTGACACCTGTATATCTGTGTGCTCCTGAATCTGTATATGGGACACTGTGCTGAGTAATGTGATATGTGACACCTGTATAGCTGTGTGCTCCTGAGTCTGTATATGGGAGACTGCGCTGAGTAATGTGATATGTGACACCTGTATATCTGTGTGCTCCTGAGTCTGTATATGGGAGACTGCGCTGAGTAATGTGATAGGTGACACCTGTATATCTGTGTACTCCTGAGTCTGTACATGGGAGACTGCGCTGAGTAATGTGATAGGTGACACCTGTATATCTGTGTGCTTCTGAGTCTGTACATGGGAGACTGCGCTGAGTAATGTGATATGTGACACCTGTATATCTGTGTGCTCCTGAGTCTGTACATGGGAGACTGCGCTGAGTAATGTGATATGTGACACCTGTATATCTGTGTGCTCCTGAGTCTGTATATGGGAGACTGCGCTGAGTAATGTGATATGTG
This sequence comes from Taudactylus pleione, assembly GCA_031769625.1. Taxonomy (NCBI): domain Eukaryota; kingdom Metazoa; phylum Chordata; class Amphibia; order Anura; family Myobatrachidae; genus Taudactylus; species Taudactylus pleione. Next base: position 880,457 of record JAUIMM010001326.1, on the reverse strand, counting down.
ACACCTGTATATCTGTGTGCTCCTGAGTCTGTATATGGGAGACTGCGCTGAGTAATGTGATATGTGACACCTGTATATCTCTGTGCTCCTGAGTCTGTATATGGGAGACTGCGCTGAGTAAAGTGATATGTGACACCTGTATATCTGTGTGCTCCTGAGTCTGTATATGGGAGACTGCGCTGAGTAATGTGATATGTGACACCTGTATATCTGTGTGCTCCTGAGTCTGTGTATGGGAGACTGCGCTGAGTAATGTGATATGTGACACCTGTATATCTGTGTGCTCCTGAGTCTGTGTATGGGAGACTGCGCTGAGTAATGTGATATGTGACACCTGTATATCTGTGTGCTCCTGAGTCTGTATATGGGAGACTGCGCTGAGTAATGTGACACCTGTATATCTGTGTGCTCCTGAGTCTGTATATGGGAGACTGCACTGAGTAATGTGATATGTGACACCTGTATATCTGTGTGCTCCTGAGTCTGTATATGGAGACTGTGCTGAGTAATGTGATATGTGTCACCTGTATATCTGTGTGCTCCTGATTCTGTATATGGGAGACTGCGCTGAGTAATGTGATATGTGACACCTGTATATCTGTGTGCTCCTGAGTCTGTATATGGGAGACTGCGCTGAGTAATGTGATATGTGACACCTGTATATCTGTGTGCTCCTGAGTCTGTATATGGGAGACTGCGCTGAGTAATGTGATATGTGACACCTGTATATCTGTGTGCTCCTGAGTCTGTATATGGGAGACTGCGCTGAGTAATGTGATATGTGACACCTGTATATCTGTGTGCTCCTGGGTCTGTATATGGGAGACTGCGCTGAGTAATGTGATATGTGACACCTGTATATCTGTGTGCTCCTGGGTCTGTATATGGGAGACTGCGCTGAGTAATGTGATATGTGACACCTGTATATGTATGTGACACCTGTATATCTGTGTGCTCCTGAGTCTGTATATGGGAGACTGCGCTGAGTAATGTGATATGTGACACCTGTATAACTGTGTGCTCCTTAGTCTGTATATGGGAGACTGCGCTGAGTAATGTGATATGTGACACCTGTATATCTGTGTGCTCCTGAATCTGTATATGGGAGACTGCGCTGAGTAATGTGATATGTGACACCTGTATAGCTGTGTGCTCCTGAGTCTGTATATGGGAGACTGCGCTGAGTAATGTGATATGTGACACCTGTATATCTGTGTGCTTCTGAGTCTGTATATGGGAGACTGCGCTGAGTAATGTGATAGGTGACACCTGTATATCTGTGTACTCCTGAGTCTGTACATAGGAGACTGCGCTGAGTAATGTGATAGGTGACACCTGTATATCTGTGTGCTCCTGAGTCTGTACATGGGAGTCTGCGCTGAGTAATGTGATATGTAACACCTGTATATCTGTGTGCTCCTGAGTCTGTACATGGGAGACTGCGCTGAGTAATGTGATATGTGACACCTGTATATCTGTGTGCTCCTTAGTCTGTACATGGGAGACTGCGCTGAGTAATGTTATAGGTGACACCTGTATATCTGTGTGCTCCTGAGTCTGTACATGGGAGACTGCGCTGAGTAATGTGATATGTGACACCTGTATATCTGTGTGCTCCTGAGTCTGTATATGGGAGACTGCGCTGAGTAATGTGATATGTGACACCTGTATATCTGTGTGCTCCTGAGTCTGTATATGGGAGACTGCGCTGAGTAATGTGATATGTGACACCTGTATATCTGTGTGCTCCTGAGTCTATATATATGGGAGACTGCGCTGAGTAATGTGATATGTGACACCTGTATATCTGTGTGCTCCTGAGTCTGTATATGGGAGACTGCGCTGAGTAATGTGATAGGTGACACCTGTATATCTGTGCTCCTGAGTCTGTATATGGGAGACTGCGCTGAGTAATGTGATAGGTGACACCTGTATATCTGTGTGCTCCTGAGTCTGTATATGGGAGACTGCGCTGAGTAATGTGATATGTGACACTTGTATATGTGTGTGCTCCTCAGTCTGTATATGGGAGACTGCGCTGAGTAATGTGATATGTGACACCTGTATAACTGTGTGCTCCTGAGTCTCTATGGGAGACTGCGCTGAGTAATGTGATATGTGACACCTGTATATCTGTGTGCTCCTGAGTCTGTATATGGGAGACTGCGCTGAGTAATGTGATATGTGACACCTGTATATCTGTGTGCTCCTGAGTCTGTATATGGGAGACTGCGCTGAGTAATGTGATATGTGACACCTGTATATCTGTGTGCTCCTGAGTCTGTATATGGGAGACTGAGCTGAGTAATGTGATACCTGTATATCTGTGTGCTCCTGAGTCTGTATATGGGAGACTGCGCTGAGTAATGTAATATGTGACACCTGTTTATCTGTGTGCTCCTGAGTCTGTATATGGGAGACTGTGCTGAGTAATGTGATATGTGACACCTGTATATCTGTGTGCTCCTGAGTCTGTATATGGGGGACTGAGCTGAGTAATGTGATATGTGACACTTGTATATCTGTGTGCTCCTGAGTCTGTATATGGGAGACTGTGCTGAGTAATGTGATATGTGACACCTGTATATCTGTGTGCTCCTGAGTCTGTATATGGGAGACTGCGCTGAGTAATGTGATATGTGACACCTGTATATCTGTGTGCTCCTGAGTCTGTATATGGGAGACTGCGCTGAGTAATGTGATATGTGACACCTGTATATCTGTGTGCTCCTGAGTCTGTATATGGGAGACTGAGCTGAGTAATGTGATATGTGACACTTGTATATCTGTGTGGTCCTGAGTCTGTATATGGGAGACTGCGCTGAGTAAAGTGATATGTGACACCTGTATATCTGTGTGCTCCTGAGTCTGTATATGGGAGACTGCGCTGAGTAATGTGATATGTGACACCTGTATATCTGTGTGCTCCTGAGTCTGTATATGGGAGACTGCGCTGAGTAATGTGATATGTGACACCTGTATATCTGTGTGCTCCTGAGTCTGTATATGGGAGACTGCGCTGAGTAATGTGATATGTGACACCTGTATATCTGTGGGCTCCTGAGTCTGTATATGGGAGACTGCGCTGAGTAATGTGATATGTGACACCCGTATATCTGTGTGCTCCTGGGTCTGTATATGGGAGACTGCGCTGAGTAATGTGATATGAGACACCTGTATATCTATGTGACACCTGTATATCTGTGTGCTCCTGAGTCTGTATATGGGAGACTGCGCTGAGTAATGTGATATGTGACACCTGTATAACTGTGTGCTCCTGAGTCTGTATATGGGAGACTGCGCTGAGTAATGTGATATGTGACACCTGTATATCTGTGTGCTCCTGAGTCTGTATATGGGAGACTGCGCTGAGTAATGTGATATGTGACACCTGTATATCTGTGTGCTCCTGGGTCTGTATATGGGAGACTGCGCTGAGTAATGTGATATGTGACACCTGTATATCTGTGTGCTCCTGGGTCTGTATATGGGAGACTGCGCTGAGTAATGTGATATGTGACACCTGTATATGTATGTGACACCTGTATATCTGTGTGCTCCTGAGTCTGTATATGGGAGACTGCGCTGAGTAATGTGATATGTGACACCTGTATAACTGTGTGCTCCTTAGTCTGTATATGGGAGACTGCGCTGAGTAATGTGATATGTGACACCTGTATATCTGTGTGCTCCTGAGTCTGTATATGGGACACTGTGCTGAGTAATGTGATATGTGACACCTGTATAGCTGTGTGCTCCTGAGTCTGTATATGGGAGACTGCGCTGAGTAATGTGATATGTGACACCTGTATATCTGTGTGCTCCTGAGTCTGTATATGGGAGACTGCGCTGAGTAATGTGATAGGTGACACCTGTATAGCTGTGTGCTCCTGAGTCTGTATATGGGAGACTGTGCTGAGTAATGTGATAGGTGACACCTGTATATCTGTGTGCTCCTGAGTCTGTATATGGGAGACTGCGCTGAGTAATGTGATAGGTGACACCTGTATATCTGTGTACTCCTGAGTCTGTACATGGGAGACTGCGCTGAGTAATGTGATAGGTGACACCTGTATATCTGTGTGCTCCTGAGTCTGTACATGGGAGACTGCGCTGAGTAATGTGATAGGTGACACCTGTATATCTGTGTGCTCCTGATTCTGTACATGGGAGACTGCGCTGAGTAATGTGATAGGTGACACCTGTATATCTGTGTGCTCCTGAGTCTGTATATGGGAGACTGCGCTGAGTAATGTGATATGTGACACCTGTATATCTGTGTGCTCCTGAGTCTGTATATGGGAGACTGCGCTGAGTAATGTGATATGAGACACCTGTATATCTGTGTGCTCCTGAGTCTGTATATGGGAGACTGCGCTGAGTAATGTGATATGTGACACCTGTATATCTGGGTGCTCCTGAGTCTGTATATGGGAGACTGCGCTGAGTAATGTGATATGTGACACTTGTATATGTGTGTGCTCCTGAGTCTGTATATGGGAGACTGCGCTGAGTAATGTGATATGTGACACCTGTATAACTGTGTGCTCCTGAGTCTGTATATGGGAGACTGCGCTGAGTAATGTGATATGAGACACCTGTATATCTATGTGACACCTGTATATCTGTGTGCTCCTGAGTCTGTATATGGGAGACTGCGCTGAGTAATGTGATATGTGACACCTGTATAACTGTGTGCTCCTGAGTCTGTATATGGGAGACTGCGCTGAGTAATGTGATATGTGACACCTGTATATCTGTGTGCTCCTGAGTCTGTATATGGGACACTGTGCTGAGTAATGTGATATGTGACACCTGTATATCTGTGTGCTCCTGAGTCTGTATATAGGAGACTGCGCTGAGTAATGTGATATGTAACACCTGTATATCTGTGTGCTCCTGAGTCTGTAAATGGGAGACTGCGCTGAGTAATGTGATAGGTGACACCTGTATAGCTGTGTGCTCCTGAGTCTGTATATGGGAGACTGCGCTGAGTAATGTGATAGGTGACACCTGTATAGCTGTGTGCTCCTGAGTCTGTATATGGGAGACTGCGCTGAGTAATGTGATAGGTGACACCTGTATATCTGTGTGCTCCTGAGTCTGTATATGGGAGACTGCGCTGAGTAATGTGATAGGTGACACCTGTATATCTGTGTACTCCTGAGTCTGTACATGGGAGACTGCGCTGAGTAATGTGATAGGTGACACCTGTATATCTGTGTGCTTCTGAGTCTGTACATGGGAGACTGCGCTGAGTAATGTGATATGTGACACCTGTATATCTGTGTGCTCCTGAGTCTGTACATGGGAGACTGCGCTGAGTAATGTGATATGTGACACCTGTATATCTGTGTGCTCCTGAGTCTGTATATGGGAGACTGCGCTGAGTAATGTGATATGCGACACCTGTATATCTGTGTGCTCCTGAGTCTGTATATGGGAGACTGCGCTGAGTAATGTGATATGTGACACCTGTATATCTGTGTGCTCCTGAGTCTGTATATGGGAGACTGCGCTGAGTAAAGTGATATGTGACACCTGTATATCTGTGTGCTCCTGAGTCTGTGTATGGGAGACTTCGCTGAGTAATGTGATATGTGACACCTGTATATCTGTGTGCTCCTGAGTCTGTGTATGGGAGACTGCGCTGAGTAATGTGATATGTGACACCTGTATATCTGTGTGCTCCTGAGTCTGTGTATGGGAGACTGCGCTGAGTAATGTGATATGTGACACCTGTATATCTGTGTGCTCCTGAGTCTGTATATGGGAGACTGCGCTGAGTAATGTGACACCTGTATATCTGTGTGCTCCTGAGTCTGTATATGGGAGACTGCACTGAGTAATGTGATATGTGACACCTGTATATCTGTGTGCTCCTGAGTCTGTATATGGAGACTGTGCTGAGTAATGTGATATGTGTCACCTGTATATCTGTGTGCTCCTGATTCTGTATATGGGAGACTGCGCTGAGTAATGTGATATGTGACACCTGTATATCTGTGTGCTCCTGAGTCTGTATATGGGAGACTGCGCTGAGTAATGTGATATGTGACACCTGTATATCTGTGTGCTCCTGAGTCTGTATATGGGAGACTGCGCTGAGTAATGTGATATGTGACACCTGTATATCTGTGTGCTCCTGAGTCTGTATATGGGAGACTGCGCTGAGTAATGTGATATGTGACACCTGTATATCTGTGTGCTCCTGGGTCTGTATATGGGAGACTGCGCTGAGTAATGTGATATGTGACACCTGTATATCTGTGTGCTCCTGGGTCTGTATATGGGAGACTGCGCTGAGTAATGTGATATGTGACACCTGTATATGTATGTGACACCTGTATATCTGTGTGCTCCTGAGTCTGTATATGGGAGACTGCGCTGAGTAATGTGATATGTGACACCTGTATAACTGTGTGCTCCTTAGTCTGTATATGGGAGACTGCGCTGAGTAATGTGATATGTGACACCTGTATATCTGTGTGCTCCTGAATCTGTATATGGGACACTGTGCTGAGTAATGTGATATGTGACACCTGTATAGCTGTGTGCTCCTGAGTCTGTATATGGGAGACTGCGCTGAGTAATGTGATATGTGACACCTGTATATCTGTGTGCTCCTGAGTCTGTATATGGGAGACTGCGCTGAGTAATGTGATAGGTGACACCTGTATATCTGTGTACTCCTGAGTCTGTACATAGGAGACTGCGCTGAGTAATGTGATAGGTGACACCTGTATATCTGTGTGCTCCTGAGTCTGTACATGGGAGTCTGCGCTGAGTAATGTGATATGTAACACCTGTATATCTGTGTGCTCCTGAGTCTGTACATGGGAGACTGCGCTGAGTAATGTGATATGTGACACCTGTATATCTGTGTGCTCCTTAGTCTGTACATGGGAGACTGCGCTGAGTAATGTTATAGGTGACACCTGTATATCTGTGTGCTCCTGAGTCTGTACATGGGAGACTGCGCTGAGTAATGTGATATGTGACACCTGTATATCTGTGTGCTCCTGAGTCTGTATATGGGAGACTGCGCTGAGTAATGTGATATGTGACACCTGTATATCTGTGTGCTCCTGAGTCTGTATATGGGAGACTGCGCTGAGTAATGTGATATGTGACACCTGTATATCTGTGTGCTCCTGAGTCTATATATATGGGAGACTGCGCTGAGTAATGTGATATGTGACACCTGTATATCTGTGTGCTCCTGAGTCTGTATATGGGAGACTGCGCTGAGTAATGTGATAGGTGACACCTGTATATCTGTGTGCTCCTGAGTCTGTATATGGGAGACTGCGCTGAGTAATGTGATAGGTGACACCTGTATATCTGTGTGCTCCTGAGTCTGTATATGGGAGACTGCGCTGAGTAATGTGATATGTGACACTTGTATATGTGTGTGCTCCTCAGTCTGTATATGGGAGACTGCGCTGAGTAATGTGATATGTGACACCTGTATAACTGTGTGCTCCTGAGTCTCTATGGGAGACTGCGCTGAGTAATGTGATATGTGACACCTGTATATCTGTGTGCTCCTGAGTCTGTATATGGGAGACTGCGCTGAGTAATGTGATATGTGACACCTGTATATCTGTGTGCTCCTGAGTCTGTATATGGGAGACGGCGCTGAGTAATGTGATATGTGACACCTGTATATCTGTGTGCTCCTGAGTCTGTATATGGGAGACTGAGCTGAGTAATGTGATACCTGTATATCTGTGTGCTCCTGAGTCTGTATATGGGAGACTGCGCTGAGTAATGTAATATGTGACACCTGTTTATCTGTGTGCTCCTGAGTCTGTATATGGGAGACTGTGCTGAGTAATGTGATATGTGACACCTGTATATCTGTGTGCTCCTGAGTCTGTATATGGGGGACTGAGCTGAGTAATATGATATGTGACACCTGTATATCTGTGTGCTCCTGAGTCTGTATATGGGAGACTGCGCTGAGTAATGTGATATGTGACACCTGTATATCTGTGTGCTCCTGAGTCTGTATATGGGAGACTGCGCTGAGTAATGTGATATGTGACACCTGTATATCTGTGTGCTCCTGAGTCTGTATATGGGAGACTGCGCTGAGTAATGTGATATGTGACACCTGTATATCTGTGTGCTCCTGAGTCTGTATATGGGAGACTGAGCTGAGTAATGTGATATGTGACACTTGTATATCTGTGTGGTCCTGAGTCTGTATATGGGAGACTGCGCTGAGTAAAGTGATATGTGACACCTGTATATCTGTGTGCTCCTGAGTCTGTATATGGGAGACTGCGCTGAGTAATGTGATATGTGACACCTGTATATCTGTGTGCTCCTGAGTCTGTATATGGGAGACTGCGCTGAGTAATGTGATATGTGACACCTGTATATCTGTGTGCTCCTGAGTCTGTATATGGGAGACTGCGCTGAGTAATGTGATATGTGACACCTGTATATCTGTGGGCTCCTGAGTCTGTATATGGGAGACTGCGCTGAGTAATGTGATATGTGACACCCGTATATCTGTGTGCTCCTGGGTCTGTATATGGGAGACTGCGCTGAGTAATGTGATATGAGACACCTGTATATCTATGTGACACCTGTATATCTGTGTGCTCCTGAGTCTGTATATGGGAGACTGCGCTGAGTAATGTGATATGTGACACCTGTATAACTGTGTGCTCCTGAGTCTGTATATGGGAGACTGCGCTGAGTAATGTGATATGTGACACCTGTATATCTGTGTGCTCCTGAGTCTGTATATGGGAGACTGCGCTGAGTAATGTGATATGTGACACCTGTATATCTGTGTGCTCCTGGGTCTGTATATGGGAGACTGCGCTGAGTAATGTGATATGTGACACCTGTATATCTGTGTGCTCCTGGGTCTGTATATGGGAGACTGCGCTGAGTAATGTGATATGTGACACCTGTATATGTATGTGACACCTGTATATCTGTGTGCTCCTGAGTCTGTATATGGGAGACTGCGCTGAGTAATGTGATATGTGACACCTGTATAACTGTGTGCTCCTTAGTCTGTATATGGGAGACTGCGCTGAGTAATGTGATATGTGACACCTGTATATCTGTGTGCTCCTGAGTCTGTATATGGGACACTGTGCTGAGTAATGTGATATGTGACACCTGTATAGCTGTGTGCTCCTGAGTCTGTATATGGGAGACTGCGCTGAGTAATGTGATATGTGACACCTGTATATCTGTGTGCTCCTGAGTCTGTATATGGGAGACTGCGCTGAGTAATGTGATATGTGACACCTGTATAGCTGTGTGCTCCTGAGTCTGTATATGGGAGACTGTGCTGAGTAATGTGATAGGTGACACCTGTATATCTGTGTGCTCCTGAGTCTGTATATGGGAGACTGCGCTGAGTAATGTGATAGGTGACACCTGTATATCTGTGTACTCCTGAGTCTGTACATGGGAGACTGCGCTGAGTAATGTGATAGGTGACACCTGTATATCTGTGTGCTCCTGAGTCTGTACATGGGAGACTGCGCTGAGTAATGTGATATGTGACACCTGTATATCTGTGTGCTCCTGAGTCTGTATATGGGAGACTGCGCTGAGTAATGTGATATGTGACACCTGTATATCTGTGTGCTCCTGAGTCTGTATATGGGAGACTGCGCTGAGTAATGTGATATGTGACACCTGTATATCTGTGTGCTCCTGAGTCTGTATATGGGAGACTGCGCTGAGTAAAGTGATATGTGACACCTGTATATCTGTGTGCTCCTGAGTCTGTATATGGGAGACTGCGCTGAGTAATGTGATATGTGACACCTGTATATCTGTGTGCTCCTGAGTCTGTGTATGGGAGACTGCGCTGAGTAATGTGATATGTGACACCTGTATATCTGTGTGCTCCTGAGTCTGTGTATGGGAGACTGCGCTGAGTAATGTGATATGTGACACCTGTATATCTGTGTGCTCCTGAGTCTGTATATGGGAGACTGCGCTGAGTAATGTGACACCTGTATATCTGTGTGCTCCTGAGTCTGTATATGGGAGACTGCACTGAGTAATGTGATATGTGACACCTGTATATCTGTGTGCTCCTGAGTCTGTATATGGAGACTGTGCTGAGTAATGTGATATGTGTCACCTGTATATCTGTGTGCTCCTGATTCTGTATATGGGAGACTGCGCTGAGTAATGTGATATGTGACACCTGTATATCTGTGTGCTCCTGAGTCTGTATATGGGAGACTGCGCTGAGTAATGTGATATGTGACACCTGTATATCTGTGTGCTCCTGAGTCTGTATATGGGAGACTGCGCTGAGTAATGTGATATGTGACACCTGTATATCTGTGTGCTCCTGAGTCTGTATATGGGAGACTGCGCTGAGTAATGTGATATGTGACACCTGTATATCTGTGTGCTCCTGGGTCTGTATATGGGAGACTGCGCTGAGTAATGTGATATGTGACACCTGTATATCTGTGTGCTCCTGGGTCTGTATATGGGAGACTGCGCTGAGTAATGTGATATGTGACACCTGTATATGTATGTGACACCTGTATATCTGTGTGCTCCTGAGTCTGTATATGGGAGACTGCGCTGAGTAATGTGATATGTGACACCTGTATAACTGTGTGCTCCTTAGTCTGTATATGGGAGACTGCGCTGAGTAATGTGATATGTGACACCTGTATATCTGTGTGCTCCTGAATCTGTATATGGGACACTGTGCTGAGTAATGTGATATGTGACACCTGTATAGCTGTGTGCTCCTGAGTCTGTATATGGGAGACTGCGCTGAGTAATGTGATATGTGACACCTGTATATCTGTGTGCTCCTGAGTCTGTATATGGGAGACTGCGCTGAGTAATGTGATAGGTGACACCTGTATATCTGTGTACTCCTGAGTCTGTACATAGGAGACTGCGCTGAGTAATGTGATAGGTGACACCTGTATATCTGTGTGCTCCTGAGTCTGTACATGGGAGACTGCGCTGAGTAATGTGATATGTAACACCTGTATATCTGTGTGCTCCTGAGTCTGTACATGGGAGACTGCGCTGAGTAATGTGATATGTGACACCTGTATATCTGTGTGCTCCTTAGTCTGTACATGGGAGACTGCGCTGAGTAATGTTATAGGTGACACCTGTATATCTGTGTGCTCCTGAGTCTGTACATGGGAGACTGCGCTGAGTAATGTGATATGTGACACCTGTATATCTGTGTGCTCCTGAGTCTGTATATGGGAGACTGCGCTGAGTAATGTGATATGTGACACCTGTATATCTGTGTGCTCCTGAGTCTGTATATGGGAGACTGCGCTGAGTAATGTGATATGTGACACCTGTATATCTGTGTGCTCCTGAGTCTATATATATGGGAGACTGCGCTGAGTAATGTGATATGTGACACCTGTATATCTGTGTGCTCCTGAGTCTGTATATGGGAGACTGCGCTGAGTAATGTGATAGGTGACACCTGTATATCTGTGTGCTCCTGAGTCTGTATATGGGAGACTGCGCTGAGTAATGTGATAGGTGACACCTGTATATCTGTGTGCTCCTGAGTCTGTATATGGGAGACTGCGCTGAGTAATGTGATATGTGACACTTGTATATGTGTGTGCTCCTCAGTCTGTATATGGGAGACTGCGCTGAGTAATGTGATATGTGACACCTGTATAACTGTGTGCTCCTGAGTCTCTATGGGAGACTGCGCTGAGTAATGTGATATGTGACACCTGTATATCTGTGTGCTCCTGAGTCTGTATATGGGAGACTGCGCTGAGTAATGTGATATGTGACACCTGTATATCTGTGTGCTCCTGAGTCTGTATATGGGAGACTGCGCTGAGTAATGTGATATGTGACACCTGTATATCTGTGTGCTCCTGAGTCTGTATATGGGAGACTGAGCTGAGTAATGTGATACCTGTATATCTCTGTGCTCCTGAGTCTGTATATGGGAGACTGCGCTGAGTAATGTAATATGTGACACCTGTTTATCTGTGTGCTCCTGAGTATGTATATGGGAGACTGTGCTGAGTAATGTGATATGTGACACCTGTATATCTGTGTGCTCCTGAGTCTGTATATGGGGGACTGAGCTGAGTAATGTGATATGTGACACTTGTATATCTGTGTGCTCCTGAGTCTGTATATGGGAGACTGTGCTGAGTAATGTGATATGTGACACCTGTATATCTGTGTGCTCCTGAGTCTGTATATGGGAGACTGCGCTGAGTAATGTGATATGTGACACCTGTATATCTGTGTGCTCCTGAGTCTGTATATGGGAGACTGCGCTGAGTAATGTGATATGTGACACCTGTATATCTGTGTGCTCCTGAGTCTGTATATGGGAGACTGAGCTGAGTAATGTGATATGTGACACTTGTATATCTGTGTGGTCCTGAGTCTGTATATGGGAGACTGCGCTGAGTAAAGTGATATGTGACACCTGTATATCTGTGTGCTCCTGAGTCTGTATATGGGAGACTGCGCTGAGTAATGTGATATGTGACACCTGTATATCTGTGTGCTCCTGAGTCTGTATATGGGAGACTGCGCTGAGTAATGTGATATGTGACACCTGTATATCTGTGTGCTCCTGAGTTTGTATATGGGAGACTGCGCTGAGTAATGTGATATGTGACACCTGTATATCTGTGTGCTCCTGAGTCTGTATATGGGAGACTGCGCTGAGTAATGTGATATGTGACACCCGTATATCTGTGTGCTCCTGGGTCTGTATATGGGAGACTGCGCTGAGTAATGTGATATGAGACACCTGTATATCTATGTGACACCTGTATATCTGTGTGCTCCTGAGTCTGTATATGGGAGACTGCGCTGAGTAATGTGATATGTGACACCTGTATAACTGTGTGCTCCTGAGTCTGTATATGGGAGACTGCGCTGAGTAATGTGATATGTGACACCTGTATATCTGTGTGCTCCTGAGTCTGTATATGGGAGACTGCGCTGAGTAATGTGATATGTGACACCTGTATATCTGTGTGCTCCTGGGTCTGTATATGGGAGACTGCGCTGAGTAATGTGATATGTGACACCTGTATATCTGTGTGCTCCTGGGTCTGTATATGGGAGACTGCGCTGAGTAATGTGATATGTGACACCTGTATATGTATGTGACACCTGTATATCTGTGTGCTCCTGAGTCTGTATATGGGAGACTGCGCTGAGTAATGTGATATGTGACACCTGTATAACTGTGTGCTCCTTAGTCTGTATATGGGAGACTGCGCTGAGTAATGTGATATGTGACACCTGTATATCTGTGTGCTCCTGAGTCTGTATATGGGACACTGTGCTGAGTAATGTGATATGTGACACCTGTATAGCTGTGTGCTCCTGAGTCTGTATATGGGAGACTGCGCTGAGTAATGTGATATGTGACACCTGTATATCTGTGTGCTCCTGAGTCTGTATATGGGAGACTGCGCTGAGTAATGTGATAGGTGACACCTGTATAGCTGTGTGCTCCTGAGTCTGTATATGGGAGACTGTGCTGAGTAATGTGATAGGTGACACCTGTATATCTGTGTGCTCCTGAGTCTGTATATGGGAGACTGCGCTGAGTAATGTGATAGGTGACACCTGTATATCTGTGTACTCCTGAGTCTGTACATGGGAGACTGCGCTGAGTAATGTGATAGGTGACACCTGTATATCTGTGTGCTCCTGAGTCTGTACATGGGAGACTGCGCTGAGTAATGTGATAGGTGACACCTGTATATCTGTGTGCTCCTGATTCTGTACATGGGAGACTGCGCTGAGTAATGTGATAGGTGACACCTGTATATCTGTGTGCTCCTGAGTCTGTATATGGGAGACTGCGCTGAGTAATGTGATATGAGACACCTGTATATCTGTGTGCTCCTGAGTCTGTATATGGGAGACTGCGCTGAGTAATGTGATATGTGACACCTGTATATCTGGGTGCTCCTGAGTCTGTATATGGGAGACTGCGCTGAGTAATGTGATATGTGACACTTGTATATGTGTGTGCTCCTGAGTCTGTATATGGGAGACTGCGCTGAGTAATGTGATATGTGACACCTGTATAACTGTGTGCTCCTGAGTCTGTATATGGGAGACTGCGCTGAGTAATGTGATATGAGACACCTGTATATCTATGTGACACCTGTATATCTGTGTGCTCCTGAGTCTGTATATGGGAGACTGCGCTGAGTAATGTGATATGTGACACCTGTATAACTGTGTGCTCCTAAGTCTGTATATGGGAGACTGCGCTGAGTAATGTGATATGTGACACCTGTATATCTGTGTGCTCCTGAGTCTGTATATGGGACACTGTGCTGAGTAATGTGATATGTGACACCTGTATATCTGTGTGCTCCTTAGTCTGTATATGGGAGACTGCGCTGAGTAATGTGATATGTGACACCTGTATATCTGTGTGCTCCTGAGTCTGTATATGGGACACTGTGCTGAGTAATGTGATATGTGACACCTGTATAGCTGTGTGCTCCTGAGTCTGTATATGGGAGACTGCGCTGAGTAATGTGATATGTGACACCTGTATATCTGTGTGCTCCTGAGTCTGTATATGGGAGACTGCGCTGAGTAATGTGATAGGTGACACCTGTATAGCTGTGTGCTCCTGAGTCTGTATATGGGAGACTGTGCTGAGTAATGTGATAGGTGACACCTGTATATCTGTGTGCTCCTGAGTCTGTATATGGGAGACTGCGCTGAGTAATGTGATAGGTGACACCTGTATATCTGTGTACTCCTGAGTCTGTACATGGGAGACTGCGCTGAGTAATGTGATAGGTGACACCTGTATATCTGTGTGCTCCTGAGTCTGTACATGGGAGACTGCGCTGAGTAATGTGATAGGTGACACCTGTATATCTGTGTGCTCCTGATTCTGTACATGGGAGACTGCGCTGAGTAATGTGATAGGTGACACCTGTATATCTGTGTGCTCCTGAGTCTGTATATGGGAGACTGCGCTGAGTAATGTGATATGAGACATCTGTATATCTGTGTGCTCCTGAGTCTGTATATGGGAGACTGCGCTGAGTAATGTGATATGTGACACCTGTATATCTGGGTGCTCCTGAGTCTGTATATGGGAGACTGCGCTGAGTAATGTGATATGTGACACTTGTATATGTGTGTGCTCCTGAGTCTGTATATGGGAGACTGCGCTGAGTAATGTGATATGTGACACCTGTATAACTGTGTGCTCCTGAGTCTGTATATGGGAGACTGCGCTGAGTAATGTGATATGAGACACCTGTATATCTATGTGACACCTGTATATCTGTGTGCTCCTGAGTCTGTATATGGGAGACTGCGCTGAGTAATGTGATATGTGACACCTGTATAACTGTGTGCTCCTGAGTCTGTATATGGGAGACTGCGCTGAGTAATGTGATATGTGACACCTGTATATCTGTGTGCTCCTGAGTCTGTATATGGGACACTGTGCTGAGTAATGTGATATGTGACACCTGTATATCTGTGTGCTCCTGAGTCTGTATCTAGGAGACTGCGCTGAGTAATGTGATATGTGACACCTGTATAGCTGTGTGCTCCTGAGTCTGTAAATGGGAGACTGCGCTGAGTAATGTGATAGGTGACACCTGTATATCTGTGTGCTCCTGAGTCTGTATATGGGAGACTGCGCTGAGTAATGTGATAGGTGACACCTGTATATCTGTGTACTCCTGAGTCTGTACATGGGAGACTGCGCTGAGTAATGTGATATGTGACACCTGTATATCTGTGTGCTCCTGAGTCTGTATATGGGAGACTGCGCTGAGTAATGTGATATGTGACACCTGTATATCTGTGTGCTCCTGAGTCTGTATATGGGAGACTGCGCTGAGTAATGTGATATGTGACACCTGTATATCTGTGTGCTCCTGAGTCTGTATATGGGAGACTGCGCTGAGTAAAGTGATATGTGACACCTGTATATCTGTGTGCTCCTGAGTCTGTATATGGGAGACTGCGCTGAGTAATGTGATATGTGACACCTGTATATCTGTGTGCTCCTGAGTCTGTGTATGGGAGACTGCGCTGAGTAATGTGATATGTGACACCTGTATATCTGTGTGCTCCTGAGTCTGTGTATGGGAGACTGCGCTGAGTAATGTGATATGTGACACCTGTATATCTGTGTGCTCCTGAGTCTGTATATGGGAGACTGCGCTGAGTAATGTGACACCTGTATATCTGTGTGCTCCTGAGTCTGTATATGGGAGACTGCACTGAGTAATGTGATATGTGACACCTGTATATCTGTGTGCTCCTGAGTCTGTATATGGAGACTGTGCTGAGTAATGTGATATGTGTCACCTGTATATCTGTGTGCTCCTGATTCTGTATATGGGAGACTGCGCTGAGTAATGTGATATGTGACACCTGTATATCTGTGTGCTCCTGAGTCTGTATATGGGAGACTGCGCTGAGTAATGTGATATGTGACACCTGTATATCTGTGTGCTCCTGAGTCTGTATATAGGAGACTGCGCTGAGTAATGTGATATGTGACACCTGTATATCTGTGTGCTCCTGAGTCTGTATATGGGAGACTGCGCTGAGTAATGTGATATGTGACACCTGTATATCTGTGTGCTCCTGGGTCTGTATATGGGAGACTGCGCTGAGTAATGTGATATGTGACACCTGTATATCTGTGTGCTCCTGGGTCTGTATATGGGAGACTGCGCTGAGTAATGTGATATGTGACACCTGTATATGTATGTGACACCTGTATATCTGTGTGCTCCTGAGTCTGTATATGGGAGACTGCGCTGAGTAATGTGATATGTGACACCTGTATAACTGTGTGCTCCTTAGTCTGTATATGGGAGACTGCGCTGAGTAATGTGATATGTGACACCTGTATATCTGTGTGCTCCTGAATCTGTATATGGGACACTGTGCTGAGTAATGTGATATGTGACACCTGTATAGCTGTGTGCTCCTGAGTCTGTATATGGGAGACTGCGCTGAGTAATGTGATAGGTGACACCTGTATATCTGTGTACTCCTGAGTCTGTACATAGGAGACTGCGCTGAGTAATGTGATAGGTGACACCTGTATATCTGTGTGCTCCTGAGTCTGTACATGGGAGACTGCGCTGAGTAATGTGATATGTAACACCTGTATATCTGTGTGCTCCTGAGTCTGTACATGGGAGACTGTGCTGAGTAATGTGATATGTGACACCTGTATATCTGTGTGCTCCTTAGTCTGTACATGGGAGACTGCGCTGAGTAATGTTATAGGTGACACCTGTATATCTGTGTGCTCCTGAGTCTGTACATGGGAGACTGCGCTGAGTAATGTGATATGTGACACCTGTATATCTGTGTGCTCCTGAGTCTGTATATGGGAGACTGCGCTGAGTAATGTGATATGTGACACCTGTATATCTGTGTGCTCCTGAGTCTGTATATGGGAGACTGCGCTGAGTAATGTGATATGTGACACCTGTATATCTGTGTGCTCCTGAGTCTATATATATGGGAGACTGCGCTGAGTAATGTGATATGTGACACCTGTATATCTGTGTGCTCCTGAGTCTGTATATGGGAGACTGCGCTGAGTAATGTGATAGGTGACACCTGTATATCTGTGTGCTCCTGAGTCTGTATATGGGAGACTGCGCTGAGTAATGTGATAGGTGACACCTGTATATCTGTGTGCTCCTGAGTCTGTATATGGGAGACTGCGCTGAGTAATGTGATATGTGACACTTGTATATGTGTGTGCTCCTCAGTCTGTATATGGGAGACTGCGCTGAGTAATGTGATATGTGACACCTGTATAACTGTGTGCTCCTGAGTCTCTATGGGAGACTGCGCTGAGTAATGTGATATGTGACACCTGTATATCTGTGTGCTCCTGAGTCTGTATATGGGAGACTGCGCTGAGTAATGTGATATGTGACACCTGTATATCTGTGTGCTCCTGAGTCTGTATATGGGAGACTGCGCTGAGTAATGTGATATGTGACACCTGTATATCTGTGTGCTCCTGAGTCTGTATATGGGAGACTGAGCTGAGTAATGTGATACCTGTATATCTGTGTGCTCCTGAGTCTGTATATGGGAGACTGCGCTGAGTAATGTAATATGTGACACCTGTTTATCTGTGTGCTCCTGAGTCTGTATATGGGAGACTGTGCTGAGTAATGTGATATGTGACACCTGTATATCTGTGTGCTCCTGAGTCTGTATATGGGGGACTGAGCTGAGTAATGTGATATGTGACACTTGTATATCTGTGTGCTCCTGAGTCTGTATATGGGAGACTGTGCTGAGTAATGTGATATGTGACACCTGTATATCTGTGTGCTCCTGAGTCTGTATATGGGAGACTGCGCTGAGTAATGTGATATGTGACACCTGTATATCTGTGTGCTCCTGAGTCTGTATATGGGAGACTGCGCTGAGTAATGTGATATGTGACACCTGTATATCTGTGTGCTCCTGAGTCTGTATATGGGAGACTGAGCTGAGTAATGTGATATGTGACACTTGTATATCTGTGTGGTCCTGAGTCTGTATATGGGAGACTGCGCTGAGTAAAGTGATATGTGACACCTGTATATCTGTGTGCTCCTGAGTCTGTATATGGGAGACTGCGCTGAGTAATGTGATATGTGACACCTGTATATCTGTGTGCTCCTGAGTCTGTATATGGGAGACTGCGCTGAGTAATGTGATATGTGACACCTGTATATCTGTGTGCTCCTGAGTCTGTATATGGGAGACTGCGCTGAGTAATGTGATATGTGACACCTGTATATCTGTGTGCTCCTGAGTCTGTATATGGGAGACTGTGCTGAGTAATGTGATATGTGACACCCGTATATCTGTGTGCTCCTGGGTCTGTATATGGGAGACTGCGCTGAGTAATGTGATATGAGACACCTGTATATCTATGTGACACCTGTATATCTGTGTGCTCCTGAGTCTGTATATGGGAGACTGCGCTGAGTAATGTGATATGTGACACCTGTATAACTGTGTGCTCCTGAGTCTGTATATGGGAGACTGCGCTGAGTAATGTGATATGTGACACCTGTATATCTGTGTGCTCCTGAGTCTGTATATGGGAGACTGCGCTGAGTAATGTGATATGTGACACCTGTATATCTGTGTGCTCCTGAGTCTGTATATGGGAGACTGCGCTGAGTAATGTGATATGTGACACCTGTATATCTGTGTGCTCCTGAGTCTGTATATGGGAGACTGCGCTGAGTAATGTGATATGTGACACCTGTATAACTGTGTGCTCCTGAGTCTGTATATGGGAGACTGAGCTGAGTAATGTGATACCTGTATATCTGTGTGCTCCTGAGTCTGTATATGGGAGACTGCGCTGAGTAATGTGATATGTGACACCTGTATATCTGTGTGCTCCTGAGTCTGTATATGGGAGACTGCGCTGAGTAATGTGATATGTGACACCTGTATATCTGTGTGCTCCTGAGTCTGTATATGGGAGACTGCGCTGAGTAATGTGATATGTGACACCTGTATATCTGTGTGCTCCTGAGTCTGTATATGGGAGACTGCGCTGAGTAATGTGATATGTGACACCTGTATATCTGTGTGCTCCTGAGTCTGTATATGGGAGACTGCGCTGAGTAATGTGATATGTGACACCTGTATATCTGTGTGCTCCTGAGTCTGTATATGGGAGACTGCGCTGAGTAATGTGATATGTGACACCTGTATATCTGTGTGCTCCTGAGTCTGTGTATGGGAGACTGCGCTGAGTAATGTGATATGTGACACCTGTATATCTGTGTGCTCCTGAGTCTGTATATGGGAGACTGCGCTGAGTAATGTGACACCTGTATATCTGTGTGCTCCTGAGTCTGTATATGGGAGACTGCACTGAGTAATGTGATATGTGACACCTGTATATCTGTGTGCTCCTGAGTCTGTATATGGAGACTGTGCTGAGTAATGTGATATGTGTCACCTGTATATCTGTGTGCTCCTGAGTCTGTATATGGGAGACTGCGCTGAGTAATGTGATATGTGACACCTGTATATCTGTGTGCTCCTGAGTCTGTATATGGGAGACTGCGCTGAGTAATGTGATATGTGACACCTGTATATCTGTGTGCTCCTGAGTCTGTATATGGGAGACTGCGCTGAGTAATGTGATATGTGACACCTGTATAACTGTGTGCTCCTGGGTCTGTATATGGGAGACTGCGCTGAGTAATGTGATATGTGACACCTGTATATCTGTGTGCTCCTGGGTCTGTATATGGGAGACTGCGCTGAGTAATGTGATATGTGACACCTGTATATGTATGTGACACCTGTATATCTGTGTGCTCCTGAGTCTGTATATGGGAGACTGCGCTGAATAATGTGATATGTGACACCTGTATAACTGTGTGCTCCTTAGTCTGTATATGGGAGACTGCGCTGAGTAATGTGATATGTGACACCTGTATATCTGTGTGCTCCTGAATCTGTATATGGGACACTGTGCTGAGTAATGTGATATGTGACACCTGTATAGCTGTGTGCTCCTGAGTCTGTATATGGGAGACTGCACTGAGTAATGTGATATGTGACACCTGTATATCTGTGTGCTCCTGAGTCTGTATATGGAGACTGTGCTGAGTAATGTGATATGTGTCACCTGTATAGCTGTGTGCTCCTGAGTCTGTATATGGGAGACTGCGCTGAGTAATGTGATATGTGACACCTGTATATCTGTGTGCTCCTGAGTCTGTATATGGGAGACTGCGCTGAGTAATGTGATAGGTGACACCTGTATATCTGTGTACTCCTGAGTCTGTACATAGGAGACTGCGCTGAGTAATGTGATAGGTGACACCTGTATATCTGTGTGCTCCTGAGTCTGTACATGGGAGACTGCGCTGAGTAATGTGATATGTAACACTTGTATATCTGTGTGCTCCTGAGTCTGTACATGGGAGACTGCGCTGAGTAATGTGATATGTGACACCTGTATATCTGTGTGCTCCTTAGTCTGTACATGGGAGACTGCGCTGAGTAATGTTATAGGTGACACCTGTATATCTGTGTGCTCCTGAGTCTGTACATGGGAGACTGCGCTGAGTAATGTGATATGTGACACCTGTATATCTGTGTGCTCCTGAGTCTGTATATGGGAGACTGCGCTGAGTAATGTGATATGTGACACCTGTATATCTGTGTGCTCCTGAGTCTGTATATGGGAGACTGCGCTGAGTAATGTGATATGTGACACCTGTATATCTGTGTGCTCCTGAGTCTATATATATGGGAGACTGCGCTGAGTAATGTGATATGTGACACCTGTATATCTGTGTGCTCCTGAGTCTGTATATGGGAGACTGCGCTGAGTAATGTGATAGGTGACACCTGTATATCTGTGTGCTCCTGAGTCTGTATATGGGAGACTGCGCTGAGTAATGTGATAGGTGACACCTGTATATCTGTGTGCTTCTGAGTCTGTATATGGGAGACTGCGCTGAGTAATGTGATATGTGACACTTGTATATGTGTGTGCTCCTCAGTCTGTATATGGGAGACTGCGCTGAGTAATGTGATATGTGACACCTGTATAACTGTGTGCTCCTGAGTCTCTATGGGAGACTGCGCTGAGTAATGTGATATGTGACACCTGTATATCTGTGTGCTCCTGAGTCTGTATATGGGAGACTGCGCTGAGTAATGTGATATGTGACACCTGTATATCTGTGTGCTCCTGAGTCTGTATATGGGAGACTGCGCTGAGTAATGTGATATGTGACACATGTATATCTGTGTGCTCCTGAGTCTGTATATGGGAGACTGAGCTGAGTAATGTGATACCTGTATATCTGTGTGCTCCTGAGTCTGTATATGGGAGACTGCGCTGAGTAATGTAATATGTGACACCTGTTTATCTGTGTGCTCCTGAGTCTGTATATGGGAGACTGCGCTGAGTAATGTGATAGGTGACACCTGTATATCTGTGTGCTCCTGAGTCTGTATATGGGAGACTGCGCTGAGTAATGTGATATGTGACACCTGTATATCTGTGTGCTCCTGAGTCTGTATATGGGAGACTGCGCTGAGTAATGTGATATGTGACACCTGTATATCTGTGTGCTCCTGAGTCTGTATATGGGAGACTGCGCTGAGTAATGTGATATGTGACACCTGTATATCTGTGTGCTCCTGAGTCTGTATATGGGAGACTGCGCTGAGTAATGTGATATGTGACACCTGTATATCTGTGTGCTCCTGAGTCTGTATATGGGAGACTGCGCTGAGTAATGTGATATGTGACACCTGTATATCTGTGTGCTCCTGAGTCTGTATATGGGAGACTGCGCTGAGTAATGTGATATGTGACACCTGTATATCTGTGTGCTCCTGAGTCTGTATATGGGAGACTGCGCTGAGTAATGTGATACCTGTATATCTGTGTGCTCCTGAGTCTGTATATGGGAGACTGCGCTGAGTAATGTGATATGTGACACCTGTATATCTGTGTGCTCCTGAGTCTGTATATGGGAGACTGTGCTGAGTAATGTGATATGTGACACCTGTATATCTGTGTGCTCCTGAGTCTGTATATGGTCGACTGAGCTGAGTAATGTGATATGTGACACTTGTATATCTGTGTGCTCCTGAGTCTGTATATGGGAGACTGCGCTGACTAATGTGATATGTGACACCTGTATATCTGTGTGCTCCTGAGTCTGTATATGGGAGACTGCGCTGAGTAATGTGATATGTGACACCTGTATATCTGTGTGCTCCTGAGTCTGTATATGGGAGACTGCGCTGAGTAATGTGATATGTGACACCTGTATATCTGTGTGCTCCTGAGTCTGTATATGGGAGACTGCGCTGAGTAATGTGATATGTGACACTTGTATATGTGTGTGCTCCTGAGTCTGTATATGGGAGACTGCGCTGAGTAATGTGATATGTGACACCTGTATAACTGTGTGCTCCTGAGGCTGTATATGGGAGACTGAGCTGAGTAATGTGATACCTGTATATCTGTGTGCTCCTGAGTCTGTATATGGGAGACTGCGCTGAGTAATGTGATATGTGACACCTGTATATCTGTGTGCTCCTGAGTCTGTATATGGGAGACTGCGCTGAGTAATGTGATATGTGACACCTGTATATCTGTGTGCTCCTGAGTCTGTATATGGGAGACTGCGCTGAGTAAAGTGATATGTGACACCTGTATATCTGTGTGCTCCTGAGTCTGTATATGGGAGACTGCGCTGAGTAATGTGATATGTGACACCTGTATATCTGTGTGCTCCTGAGTCTGTATATGGGAGACTGCGCTGAGTAATGTGATATGTGACACCTGTATATCTGTGTGCTCCTGAGTCTGTGTATGGGAGACTGCGCTGAGTAATGTGATATGTGACACCTGTATATCTGTGTGCTCCTGAGTCTGTATATGGGAGACTGCGCTGAGTAATGTGACACCTGTATATCTGTGTGCTCCTGAGTCTGTATATGGGAGACTGCACTGAGTAATGTGATATGTGACACCTGTATATCTGTGTGCTCCTGAGTCTGTATATGGAGACTGTGCTGAGTAATGTGATATGTGTCACCTGTATATCTGTGTGCTCCTGAGTCTGTATATGGGAGACTGCGCTGAGTAATGTGATATGTGACACCTGTATATCTGTGTGCTCCTGAGTCTGTATATAGGAGACTGCGCTGAGTAATGTGATATGTGACACCTGTATATCTGTGTGCTCCTGAGTCTGTATATGGGAGACTGCGCTGAGTAATGTGATATGTGACACCTGTATATCTGTGTGCTCCTGGGTCTGTATATGGGAGACTGCGCTGAGTAATGTGATATGTGACACCTGTATATCTGTGTGCTCCTGGGTCTGTATATGGGAGACTGCGCTGAGTAATGTGATATGTGACACCTGTATATGTATGTGACACCTGTATATCTGTGTGCTCCTGAGTCTGTATATGGGAGACTGCGCTGAGTAATGTGATATGTGACACCTGTATAACTGTGTGCTCCTTAGTCTGTATATGGGAGACTGCGCTGAGTAATGTGATATGTGACACCTGTATATCTGTGTGCTCCTGAATCTGTATATGGGACACTGTGCTGAGTAATGTGATATGTGACACCTGTATATCTGTGTGCTCCTGAGTCTGTATATGGGAGACTGCGCTGAGTAATGTGATATGTAACACTTGTATATCTGTGTGCTCCTGAGTCTGTACATGGGAGACTGCGCTGAGTAATGTGATATGTGACACCTGTATATCTGTGTGCTCCTTAGTCTGTACATGGGAGACTGCGCTGAGTAATGTTATAGGTGACACCTGTATATCTGTGTGCTCCTGAGTCTGTACATGGGAGACTGCGCTGAGTAATGTGATATGTGACACCTGTATATCTGTGTGCTCCTGAGTCTGTATATGGGAGACTGCGCTGAGTAATGTGATATGTGACACCTGTATATCTGTGTGCTCCTGAGTCTGTATATGGGAGACTGCGCTGAGTAATGTGATATGTGACACCTGTATATCTGTGTGCTCCTGAGTCTATATATATGGGAGACTGCGCTGAGTAATGTGATATGTGACACCTGTATATCTGTGTGCTCCTGAGTCTGTATATGGGAGACTGCGCTGAGTAATGTGATAGGTGACACCTGTATATCTGTGTACTCCTGAGTCTGTATATGGGAGACTGCGCTGAGTAATGTGATAGGTGACACCTGTATATCTGTGTGCTTCTGAGTCTGTATATGGGAGACTGCGCTGAGTAATGTGATATGTGACACTTGTATATGTGTGTGCTCCTCAGTCTGTATATGGGAGACTGCGCTGAGTAATGTGATATGTGACACCTGTATAACTGTGTGCTCCTGAGTCTCTATGGGAGACTGCGCTGAGTAATGTGATATGTGACACCTGTATATCTGTGTGCTCCTGAGTCTGTATATGGGAGACTGCGCTGAGTAATGTGATATGTGACACCTGTATATCTGTGTGCTCCTGAGTCTGTATATGGGAGACTGCGCTGAGTAATGTGATATGTGACACATGTATATCTGTGTGCTCCTGAGTCTGTATATGGGAGACTGAGCTGAGTAATGTGATACCTGTATATCTGTGTGCTCCTGAGTCTGTATATGGGAGACTGCGCTGAGTAATGTAATATGTGACACCTGTTTATCTGTGTGCTCCTGAGTCTGTATATGGGAGACTGCGCTGAGTAATGTGATAGGTGACACCTGTATATCTGTGTGCTCCTGAGTCTGTATATGGGAGACTGCGCTGAGTAATGTGATATGTGACACCTGTATATCTGTGTGCTCCTGAGTCTGTATATGGGAGACTGCGCTGAGTAATGTGATATGTGACACCTGTATATCTGTGTGCTCCTGAGTCTGTATATGGGAGACTGCGCTGAGTAATGTGATATGTGACACCTGTATATCTGTGTGCTCCTGAGTCTGTATATGGGAGACTGCGCTGAGTAATGTGATATGTGACACCTGTATATCTGTGTGCTCCTGAGTCTGTATATGGGAGACTGCGCTGAGTAATGTGATATGTGACACCTGTATATCTGTGTGCTCCTGAGTCTGTATATGGGAGACTGCGCTGAGTAATGTGATATGTGACACCTGTATATCTGTGTGCTCCTGAGTCTGTATATGGGAGACTGCGCTGAGTAATGTGATACCTGTATATCTGTGTGCTCCTGAGTCTGTATATGGGAGACTGCGCTGAGTAATGTGATATGTGACACCTGTATATCTGTGTGCTCCTGAGTCTGTATATGGGAGACTGTGCTGAGTAATGTGATATGTGACACCTGTATATCTGTGTGCTCCTGAGTCTGTATATGGTCGACTGAGCTGAGTAATGTGATATGTGACACTTGTATATCTGTGTGCTCCTGAGTCTGTATATGGGAGACTGCGCTGACTAATGTGATATGTGACACCTGTATATCTGTGTGCTCCTGAGTCTGTATATGGGAGACTGCGCTGAGTAATGTGATATGTGACACCTGTATATCTGTGTGCTCCTGAGTCTGTATATGGGAGACTGCGCTGAGTAATGTGATATGTGACACCTGTATATCTGTGTGCTCCTGAGTCTGTATATGGGAGACTGCGCTGAGTAATGTGATATGTGACACTTGTATATGTGTGTGCTCCTGAGTCTGTATATGGGAGACTGCGCTGAGTAATGTGATATGTGACACCTGTATAACTGTGTGCTCCTGAGTCTGTATATGGGAGACTGAGCTGAGTAATGTGATACCTGTATATCTGTGTGCTCCTGAGTCTGTATATGGGAGACTGCGCTGAGTAATGTGATATGTGACACCTGTATATCTGTGTGCTCCTGAGTCTGTATATGGGAGACTGCGCTGAGTAAAGTGATATGTGACACCTGTATATCTGTGTGCTCCTGAGTCTGTATATGGGAGACTGCGCTGAGTAATGTGATATGTGACACCTGTATATCTGTGTGCTCCTGAGTCTGTATATGGGAGACTGCGCTGAGTAATGTGATATGTGACACCTGTATATCTGTGTGCTCCTGAGTCTGTGTATGGGAGACTGCGCTGAGTAATGTGATATGTGACACCTGTATATCTGTGTGCTCCTGAGTCTGTATATGGGAGACTGCGCTGAGTAATGTGACACCTGTATATCTGTGTGCTCCTGAGTCTGTATATGGGAGACTGCACTGAGTAATGTGATATGTGACACCTGTATATCTGTGTGCTCCTGAGTCTGTATATGGAGACTGTGCTGAGTAATGTGATATGTGTCACCTGTATATCTGTGTGCTCCTGAGTCTGTATATGGGAGACTGCGCTGAGTAATGTGATATGTGACACCTGTATATCTGTGTGCTCCTGAGTCTGTATATAGGAGACTGCGCTGAGTAATGTGATATGTGACACCTGTATATCTGTGTGCTCCTGAGTCTGTATATGGGAGACTGCGCTGAGTAATGTGATATGTGACACCTGTATATCTGTGTGCTCCTGGGTCTGTATATGGGAGACTGCGCTGAGTAATGTGATATGTGACACCTGTATATCTGTGTGCTCCTGGGTCTGTATATGGGAGACTGCGCTGAGTAATGTGATATGTGACACCTGTATATGTATGTGACACCTGTATATCTGTGTGCTCCTGAGTCTGTATATGGGAGACTGCGCTGAGTAATGTGATATGTGACACCTGTATAACTGTGTGCTCCTTAGTCTGTATATGGGAGACTGCGCTGAGTAATGTGATATGTGACACCTGTATATCTGTGTGCTCCTGAATCTGTATATGGGACACTGTGCTGAGTAATGTGATATGTGACACCTGTATAGCTGTGTGCTCCTGAGTCTGTATATGGGAGACTGCGCTGAGTAATGTGATATGTGACACCTGTATATCTGTGTGCTCCTGAGTCTGTATATGGGAGACTGCGCTGAGTAATGTGATAGGTGACACCTGTATATCTGTGTACTCCTGAGTCTGTACATAGGAGACTGCGCTGAGTAATGTGATAGGTGACACCTGTATATCTGTGTGCTCCTTAGTCTGTACATGGGAGACTGCGCTGAGTAATGTGATATGTAACACTTGTATATCTGTGTGCTCCTGAGTCTGTACATGGGAGACTGCGCTGAGTAATGTGATATGTGACACCTGTATATCTGTGTGCTCCTTAGTCTGTACATGGGAGACTGCGCTGAGTAATGTGATATGTGACACCTGTATATCTGTGTGCTCCTGAGTCTGTACATGGGAGACTGCGCTGAGTAATGTGAT
Organism: Taudactylus pleione; assembly: GCA_031769625.1. Taxonomy (NCBI): domain Eukaryota; kingdom Metazoa; phylum Chordata; class Amphibia; order Anura; family Myobatrachidae; genus Taudactylus; species Taudactylus pleione. Next base: position 852,621 of record JAUIMM010001326.1, on the reverse strand, counting down.
ATGTGACACCTGTATATCTGTGTGCTCCTGAGTCTGTATATGGGAGACTGCGCTGAGTAATGTGATATGTGACACCTGTATATCTGTGTGCTCCTGAGTCTGTATATGGGAGACTGCGCTGAGTAATGTGATATGTGACACTTGTATATCTGTGTGCTCCTGAGTCTGTATATGGGAGACTGCGCTGAGTAATGTGATATGTGACACCTGTATATCTGTGTGCTCCTGAGTCTGTATATGGGAGACTGCGCTGAGTAATGTGATATGTGACACCTGTATATCTGTGTGCTCCTGAGTCTGTATATGGGAGAGTGCGCTGAGTAATGTGATATGTGACACCTGTATATCTGTGTGCTCCTGAGTCTGTATATGGGAGACTGAGCTGAGTAATGTGATATGTGACACTTGTATATCTGTGTGGTCCTGAGTCTGTATATGGGAGACTGCGCTGAGTAAAGTGATATGTGACACCTGTATATCTGTGTGCTCCTGAGTCTGTATATGGGAGACTGCGCTGAGTAATGTGATATGTGACACCTGTATATCTGTGTGCTCCTGAGTCTGTATATGGGAGACTGCGCTGAGTAATGTGATATGTGACACCTGTATATCTGTGTGCTCCTGAGTCTGTATATGGGAGACTGCGCTGAGTAATGTGATATGTGACACCTGTATATCTGTGTGCTCCTGAGTCTGTATATGGGAGACTGCGCTGAGTAATGTGATATGTGACACCCGTATATCTGTGTGCTCCTGGGTCTGTATATGGGAGACTGCGCTGAGTAATGTGATATGAGACACCTGTATATCTATGTGACACCTGTATATCTGTGTGCTCCTGAGTCTGTATATGGGAGACTGCGCTGAGTAATGTGATATGTGACACCTGTATAACTGTGTGCTCCTGAGTCTGTATATGGGAGACTGCGCTGAGTAATGTGATATGTGACACCTGTATATCTGTGTGCTCCTGTGTCTGTATATGGGAGACTGCGCTGAGTAATGTGATATGTGACACCTGTATATCTGTGTGCTCCTGAGTCTGTATATGGGAGACTGCGCTGAGTAATGTAATATGTGACACCTGTTTATCTGTGTGCTCCTGAGTCTGTATATGGGAGACTGTGCTGAGTAATGTGATATGTGACACCTGTATATCTGTGTGCTCCTGAGTCTGTATATGGGGGACTGAGCTGAGTAATGTGATATGTGACACTTGAATATCTGTGTGCTCCTGAGTCTGTATATGGGAGACTGTGCTGAGTAATGTGATATGTGACACCTGTATATCTGTGTGCTCCTGAGTCTGTATATGGGAGACTGCGCTGAGTAATGTGACATGTGACACCTGTATATCTGTGTGCTCCTGAGTCTGTATATGGGAGACTGCGCTGAGTAATGTGATATGTGACAACTGTATATCTGTGTGCTCCTGAGTGTATATGGGAGACTGAGCTGAGTAATGTGATATGTGACACTTGTATATCTGTGTGCTCCTGAGTCTGTATATGGGAGACTGCGCTGAGTAAAGTGATATGTGACACCTGTATATCTGTGTGCTCCTGAGTCTGTATATGGGAGACTGCGCTGAGTAATGTGATATGTGACACCTGTATATCTGTGTGCTCCTGAGTCTGTATATGGGAGACTGCGCTGAGTAATGTGATATGTGACACCTGTATATCTGTGTGCTCCTGGGTCTGTATATGGGAGACTGCGCTGAGTAATGTGATATGAGACACCTGTATATCTATGTGACACCTGTATATCTGTGTGCTCCTGAGTCTGTATATGGGAGACTGCGCTGAGTAATGTGATATGTGACACCTGTATAACTGTGTGCTCCTGAGTCTGTATATGGGAGACTGCGCTGAGTAATGTGATATGTGACACCTGTATATCTGTGTGCTCCTGAGTCTGTATATGGGACACTGCGCTGAGTAATGTGATATGTGACACCTGTATATCTGTGTGCTCCTGAGTCTGTATATAGGAGACTGCGCTGAGTAATGTGATATGTGACACCTGTATATCTGTGTGCTCCTGAGTCTGTAAATGGGAGACTGCGCTGAGTAATGTGATAGGTGACACCTGTATATCTGTGTGCTCCTGAGTCTGTATATGGGAGACTGCGCTGAGTAATGTGATAGGTGACACCTGTATAGCTGTGTGCTCCTGAGTCTGTATATGGGAGACTGCGCTGAGTAATGTGATAGGTGACACCTGTATATCTGTGTGCTCCTGAGTCTGTATATGGGAGACTGCGCTGAGTAATGTGATAGGTGACACCTGTATATCTGTGTGCTCCTGATTCTGTACATGGGAGACTGCGCTGAGTAATGTGATATGTGACACCTGTATATCTGTGTGCTCCTGAGTCTGTATATGGGAGACTGCGCTGAGTAATGTGATATGTGACACCTGTATATCTGTGTGCTCCTGAGTCTGTATATGGGAGACTGCGCTGAGTAATGTGATATGTGACACTTGTATATGTGTGTGATCCTGAGTCTGTATATGGGAGACTGCGCTGAGTAATGTGATATGTGACACCTGTATAACTGTGTGCTCCTGAGTCTGTATATGGGAGACTGAGCTGAGTAATGTGATACCTGTATATCTGTGTGCTCCTGAGTCTGTATATGGGAAACTGCGCTGAGTAATGTGATATGTGACACCTGTATATCTGTGTGCTCCTGAGTCTGTATATGGGAGACTGTGCTGAGTAATGTGATATGTGACACCTGTATATCTGTGCTCCTGAGTCTGTATATGGGAGACTGAGCTGAGTAATGTGATATGTGACACTTGTATATCTGTGTGCTCCTGAGTCTGTATATGGGAGACTGCGCTGAGTAATGTGATATGTGACATCTGTATATCTGTGTACTCCTGAGTCTGTATATGGGAGACTGCGCTGAGTAATGTGATACATGTATATCTGTGTGCTCCTGAGTCTGTATATGGGAGACTGCGCTGAGTAATGTGATATGTGACACCTGTATTTCTGTGTGCTCCTGAGTCTGTATATGGGAGACTGAGCTGAGTAATGTGATATGTGACACTTGTATATCTATGTGCTCCTGAGTCTGTATATGGGAGACTGCGCTGAGTAATGTGATATGTGAAACCTGTATATCTGTGTGCTCCTGAGTCTGTATTTGGGAGACTGCGCTGAGTAATGTGATATGTGACACCTGTATATCTGTGTGCTCCTGAGTCTGTATATGGGAGACTGCGCCGAGTAATGTGATATGTGACACCTGTATATCTGTGTGCTCCTGAGTCTGTATATGGGAGACTGCGCTGAGTAATGTGATATGTGACACCTGTATATCTGTGTGCTCCTGAGTCTGTATATGGAGACTGTGCTGAGTAATGTGATATGTGTCACCTGTATGTCTGTGTGCTCCTGAGTCTGTATATGGGAGACTGCGCTGAGTAATGTGATATGTGACACCTGTATATCTGTGTGCTCCTGAGTCTGTATATGGGAGACTGCGCTGAGTAATGTGATATGTGACACCTGTATATCTGTGTGCTCCTGAGTCTGTATATAGGAGACTGCGCTGAGTAATATGATATGTGACACCTGTATATCTGTGTGCTCCTGAGTCTGTATATGGGAGACTGCGCTGAGTAATGTGATATGTGACACCTGTATATCTGTGTGCTCCTGAGTCTGTATATGGGAGACTGCGCTGAGTAATGTGATATGTGACACCTGTATATCTGTGTGCTCCTGAGTCTGTATATGGAGACTGTGCTGAGTAATGTGATATCTGACACCTGTATATATCTGTGTGCTCCTGAGTCTGTATATGGGAGACTGCGCTGAGTAATGTGATATGTGACACCTGTATATCTGTGTGCTCCTGAGTCTGTATATAGTAGACTGCGCTGAGTAATATGATATGTGACACCTGTATATCTGTGTGCTCCTGAGTCTGTATATGGGAGACTGCGCTGAGTAATGTGATATGTGACACCTGTATATCTGTGTGCTCCTGAGTCTGTATATGGGAGACTGTGCTGAGTAATGTGATATGTGACACTTGTATATCTGTGTGCTCCTGAGTCTGTATATGGTTGACTGCGCTGAGTAATGTGATATGTGACACCTGTATATCTGTGTGCTCCTGAGTCTGTATATGGGAGACTGCGCTGAGTAATGTGATATGTGACACCTGTATATCTGTGTGCTCCTGAGTCTGTATATGGGAGACTGCGCTGAGTAATGTGATTTGTGACACCTGTATATCTGTGTGTTCCTGTGTCTGTATATGGGAGACTGCGCTGAGTAATGTGATATGTGACACCTGTATATCTGTGTGCTCCTGTGTCTGTATATGGGAGACTGCGCTGAGTAATATGATATGTAACACCTGTATATCTATGTGCTCCTGAGTCTGTATATGGGAGACTGCGCTGAGTAATGTGATATGTGACACCTGTATATATGTGTGCTCCTGAGTCTGTATATGGGAGACTGCGCTGAGTAATGTAATATGTGACACCTGTATATCTGTGTGCTCCTGAGTCTGTATAAGGGAGACTGCGCTGAGTAATGTGATATGTGACACCTGTATATCTGTGTGCTCCTGAGTCTGTATATGGGAGACTGCGCTGAGTAATGTAATATGTGACACCTGTATATCTGTGTGCTCCTGAGTCTGTATATGGAGACTGCGCTGAGTAATGTGATATGTGACACCTGTATGTCTGTGTGCTCCTGAGTCTGTATATGGGAGACTGTGCTGAGTAATGTGATATGTGACACTTGTATATCTGTGTGCTCCTGAGTCTGTATATGGAGACTGTGCTGAGTAATGTGATATGTGACACCTGTATATATCTGTGTGCTCCTGAGTCTGTATATGGTTGACTGCGCTGAGTAATGTGATATGTGACACCTGTATATATCTGTGTGCTCCTGAGTCTGTATATGGGAGACTGCGCTGAGTAATGTGATATGTGACACCTGTATATCTGTGTGCTCCTGAGTCTGTATATGGGAGACTGCGCTGAGTAATGTGATATGTGACACCTGTATATCTGTGTGCTCCTGAGTCTGTATATGGGACACTGCGCTGAGTAATGTGATATGTGACACCTGTATATCTGTGTGCTCCTGAGTCTGTATATGGGAGACTGTGCTGAGTAATGTGATTTGTGACACCTGTATATCTGTGTGCTCCTGTGTCTGTATATGGGAGACTGCGCTGAGTAATGTGATATGTGACACCTGTATATCTGTGTGCTCCTGAGTCTGTATATGGGACACTGTGCTGAGTAATGTGATATGTGACACCTGTATATCTGTGTGCTCCTGAGTCTGTAAATGGGGGACTGTGCTGAGTAATGTGATATGTGACACCTGTATATCTGTGTGCTCCCGAGTCTGTATATGGGTGACTGCGCTGAGTAATGTGATATGTGCCACCTGTATATCTGTGTGCTCCTGAGTCTATATGGAGACTGCGCTGAGTAATGTGATATGTGATACCTGTATATCTGTGTGCTCCTAAGTCTGTATATGGGAGACTGCGCTGAGTAATGTGATATGTGACACCTGTATATCTATGTGACACCTGTATATCTGTGTGCTCCTGAGTCTGTATATGGGAGACTGCGCTGAGTAATGTGATATGTGACACCTGTATATCTGTGTGCTCCTGAGTCTGTATATGGGAGACTGCGCTGAGTAATGTGATATGTGACACCTGTATATCTGTGTGCTCCTGAGTCTGTATATGGGAGACTGCGCTGAGTAATGTGATATGTGACACTTGTATATGTGTGTGATCCTGAGTCTGTATATGGGAGACTGCGCTGAGTAATGTGATATGTGACACCTGTATAACTGTGTGCTCCTGAGTCTGTATATGGGAGACTGAGCTGAGTAATGTGATACCTGTATATCTGTGTGCTCCTGAGTCTGTATATGGGAAACTGCGCTGAGTAATGTGATATGTGACACCTGTATATCTGTGTGCTCCTGAGTCTGTATATGGGAGACTGTGCTGAGTAATGTGATATGTGACACCTGTATATCTGTGCTCCTGAGTCTGTATATGGGAGACTGAGCTGAGTAATGTGATATGTGACACTTGTATATCTGTGTGCTCCTGAGTCTGTATATGGGAGACTGCGCTGAGTAATGTGATATGTGACATCTGTATATCTGTGTACTCCTGAGTCTGTATATGGGAGACTGCGCTGAGTAATGTGATACATGTATATCTGTGTGCTCCTGAGTCTGTATATGGGAGACTGCGCTGAGTAATGTGATATGTGACACCTGTATTTCTGTGTGCTCCTGAGTCTGTATATGGGAGACTGAGCTGAGTAATGTGATATGTGACACTTGTATATCTGTGTGCTCCTGAGTCTGTATATGGGAGACTGCGCTGAGTAATGTGATATGTGACACCCGTATATCTGTGTGCTCCTGGGTCTGTATATGGGAGACTGCGCTGAGTAATGTAATATGTGACACCTGTTTATCTGTGTGCTCCTGAGTCTGTATATGGGAGACTGTGCTGAGTAATGTGATATGTGACACCTGTATATCTGTGTGCTCCTGAGTCTGTATATGGGGGACTGAGCTGAGTAATGTGATATGTGACACTTGAATATCTGTGTGCTCCTGAGTCTGTATATGGGAGACTGTGCTGAGTAATGTGATATGTGACACCTGTATATCTGTGTGCTCCTGAGTCTGTATATGGGAGACTGCGCTGAGTAATGTGACATGTGACACCTGTATATCTGTGTGCTCCTGAGTCTGTATATGGGAGACTGCGCTGAGTAATGTGATATGTGACAACTGTATATCTGTGTGCTCCTGAGTGTATATGGGAGACTGAGCTGAGTAATGTGATATGTGACACTTGTATATCTGTGTGCTCCTGAGTCTGTATATGGGAGACTGCGCTGAGTAAAGTGATATGTGACACCTGTATATCTGTGTGCTCCTGAGTCTGTATATGGGAGACTGCGCTGAGTAATGTGATATGTGACACCTGTATATCTGTGTGCTCCTGAGTCTGTATATGGGAGACTGCGCTGAGTAATGTGATATGTGACACCTGTATATCTGTGTGCTCCTGGGTCTGTATATGGGAGACTGCGCTGAGTAATGTGATATGAGACACCTGTATATCTATGTGACACCTGTATATCTGTGTGCTCCTGAGTCTGTATATGGGAGACTGCGCTGAGTAATGTGATATGTGACACCTGTATAACTGTGTGCTCCTGAGTCTGTATATGGGAGACTGCGCTGAGTAATGTGATATGTGACACCTGTATATCTGTGTGCTCCTGAGTCTGTATATGGGACACTGCGCTGAGTAATGTGATATGTGACACCTGTATATCTGTGTGCTCCTGAGTCTGTATATAGGAGACTGCGCTGAGTAATGTGATATGTGACACCTGTATATCTGTGTGCTCCTGAGTCTGTAAATGGGAGACTGCGCTGAGTAATGTGATAGGTGACACCTGTATATCTGTGTGCTCCTGAGTCTGTATATGGGAGACTGCGCTGAGTAATGTGATAGGTGACACCTGTATAGCTGTGTGCTCCTGAGTCTGTATATGGGAGACTGCGCTGAGTAATGTGATAGGTGACACCTGTATATCTGTGTGCTCCTGAGTCTGTATATGGGAGACTGCGCTGAGTAATGTGATAGGTGACACCTGTATATCTGTGTGCTCCTGATTCTGTACATGGGAGACTGCGCTGAGTAATGTGATATGTGACACCTGTATATCTGTGTGCTCCTGAGTCTGTATATGGGAGACTGCGCTGAGTAATGTGATATGTGACACCTGTATATCTGTGTGCTCCTGAGTCTGTATATGGGAGACTGCGCTGAGTAATGTGATATGTGACACTTGTATATGTGTGTGATCCTGAGTCTGTATATGGGAGACTGCGCTGAGTAATGTGATATGTGACACCTGTATAACTGTGTGCTCCTGAGTCTGTATATGGGAGACTGAGCTGAGTAATGTGATACCTGTATATCTGTGTGCTCCTGAGTCTGTATATGGGAAACTGCGCTGAGTAATGTGATATGTGACACCTGTATATCTGTGTGCTCCTGAGTCTGTATATGGGAGACTGTGCTGAGTAATGTGATATGTGACACCTGTATATCTGTGCTCCTGAGTCTGTATATGGGAGACTGAGCTGAGTAATGTGATATGTGACACTTGTATATCTGTGTGCTCCTGAGTCTGTATATGGGAGACTGCGCTGAGTAATGTGATATGTGACATCTGTATATCTGTGTACTCCTGAGTCTGTATATGGGAGACTGCGCTGAGTAATGTGATACATGTATATCTGTGTGCTCCTGAGTCTGTATATGGGAGACTGCGCTGAGTAATGTGATATGTGACACCTGTATTTCTGTGTGCTCCTGAGTCTGTATATGGGAGACTGAGCTGAGTAATGTGATATGTGACACTTGTATATCTATGTGCTCCTGAGTCTGTATATGGGAGACTGCGCTGAGTAATGTGATATGTGAAACCTGTATATCTGTGTGCTCCTGAGTCTGTATTTGGGAGACTGCGCTGAGTAATGTGATATGTGACACCTGTATATCTGTGTGCTCCTGAGTCTGTATATGGGAGACTGCGCCGAGTAATGTGATATGTGACACCTGTATATCTGTGTGCTCCTGAGTCTGTATATGGGAGACTGCGCTGAGTAATGTGATATGTGACACCTGTATATCTGTGTGCTCCTGAGTCTGTATATGGAGACTGTGCTGAGTAATGTGATATGTGTCACCTGTATGTCTGTGTGCTCCTGAGTCTGTATATGGGAGACTGCGCTGAGTAATGTGATATGTGACACCTGTATATCTGTGTGCTCCTGAGTCTGTATATGGGAGACTGCGCTGAGTAATGTGATATGTGACACCTGTATATCTGTGTGCTCCTGAGTCTGTATATAGGAGACTGCGCTGAGTAATATGATATGTGACACCTGTATATCTGTGTGCTCCTGAGTCTGTATATGGGAGACTGCGCTGAGTAATGTGATATGTGACACCTGTATATCTGTGTGCTCCTGAGTCTGTATATGGGAGACTGCGCTGAGTAATGTGATATGTGACACCTGTATATCTGTGTGCTCCTGAGTCTGTATATGGAGACTGTGCTGAGTAATGTGATATCTGACACCTGTATATATCTGTGTGCTCCTGAGTCTGTATATGGGAGACTGCGCTGAGTAATGTGATATGTGACACCTGTATATCTGTGTGCTCCTGAGTCTGTATATAGTAGACTGCGCTGAGTAATATGATATGTGACACCTGTATATCTGTGTGCTCCTGAGTCTGTATATGGGAGACTGCGCTGAGTAATGTGATATGTGACACCTGTATATCTGTGTGCTCCTGAGTCTGTATATGGGAGACTGTGCTGAGTAATGTGATATGTGACACTTGTATATCTGTGTGCTCCTGAGTCTGTATATGGTTGACTGCGCTGAGTAATGTGATATGTGACACCTGTATATCTGTGTGCTCCTGAGTCTGTATATGGGAGACTGCGCTGAGTAATGTGATATGTGACACCTGTATATCTGTGTGCTCCTGAGTCTGTATATGGGAGACTGCGCTGAGTAATGTGATTTGTGACACCTGTATATCTGTGTGCTCCTGTGTCTGTATATGGGAGACTGCGCTGAGTAATGTGATATGTGACACCTGTATATCTGTGTGCTCCTGTGTCTGTATATGGGAGACTGCGCTGAGTAATATGATATGTAACACCTGTATATCTATGTGCTCCTGAGTCTGTATATGGGAGACTGCGCTGAGTAATGTGATATGTGACACCTGTATATATGTGTGCTCCTGAGTCTGTATATGGGAGACTGCGCTGAGTAATGTAATATGTGACACCTGTATATCTGTGTGCTCCTGAGTCTGTATAAGGGAGACTGCGCTGAGTAATGTGATATGTGACACCTGTATATCTGTGTGCTCCTGAGTCTGTATATGGGAGACTGCGCTGAGTAATGTAATATGTGACACCTGTATATCTGTGTGCTCCTGAGTCTGTATATGGAGACTGCGCTGAGTAATGTGATATGTGACACCTGTATGTCTGTGTGCTCCTGAGTCTGTATATGGGAGACTGTGCTGAGTAATGTGATATGTGACACTTGTATATCTGTGTGCTCCTGAGTCTGTATATGGAGACTGTGCTGAGTAATGTGATATGTGACACCTGTATATATCTGTGTGCTCCTGAGTCTGTATATGGTTGACTGCGCTGAGTAATGTGATATGTGACACCTGTATATATCTGTGTGCTCCTGAGTCTGTATATGGGAGACTGCGCTGAGTAATGTGATATGTGACACCTGTATATCTGTGTGCTCCTGAGTCTGTATATGGGAGACTGCGCTGAGTAATGTGATATGTGACACCTGTATATCTGTGTGCTCCTGAGTCTGTATATGGGACACTGCGCTGAGTAATGTGATATGTGACACCTGTATATCTGTGTGCTCCTGAGTCTGTATATGGGAGACTGTGCTGAGTAATGTGATTTGTGACACCTGTATATCTGTGTGCTCCTGTGTCTGTATATGGGAGACTGCGCTGAGTAATGTGATATGTGACACCTGTATATCTGTGTGCTCCTGAGTCTGTATATGGGACACTGTGCTGAGTAATGTGATATGTGACACCTGTATATCTGTGTGCTCCTGAGTCTGTAAATGGGGGACTGTGCTGAGTAATGTGATATGTGACACCTGTATATCTGTGTGCTCCCGAGTCTGTATATGGGTGACTGCGCTGAGTAATGTGATATGTGCCACCTGTATATCTGTGTGCTCCTGAGTCTATATGGAGACTGCGCTGAGTAATGTGATATGTGATACCTGTATATCTGTGTGCTCCTAAGTCTGTATATGGGAGACTGCGCTGAGTAATGTGATATGTGACACCTGTATATCTATGTGACACCTGTATATCTGTGTGCTCCTGAGTCTGTATATGGGAGACTGCGCTGAGTAATGTGATATGTGACACCTGTATATCTGTGTGCTCCTGAGTCTGTATATGGGAGACTGCGCTGAGTAATGTGATATGTGACACCTGTATATCTGTGTGCTCCTGAGTCTGTATATGGGAGACTGCGCTGAGTAATGTGATATGTGACACTTGTATATGTGTGTGATCCTGAGTCTGTATATGGGAGACTGCGCTGAGTAATGTGATATGTGACACCTGTATAACTGTGTGCTCCTGAGTCTGTATATGGGAGACTGAGCTGAGTAATGTGATACCTGTATATCTGTGTGCTCCTGAGTCTGTATATGGGAAACTGCGCTGAGTAATGTGATATGTGACACCTGTATATCTGTGTGCTCCTGAGTCTGTATATGGGAGACTGTGCTGAGTAATGTGATATGTGACACCTGTATATCTGTGCTCCTGAGTCTGTATATGGGAGACTGAGCTGAGTAATGTGATATGTGACACTTGTATATCTGTGTGCTCCTGAGTCTGTATATGGGAGACTGCGCTGAGTAATGTGATATGTGACATCTGTATATCTGTGTACTCCTGAGTCTGTATATGGGAGACTGCGCTGAGTAATGTGATACATGTATATCTGTGTGCTCCTGAGTCTGTATATGGGAGACTGCGCTGAGTAATGTGATATGTGACACCTGTATTTCTGTGTGCTCCTGAGTCTGTATATGGGAGACTGAGCTGAGTAATGTGATATGTGACACTTGTATATCTGTGTGCTCCTGAGTCTGTATATGGGAGACTGCGCTGAGTAATGTGATATGTGAAACCTGTATATCTGTGTGCTCCTGAGTCTGTATTTGGGAGACTGCGCTGAGTAATGTGATATGTGACACCTGTATATCTGTGTGCTCCTGAGTCTGTATATGGGAGACTGCGCAGAGTAATGTGATATGTGACACCTGTATATCTGTGTGCTCCTGAGTCTGTATATGGGAGACTGCGCTGAGTAATGTGATATGTGACACCTGTATATCTGTGTGCTCCTGAGTCTGTATATGGAGACTGTGCTGAGTAATGTGATATGTGTCACCTGTATGTCTGTGTGCTCCTGAGTCTGTATATGGGAGACTGCGCTGAGTAATGTGATATGTGACACCTGTATATCTGTGTGCTCCTGAGTCTGTATATGGGAGACTGCGCTGAGTAATGTGATATGTGACACCTGTATATCTGTGTGCTCCTGAGTCTGTATATAGGAGACTGCGCTGAGTAATATGATATGTGACACCTGTATATCTGTGTGCTCCTGAGTCTGTATATGGGAGACTGCGCTGAGTAATGTGATATGTGACACCTGTATATCTGTGTGCTCCTGAGTCTGTATATGGGAGACTGCGCTGAGTAATGTGATATGTGACACCTGTATATCTGTGTGCTCCTGAGTCTGTATATGGAGACTGTGCTGAGTAATGTGATATCTGACACCTGTATATATCTGTGTTCTCCTGAGTCTGTATATGGGAGACTGCGCTGAGTAATGTGATATGTGACACCTGTATATCTGTGTGCTCCTGAGTCTGTATATAGTAGACTGCGCTGAGTAATATGATATGTGACACCTGTATATCTGTGTGCTCCTGAGTCTGTATATGGGAGACTGCGCTGAGTAATGTGATATGTGACACCTGTATATCTGTGTGCTCCTGAGTCTGTATATGGGAGACTGTGCTGAGTAATGTGATATGTGACACTTGTATATCTGTGTGCTCCTGAGTCTGTATATGGTTGACTGCGCTGAGTAATGTGATATGTGACACCTGTATATCTGTGTGCTCCTGAGTCTGTATATGGGAGACTGCGCTGAGTAATGTGATATGTGACACCTGTATATCTGTGTGCTCCTGAGTCTGTATATGGGAGACTGCGCTGAGTAATGTGATTTGTGACACCTGTATATCTGTGTGCTCCTGTGTCTGTATATGGGAGACTGCGCTGAGTAATGTGATATGTGACACCTGTATATCTGTGTGCTCCTGTGTCTGTATATGGGAGACTGCGCTGAGTAATATGATATGTAACACCTGTATATCTATGTGCTCCTGAGTCTGTATATGGGAGACTGCGCTGAGTAATGTGATATGTGACACCTGTATATATGTGTGCTCCTGAGTCTGTATATGGGAGACTGCGCTGAGTAATGTAATATGTGACACCTGTATATCTGTGTGCTCCTGAGTCTGTATAAGGGAGACTGCGCTGAGTAATGTGATATGTGACACCTGTATATCTGTGTGCTCCTGAGTCTGTATATGGGAGACTGCGCTGAGTAATGTAATATGTGACACCTGTATATCTGTGTGCTCCTGAGTCTGTATATGGAGACTGCGCTGAGTAATGTGATATGTGACACCTGTATGTCTGTGTGCTCCTGAGTCTGTATATGGGAGACTGTGCTGAGTAATGTGATATGTGACACTTGTATATCTGTGTGCTCCTGAGTCTGTATATGGAGACTGTGCTGAGTAATGTGATATGTGACACCTGTATATATCTGTGTGCTCCTGAGTCTGTATATGGTTGACTGCGCTGAGTAATGTGATATGTGACACCTGTATATATCTGTGTGCTCCTGAGTCTGTATATGGGAGACTGCGCTGAGTAATGTGATATGTGACACCTGTATATCTGTGTGCTCCTGAGTCTGTATATGGGAGACTGCACTGAGTAATGTGATATGTGACACCTGTATATCTGTGTGCTCCTGAGTCTGTATATGGGACACTGCGCTGAGTAATGTGATATGTGACACCTGTATATCTGTGTGCTCCTGAGTCTGTATATGGGAGACTGTGCTGAGTAATGTGATTTGTGACACCTGTATATCTGTGTGCTCCTGTGTCTGTATATGGGAGACTGCGCTGAGTAATGTGATATGTGACACCTGTATATCTGTGTGCTCCTGAGTCTGTATATGGGACACTGTGCTGAGTAATGTGATATGTGACACCTGTATATCTGTGTGCTCCTGAGTCTGTAAATGGGGGACTGTGCTGAGTAATGTGATATGTGACACCTGTATATCTGTGTGCTCCCGAGTCTGTATATGGGTGACTGCGCTGAGTAATGTGATATGTGCCACCTGTATATCTGTGTGCTCCTGAGTCTATATGGAGACTGCGCTGAGTAATGTGATATGTGATACCTGTATATCTGTGTGCTCCTAAGTCTGTATATGGGAGACTGCGCTGAGTAATGTGATATGTGACACCTGTATATCTATGTGACACCTGTATATCTGTGTGCTCCTGAGTCTGTATATGGGAGACTGCGCTGAGTAATGTGATATGTGACACCTGTATAACTGTGTGCTCCTGAGTCTGTATATGGGAGACTGCGCTGAGTAATGTGATATGTGACACCTGTATAACTGTGTGCTCCTGAGTCTGTATATGGGAGACTGCGCTGAGTAATGTGATATGTGACACCTGTATATCTGTGTGCTCCTGTGTCTGTATATGGGAGACTGCGCTGAGTAATGTGATATGTAACACCTGTATATCTATGTGCTCCTGAGTCTGTATATGGGAGACTGCGCTGAGTAATGTGATATGTGACACCTGTATATCTGTGTGCTCCTGAGTCTGTATATGGGAGACTGCGCTGAGTAATGTAATATGTGACACCTGTATATCTGTGTGCTCCTGAGTCTGTATATGGGAGACTGCGCTGAGTAATGTGATATGTGACACCTGTATATCTGTGTGCTCCTGAGTCTGTATATGGGAGACTGCGCTGAGTAATGTAATATGTGACACCTGTATATCTGTGTGCTCCTGAGTCTGTATATGGAGACTGCGCTGAGTAATGTGATATGTGACACCTGTATATCTGTGTGCTCCTGAGTCTGTATATGGGAGACTGCGCTGAGTAATGTGATATGTGACACCTGTATATCTGTGTGCTCCTGAGTCTGTATATGGGAGACTGCGCTGAGTAATGTGATATGTGACACCTGTATATCTGTGTGCTCCTGAGTCTGTATATGGGAGACTGCGCTGAGTAATGTGATATGTGACACCTGTATATCTGTGTGCTCCTGAGTCTGTATATGGGAGACTGCGCTGAGTAATGTGATATGTGACACCTGTATATCTGTGTGCTCCTGAGTCTGTATATGGGAGACTGCGCTGAGTAATGTGATATGTGACACCTGTATATCTGTGTGCTCCTGAGTCTGTATATGGGAGACTGCGCTGAGTAATGTGATATGTGACACCTGTATATCTGTGTGCTCCTGAGTCTGTATATGGGAGACTGCGCTGAGTAATGTGATATGTGACACCTGTATATCTGTGTGCTCCTGAGTCTGTATATGGGAGACTGCGCTGAGTAATGTGATATGTGAGACCTGTATATCTGTGTGCTCCTGAGTCTGTATATGGGAGACTGCGCTGAGTAATGTGATATGTGACACCTGTATGTGAGCTCCTGTGTCTGTATATGGGAGACTGCGCTGAGTAATGTGATATGTGACACCTGTATATCTGTGTGCTCCTGAGTCTGTATATGGGAGACTGCGCTGAGTAATGTGATATGTGACACCTGTATATCTGTGTGCTCCTGAGTCTGTATATGGGAGACTGCGCTGAGTAATGTGATATGTGACACCTGTATATCTGTGTGCTCCTGAGTCTGTATATGGAGACTGCGCTGAGTAATGTGATATGTGTCACCTGTATGTCTGTGTGCTCCTGAGTCTGTATATGGGAGACTGCGCTGAGTAATGTGATATGTGACACCTGTATGTGAGCTCCTGAGTCTGTATATGGGAGACTGCGCTGAGTAATGTGATATGTTACACCTGTATATCTGTGTGCTCCTGAGTCTGTATATAGGAGACTGCGCTGAATAATATGATATGTGACACCTGTATATCTGTGTGCTCCTGAGTCTGTATATGGGAGACTGCGCTGAGTAATGTGATATGTGACACCTGTATGTGAGCTCTTGAGTCTGTATATGGGAGACTGCGCTGAGTAATGTGATATGTGACACCTGTATATCTGTGTGCTCCTGAGTCTGTAAATGGGAGACTGTGCTGAGTAATGTGATATGTGACACCTGTATATCTGTGTGCTCCTGAGTCTGTATATGGGAGACTGTGCTGAGTAATGTGATATGTGACACCTGTATATATCTGTGTGCTCCTGAGTCTGTATATGGGAGACTGCGCTGAGTAATGTGATATGTGACACCTGTATATCTGTGTGCTCCTGAGTCTGTATATGGGAGACTGCGCTGAGTAATGTGATATGTGACACCTGTATATCTGTGTGCTCCTTAGTCTGTATATGGGAGACTGCGCTGAGTAATGTGATATGTGACACCTGTATATCTGTGTGCTCCTGAGTCTGTATATGGGAGACTGCGCTGAGTAATGTGATTTGTGACACCTGTATATCTGTGTGCTCCTGTGTCTGTATATGGGAGACTGCGCTGAGTAATGTGATATGTGACACCTGTATATCTGTGTGCTCCTGAGTCTGTATATGGGACACTGTGCTGAGTAGTGATATGACACCTGTATATCTGTGTGCTCCTGAGTCTGTATATGGGAGACTGCGCTGAGTAATGTGATATGTGACACCTGTATATCTGTGTGCTCCTGAGTCTGTATATGGGAGACTGCGCTGAGTAATGTGATATGTGACACCTGTATATCTATGTGACACCTGTATATCTGTGTGCTCCTGTGTCTGTATATGGGAGACTGCGCTGAGTAATATGATATGTAACACCTGTATATCTGTGTGCTCCTGAGTCTGTATATGGGAGACTGCGCTGAGTAATGTGATATGTGACACCTGTATATCTGTGTGCTCCTGAGTCTGTATATGGGAGACTGCGCTGAGTAATGTAATATGTGACACCTGTATATCTGTGTGCTCCTGAGTCAGTATATGGGAGACTGCGCTGAGTAATGTGATATGTGACTCCTGTATATCTGTGTGCTCCTGAGTCTGTATATGGGAGACTGCGCTGAGTAATGTAATATGTGACACCTGTATATCTGTGTGCTCCTGAGTCTGTATATGGAGACTGCGCTGAGTAATGTGATATGTGACACCTGTATATCTGTGTGCTCCTGAGTCTGTATATGGGAGACTGCGCTGAGTAATGTGATATGTGACACCTGTATATCTGTGTGCTCCTGAGTCTGTATATGGGAGACTGCGCTGAGTAATGTGATATGTGACACCTGTATATCTGTGTGCTCCTGTGTCTGTATATAGGAGACTGCGCTGAGTAATGTGATATGTGACACCTGTATATCTGTGTGCTCCTGTGTCTGTATATGGGAGACTGCGCTGAGTAATATGATATGTAACACCTGTATATCTATGTGCTCCTGAGTCTGTATATGGGAGACTGCGCTGAGTAATGTGATATGTGACACCTGTATATCTGTGTGCTCCTGAGTCTGTATATGGGAGACTGCGCTGAGTAATGTAATATGTGACACCTGTATATCTGTGTGCTCCTGAGTCTGTATAAGGGAGACTGCGCTGAGTAATGTGATATGTGACACCTGTATATCTGTGTGCTCCTGAGTCTGTATATGGGAGACTGCGCTGAGTAATGTAATATGTGACACCTGTATATCTGTGTGCTCCTGAGTCTGTATATGGAGACTGCGCTGAGTAATGTGATATGTGACACCTGTATATCTGTGTGCTCCTGAGTCTGTATATGGGAGACTGTGCTGAGTAATGTGATATGTGACACTTGTATATCTGTGTGCTCCTGAGTCTGTATATGGAGACTGTGCTGAGTAATGTGATATGTGACACCTGTATATATCTGTGTGCTCCTGAGTCTGTATATGGTTGACTGCGCTGTGTAATGTGATATGTGACACCTGTATATATCTGTGTGCTCCTGAGTCTGTATATGGGAGACTGCGCTGAGTAATGTGATATGTGACACCTGTATATCTGTGTGCTCCTGAGTCTGTATATGGGAGACTGCGCTGAGTAATGTGATATGTGACACCTGTATATCTGTGTGCTCCTGAGTCTGTATATGGGACACTGCGCTGAGTAATGTGATATGTGACACCTGTATATCTGTGTGCTCCTGAGTCTGTATATGGGAGACTGTGCTGAGTAATGTGATTTGTGACACCTGTATATCTGTGTGCTCCTGTGTCTGTATATGGGAGACTGCGCTGAGTAATGTGATATGTGACACCTGTATATCTGTGTGCTCCTGAGTCTGTATATGGGACACTGTGCTGAGTAATGTGATATGTGACACCTGTATATCTGTGTGCTCCTGAGTCTGTAAATGGGGGACTGTGCTGAGTAATGTGATATGTGACTACTGTATATCTGTGTGCTCCCGAGTCTGTATATGGGAGACTGCGCTGAGTAATGTGATATGTGCCACCTGTATATCTGTGTGCTCCTGAGTCTGTATATGGAGACTGCGCTGAGTAATGTGATATGTGATACCTGTATATCTGTGTGCTCCTAAGTCTGTATATGGGAGACTGCGCTGAGTAATGTGATATGTGACACCTGTATATCTATGTGACACCTGTATATCTGTGTGCTCCTGAGTCTGTATATGGGAGACTGCGCTGAGTAATGTGATATGTGACACCTGTATAACTGTGTGCTCCTGAGTCTGTATATGGGAGACTGCGCTGAGTAATGTGATATGTGACGCCTGTATAACTGTGTGCTCCTGAGTCTGTATATGGGAGACTGCGCTGAGTAATGTGATATGTGACACCTGTATATCTGTGTGCTCCTGTGTCTGTATATGGGAGACTGCGCTGAGTAATGTGATATGTAACACCTGTATATCTGTGTGCTCCTGAGTCTGTATATGGGAGACTGCGCTGAGTAATGTGATATGTGACACCTGTATATCTGTGTGCTCCTGAGTCTGTATATGGGAGACTGCGCTGAGTAATGTAATATGTGACACCTGTATATCTGTGTGCTCCTGAGTCTGTATATGGGAGACTGCGCTGAGTAATGTGATATGTGACACCTGTATATCTGTGTGCTCCTGAGTCTGTATATGGGAGACTGCGCTGAGTAATGTAATATGTGACACCTGTATATCTGTGTGCTCCTGAGTCTGTATATGGAGACTGCGCTGAGTAATGTGATATGTGACACCTGTATATCTGTGTGCTCCTGAGTCTGTATATGGGAGACTGCGCTGAGTAATGTGATATGTGACACCTGTATATCTGTGTGCTCCTGAGTCTGTTTATGGGAGACTGCGCTGAGTAATGTGATATGTGACACCTGTATATCTGTGTGCTCCTGAGTCTGTATATGGGAGACTGCGCTGAGTAATGTGATATGTGACACCTGTATATCTGTGTGCTCCTGAGTCTGTATATGGGAGACTGCGCTGAGTAATGTGATATGTGACACCTGTATGTGAGCTCCTGAGTCTGTATATGGGAGACTGCGCTGAGTAATGTGATATGTGACACCTGTATATCTGTGTGCTCCTGAGTCTGTATATGGGAGACTGTGCTGAGTAATGTGATATGTGACACCTGTATATCTGTGTGCTCCTGAGTCTGTATATGGGAGACTGCGCTGAGTAATGTGATAAGTGACACCTGTATATCTGTGTGCTCCTGAGTCTGTATATGGAGACTGTGCTGAGTAATGTGATATGTGTCACCTGTATGTCTGTGTGCTCCTGAGTCTGTATATGGGAGACTGCGCTGAGTAATGTGATATGTGACACCTGTATGTGAGCTCCTGAGTCTGTATATGGGAGACTGCGCTGAGTAATGTGATATGTTACACCTGTATATCTGTGTGCTCCTGAGTCTGTATATAGGAGACTGCGCTGAATAATATGATATGTGACACCTGTATATCTGTGTGCTCCTGAGTCTGTATATGGGAGACTGCGCTGAGTAATGTGATATGTGACACCTGTATGTGAGCTCTTGAGTCTGTATATGGGAGACTGCGCTGAGTAATGTGATATGTGACACCTGTATATCTGTGTGCTCCTGAGTCTGTATATGGGAGACTGTGCTGAGTAATGTGATATGTGACACCTGTATATCTGTGTGCTCCTGAGTCTGTATATGGGAGACTGTGCTGAGTAATGTGATATGTGACACCTGTATATATCTGTGTGCTCCTGAGTCTGTATATGGGAGACTGCGCTGAGTAATGTGATATGTGACACCTGTATATCTGTGTGCTCCTGAGTCTGTATATGGGAGACTGCGCTGAGTAATGTGATATGTGACACCTGTATATCTGTGTGCTCCTTAGTCTGTATATGGGAGACTGCGCTGAGTAATGTGATATGTGACACCTGTATATCTGTGTGCTCCTGAGTCTGTATATGGGAGACTGCGCTGAGTAATGTGATTTGTGACACCTGTATATCTGTGTGCTCCTGTGTCTGTATATGGGAGACTGCGCTGAGTAATGTGATATGTGACACCTGTATATCTGTGTGCTCCTGAGTCTGTATATGGGACACTGTTCTGAGTAGTGATATGACACCTGTATATCTGTGTGCTCCTGAGTCTGTATATGGGAGACTGCGCTGAGTAATGTGATATGTGACACCTGTATATCTGTGTGCTCCTGAGTCTGTATATGGGAGACTGCGCTGAGTAATGTGATATGTGACACCTGTATATCTATGTGACACCTGTATATCTGTGTGCTCCTGTGTCTGTATATGGGAGACTGCGCTGAGTAATATGATATGTAACACCTGTATATCTGTGTGCTCCTGAGTCTGTATATGGGAGACTGCGCTGAGTAATGTGATATGTGACACCTGTATATCTGTGTGCTCCTGAGTCTGTATATGGGAGACTGCGCTGAGTAATGTAATATGTGACACCTGTATATCTGTGTGCTCCTGAGTCTGTATATGGGAGACTGCGCTGAGTAATGTGATATGTGACACCTGTATATCTGTGTGCTCCTGAGTCTGTATATGGGAGACTGCGCTGAGTAATGTAATATGTGACACCTGTATATCTGTGTGCTCCTGAGTCTGTATATGGAGACTGCGCTGAGTAATGTGATATGTGACACCTGTATATCTGTGTGCTCCTGAGTCTGTATATGGGAGACTGCGCTGAGTAATGTGATATGTGACACCTGTATATCTGTGTGCTCCTGAGTCTGTATATGGGAGACTGCGCTGAGTAATGTGATAGGTGACACCTGTATATCTGTGTACTCCTGTGTCTGTATATAGGAGACTGCGCTGAGTAATGTGATAGGTGACACCTGTATAGCTGTGTGCTCCTGATTCGGTATATGGGAGACTGCGCTGAGTAATGTGATAGGTGACACCTGTATATCTGTGTGCTCCTGATTCTGTATATGGGAGACTGCGCTGAGTAATGTGATATGTGACACCTGTATATCTGTGTGCTCCTGAGTCTGTATATGGGACACTGCGCTGAGTAATGTGATATGTGACACCTGTATATCTGTGTGCTCCTGAGTCTGTAAATGGGAGACTGTGCTGAGTAATGTGATATGTGACACCTGTATATCTGTGTGCTCCCGAGTCTGTATATGGGAGACTGCGCTGAGTAATGTGATATGTGACACCTGTATATCTGTGTGCTCCCGAGTCTGTATATGGAGACTGCGCTGAGTAATGTGATATGTGACACCTGTATATCTGTGTGCTCCTGAGTCTGTATATGGGAGACTGCGCTGAGTAATATGATATGTAACACCTGTATATCTGTGTGCTCCTGAGTCTGTATATGGGAGACTGCGCTGAGTAATGTGATATGTGTCACCTGTATGTCTGTGTGCTCCTGAGTCTGTATATGGGAGACTGCGCTGAGTAATGTGATATGTGAGACCTGTATATCTGTGTGCTCCTGAGTCTGTATATGGAGACTGCGCTGAGTAATGTGATATGTGACACCTGTATATCTGTGTGCTCCTGAGTCTGTATATGGGAGACTGCGCTGAGTAATGTGATATGTGACACCTGTATATCTATGTGACACCTGTATATCTGTGTGCTCCTGAGTCTGTATATGGGAGACTGCGCTGAGTAATGTGATATGTGACACCTGTATAACTGTGTGCTCCTGAGTCTGTATATGGGAGACTGCGCTGAGTAATGTGATATGTGACACCTGTATATCTGTGTGCTCCTGTGTCTGTATATGGGAGACTGCGCTGAGTAATGTGATATGTGTCACCTGTATGTCTGTGTGCTCCTGAGTCTGTATATGGGAGACTGCGCTGAGTAATGTGATATGTGACACCTGTATATCTGTGTGCTCCTGAGTCTGTATATGGGAGACTGCGCTGAGTAATGTGATATGTTACACCTGTATATCTGTGTGCTCCTGAGTCTGTATATAGGAGACTGCGCTGAGTAATATGATATGTGACACCTGTATATCTGTGTGCTCCTGAGTCTGTATATGGGAGACTGCGCTGAGTAATGTGATATGTGACACCTGTATGTGAGCTCCTGAGTCTGTATATGGGAGACTGCGCTGAGTAATGTGATATGTGACACCTGTATATCTGTGTGCTCCTGAGTCTGTATATGGGAGACTGCGCTGAGTAATGTGATATGTGACACCTGTATATCTATGTGACACCTGTATATCTGTGTGCTCCTGTGTCTGTATATGGGAGACTGCGCTGAGTAATATGATATGTAACACCTGTATATCTGTGTGCTCCTGAGTCTGTATATGGGAGACTGCGCTGAGTAATGTGATATGTGACACCTGTATATCTGTGTGCTCCTGAGTCTGTATATGGGAGACTGCGCTGAGTAATGTAATATGTGACACCTGTATATCTGTGTGCTCCTGAGTCTGTATATGGGAGACTGTGCTGAGTAATGTGATATGTGACACCTGTATATCTGGGTGCTCCTGAGTCTGTATATGGGAGACTGCGCTGAGTAATGTAATATGTGACACCTGTATATCTGTGTGCTCCTGAGTCTGTATATGGAGACTGCGCTGAGTAATGTGATATGTGACACCTGTATATCTGTGTGCTCCTGAGTCTGTATATGGGAGACTGCGCTGAGTAATGTGATATGTGACACCTGTATATCTGTGTGCTCCTGAGTCTGTATATGGGAGACTGCGCTGAGTAATGTGATAGGTGACACCTGTATATCTGTGTGCTCCTGTGTCTGTATATAGGAGACTGCGCTGAGTAATGTGATAGGTGACACCTGTATAGCTGTGCGCTCCTGAGTCTGTATATGGGAGACTGCGCTGAGTAATGTGATATGTGACACCTGTATAACTGTGTGCTCCTGAGTCTGTATATGGGAGACTGCGCTGAGTAATGTGATATGTGACACCTGTATATCTGTGTGCTCCTGTGTCTGTATATGGGAGACTGCGCTGAGTAATATGATATGTAACACCTGTATATCTGTGTGCTCCTGAGTCTATATATGGGAGACTGCGCTGAGTAATGTGATATGTGTCACCTGTATGTCTGTGTGCTCCTGAGTCTGTATATGGGAGACTGTGCTGAGTAATGTGATATGTGAGACCTGTATATCTGTGTGCTCCTGAGTCTGTATATGGGAGACTGTGCTGAGTAATGTGATATGTGACACCTGTATATCTGTGTGCTCCTGAGTCTGTATATGGGACACTGTGCTGAGTAATGTGATATGTGACACCTGTATATCTGTGTGCTCCTGAGTCTGTATATGGGAGACTGCGCTGAGTAATGTGATATGTGACACCTGTATAACTGTGTGCTCCTGAGTCTGTATATGGGAGACTGCGCTGAGTAATGTGATATGTGACACCTGTATATCTGTGTGCTCCTGTGTCTGTATATGGGAGACTGCGCTGAGTAATGTGATATGTGTCACCTGTATGTCTGTGTGCTCCTGAGTCTGTATATGGGAGACTGCGCTGAGTAATGTGATACGTGACACCTGTATATCTGTGTGCTCCTGAGTCTGTATATGGGAGACTGAGCTGAGTAATGTGATATGTTACACCTGTATATCTGTGTGCTCCTGAGTCTGTATATAGGAGACTGCGCTGAGTAATATGATATGTGACACCTGTATATCTGTGTGCTCCTGAGTCTGTATATGGGAGACTGCGCTGAGTAATGTGATATGTGACACCTGTATGTGAGCTCCTGAGTCTGTATATGGGAGACTGCGCTGAGTAATGTGATATGTGACACCTGTATATCTGTGTGCTCCTGAGTCTGTATATGGGAGACTGTGCTGAGTAATGTGATATGTGACACCTGTATATCTGTGTGCTCCTGAGTCTGTATATGGGAGACTGTGCTGAGTAATGTGATATGTGACACCTGTATATATCTGTGTGCTCCTTAGTCTGTATATGGGAGACTGCGCTGAGTAATGTGATATGTGACACCTGTATATCTGTGTGCTCCTGAGTCTGTATATGGGAGACTGCGCTGAGTAATGTGATATGTGACACCTGTATATCTGTGTGCTCCTGAGTCTGTATATGGGAGACTGCACTGAGTAATGTGATATGTGACACCTGTATATCTGTGTGCTCCTGAGTCTGTATATGGGAGACTGCGCTGAGTAATGTGATTTGTGACACCTGTATATCTGTGTGCTCCTGTGTCTGTATATGGAGACTGCGCTGAGTAATGTGATATGTGACACCTGTATATCTGTGTGCTCCTGAGTCTGTATATGGGACACTGTGCTGAGTAGTGATATGACACCTGTATATCTGTGTGCTCCTGAGTCTGTATATGGGAGACTGCGCTGAGTAATGTGATATGTGACACCTGTATATCTGTGTGCTCCTGGGTCTGTATATGGGAGACTGCGCTGAGTAATGTGATATGTGACACCTGTATATCTATGTGACACCTGTATATCTGTGTGCTCCTGAGTTTGTATATGGGAGACTGCGCTGAGTAATGTGATATGTGACACCTGTATAACTGTGTGCTCCTGAGTCTGTATATGGGAGACTGCGCTGAGTAATGTAATATGTGACACCTGTATATCTGTGTGCTCCTGTGTCTGTATTTGGGAGACTGCGCTGAGTAATATGATATGTAACACCTGTATATCTGTGTGCTCCTGAGTCTGTATATGGGAGACTGTGCTGAGTAATGTGATATGTGACACCTGTATATCTGTGTGCTCCTGAGTCTGTATATGGGAGACTGCGCTGAGTAATGTAATATGTGACACCTGTATATCTGTGTGCTCCTGAGTCTGTATATGGGAGACTGCGCTGAGTAATGTGATATGTGACACCTGTATATCTGTGTGCTCCTGAGTCTGTATATGGGAGACTGCGCTGAGTAATGTAATATGTGACACCTGTATATCTGTGTGCTCCTGAGTCTGTATATGGAGACTGCGCTGAGTAATGTGATATGTGACACCTGTATATCTGTGTGCTCCTGAGTCTGTATGTGGGAGACTGCGCTGAGTAATGTGATATGTGACACCTGTATATCTATGTGACACCTGTATATCTGTGTGCTCCTGTGTCTGTATATGGGAGACTGCGCTGAGTAATGTGATATGTGACACCTGTATATCTGTGTGCTCCTGTGTCTGTATATAGGAGACTGCGCTGAGTAATGTGATAGGTGACACCTGTATAGCTGTGTGCTCCTGAGTCGGTATATGGGAGACTGCGCTGAGTAATGTGATAGGTGACACCTGTATATCTGTGTGCTCCTGAGTCTGTATATGGGACACTGTGCTGAGTAATGTGATATGTGACACCTGTATATCTGTGTGCTCCTGAGTCTGTAAATGGGAGACTGTGCTGAGTAATGTGATATGTGACACCTGTATATCTGTGTGCTCCCGAGTCTGTATATGGTTGACTGCGCTGAGTAATGTGATATGTGACACCTGTATATCTGTGTGCTCCTGAGTCTGTATATGGAGACTGCGCTGAGTAATGTGATATGTGACACCTGTATATCTGTGTGCTCCTGAGTCTGTATATGGGAGACTGCGCTGAGTAATGTGATATGTGACACCTGTATATCTATGTGACACCTGTATATCTGTGTGCTCCTGAGTCTGTATATGGGAGACTGCGCTGAGTAATGTGTTATGTGACACCTGTATAACTGTGTGCTCCTGAGTCTGTATATGGGAGACTGCGCTGAGTAATGTGATATGTGACACCTGTATATCTGTGTGCTCCTGTGTCTGTATATGGGAGACTGCGCTGAGTAATGTGATATGTGTCACCTGTATGTCTGTGTGCTCCTGAGTCTGTATATGGGAGACTGCGCTGAGTAATGTGATACGTGACACCTGTATATCTGTGTGCTCCTGAGTCTGTATATGGGAGACTGCGCTGAGTAATGTGATATGTTACACCTGTATATCTGTGTGCTCCTGAGTCTGTATATAGGAGACTGCGCTGAGTAATATGATATGTGACACCTGTATATCTGTGTGCTCCTGAGTCTGTATATGGGAGACTGCGCTGAGTAATGTGATATGTGACACCTCTATGTGAGCTCCTGAGTCTGTATATGGGAGACTGCGCTGAGTAATGTGATATGTGACACCTGTATATCTGTGTGCTCCTGAGTCTGTATATGGGAGACTGTGCTGAGTAATGTGATATGTGACACCTGTATATCTGTGTGCTCCTGAGTCTGTATATGGGAGACTGTGCTGAGTAATGTGATATGTGACACCTGTATATATCTGTGTGCTCCTGAGTCTGTATATGGGAGACTGCGCTGAGTAATGTGATATGTGACACCTGTATATCTGTGTGCTCCTGAGTCTGTATATGGTAGACTGCGCTAAGTAATGTGATATGTGACACCTGTATATCTGTGTGCTCCTGAGTCTGTATATGGGAGACTGCACTGAGTAATGTGATATGTGACACCTGTATATCTGTGTGCTCCTGAGTCTGTATATGGGAGACTGCGCTGAGTAATGTGATTTGTGACACCTGTATATCTGTGTGCTCCTGTGTCTGTATATGGGAGACTGCGCTGAGTAATGTGATATGTGACACCTGTATATCTGTGTGCTCCTGAGTCTGTATATGGGACACTGTGCTGAGTAGTGATATGACACCTGTATATCTGTGTGCTCCTGAGTCTGTATATGGGAGACTGCGCTGAGTAATGTGATATGTGACACCTGTATATCTGTGTGCTCCTGGGTCTGTATATGGGAGACTGCGCTGAGTAATGTGATATGTGACACCTGTATATCTATGTGACACCTGTATATCTGTGTGCTCCTGAGTTTGTATATGGGAGACTGCGCTGAGTAATGTGATATGTGACACCTGTATAACTGTGTGCTCCTGAGTCTGTATATGGGAGACTGCGCTGAGTAATGTAATATGTGACACCTGTATATCTGTGTGCTCCTGTGTCTGTATTTGGGAGACTGCGCTGAGTAATATGATATGTAACACCTGTATATCTGTGTGCTCCTGAGTCTGTATATGGGAGACTGTGCTGAGTAATGTGATATGTGACACCTGTATATCTGTGTGCTCCTGAGTCTGTATATGGGAGACTGCGCTGAGTAATGTAATATGTGACACCTGTATATCTGTGTGCTCCTGAGTCTGTATATGGGAGACTGCGCTGAGTAATGTGATATGTGACACCTGTATATCTGTGTGCTCCTGAGTCTGTATATGGGAGACTGCGCTGAGTAATGTAATATGTGACACCTGTATATCTGTGTGCTCCTGAGTCTGTATATGGAGACTGCGCTGAGTAATGTGATATGTGACACCTGTATATCTGTGTGCTCCTGAGTCTGTATGTGGGAGACTGCGCTGAGTAATGTAATATGTGACACCTGTATATCTGTGTGCTCCTGAGTCTGTATATGGGAGACTGCGCTGAGTAATGTGATATGTGACACCTGTATATCTGTGTGCTCCTGAGTCTGTATATGGGAGACTGCGCTGAGTAATGTAATATGTGACACCTGTATATCTGTGTGCTCCTGAGTCTGTATATGGAGACTGCGCTGAGTAATGTGATATGTGACACCTGTATATCTGTGTGCTCCTGAGTCTGTATGTGGGAGACTGCGCTGAGTAATGTGATATGTGACACCTGTATATCTATGT
This sequence comes from Taudactylus pleione, assembly GCA_031769625.1. NCBI lineage: Eukaryota > Metazoa > Chordata > Amphibia > Anura > Myobatrachidae > Taudactylus > Taudactylus pleione. Next base: position 824,457 of record JAUIMM010001326.1, on the reverse strand, counting down.
GACACCTGTATATCTGTGTGCTCCTGTGTCTGTATATGGGAGACTGCACTGAGTACTGTGATATGTGACACCTGTATATCTGTGTGCTCCTGTGTCTGTATATAGGAGACTGCGCTGAGTAATGTGATAGGTGACACCTGTATAGCTGTGTGCTCCTGAATCGGTATATGGGAGACTGCGCTGAGTAATGTGATAGGTGACACCTGTATATCTGTGTGCTCCTGATTCTGTATATGGGAGACTGCGCTGAGTAATGTGATAGGTGACACCTGTATATCTGTGTGCCCCTGAGTCTGTATATGGGACACTGTGCTGAGTAATGTGATATGTGACGCCTGTATATCTGTGTGCTCCTGAGTCTGTAAATGGGAGACTGTGCTGAGTAATGTGATATGTGACACCTGTATATCTGTGTGCTCCCGAGTCTGTATATGGGAGACTGCGCTGAGTAATGTGATATGTGACACCTGTATATCTGTGTGCTCCTGAGTCTGTATATGGAGACTGCGCTGAGTAATGTGATATGTGACACCTGTATATCTGTGTGCTCCTGAGTCTGTATATGGGAGACTGCGCTGAGTAATGTGATATGTGACACCTGTATATCTATGTGACACCTGTATATCTGTGTGCTCCTGAGTCTGTATATGGGAGACTGCGCTGAGTAATGTGATATGTGACACCTGTATAACTGTGTGCTCCTGAGTCTGTATAAGGGAGACTGCGCTGAGTAATGTGATATGTGACACCTGTATATCTGTGTGCTCCTGTGTCTGTATATGGGAGACTGCGCTGAGTAATATGATATGTGACAAATGTATATCTGTGTGCTCCTGAGTCTGTAAATGGGAGACTGTGCTGAGTAATGTGATATGTGACACCTGTATATCTGTGTGCTCCTGAGTCTGTATATGGGAGACTGCGCTGAGTAATGTGATATGTGACACCTGTATATCTGTGTGCTCCTGAGTCTGTATATGGAGACTGCGCTGAGTAATGTGATATGTGACACCTGTATATCTGTGTGCTCCTGAGTCTGTATATGGGAGACTGCGCTGAGTAATGTGATATGTGACACCTGTATATCTGTGTGCTCCTGAGTCTGTATATGGGAGACTGCGCTGAGTAATGTGATATGTGACACCTGTATATCTGTGTGCTCCTGAGTCTGTATATGGGAGACTGCGCTGAGTAATGTGATATGTGACACCTGTATATCTGTGTGCTCCTGAGTCTGTATATGGGAGACTGCGCTGAGTAATGTGATATGTGACACCTGTATATCTGTGTGCTCCTGAGTCTGTATATGGGAGACTGCGCTGAGTAATGTGACACCTGTATATCTGTGTGCTCCTGAGTCTGTATATGGGAGACTGCGCTGAGTAATGTGATATGTGACACCTGTATATCTGTGCTCCTGAGTCTGTATATGGAGACTGTGCTGAGTAATGTGATATGTGTCACCTGTATGTCTGTGTGCTCCTGAGTCTGTATATGGGAGACTGCGCTGAGTAATGTGATATGTGACACCTGTATATCTGTGTGCTCCTGAGTCTGTATATGGGAGACTGCGCTGAGTAATGTGATATGTGACACCTGTATATCTGTGTGCTCCTGAGTCTGTATATAGGAGACTGCGCTGAGTAATATGATATGTGACACCTGTATATCTGTGTGCTCCTGAGTCTGTATATGGGAGACTGCGCTGAGTAATGTGATATGTGACACCTGTATGTGAGCTCCTGAGTCTGTATATGGGAGACTGTGCTGAGTAATGTGATATGTGACACCTGTATATCTGTGTGCTCCTGAGTCTGTATATGGGAGACTGTGCTGAGTAATGTGATATGTGACACCTGTATATCTGTGTGCTCCTGAGTCTGTATATGGAGACTGTGCTGAGTAATGTGATATGTGACACCTGTATATCTGTGTGCTCCTGAGTCTGTATATGGAGACTGTGCTGAGTAATGTGATATGTGACACCTGTATATATGTGTGTGCTCCTGAGTCTGTATATGGGAGCATGTGCTGAGTAATGTGATATGTGACCCCTGTATATATCTGTGTGCTCCTGAGTCTGTATATGGGAGACTGCGCTGAGTAATGTGATATGTGACACCTGTATATCTGTGTGCTCCTGAGTCTGTATATGGGAGACTGCGCTGAGTAATGTGATATGTGACACCTGTATATCTGTGTGCTCCTGAGTCTGTATATGGGAGACTGCGCTGAGTAATGTGATTTGTGACACCTGTATATCTGTGTGCTCCTGTGTCTGTATATGGGAGACTGCGCTGAGTAATGTGATATGTGACACCTGTATATCTGTGTGCTCCTGAGTCTGTATATGGGAGACTGCGCTGAGTAATGTGATAGGTGACACCTGTATATCTGTGTGCTCCTGAGTCTGTATATGGGAGACTGCGCTGAGTAATGTGATAGGTGACACCTGTATATCTGTGTGCTCCTGAGTCTGTAAATGGGACACTGTGCTGAGTAATGTGATATGTGACACCTGTATATCTGTGTGCTCCTGAGTCTGTATATGGGACACTGTGCTGAGTAATGTGATATGTGACACCTGTATATCTGTGTGCTCCTGAGTCTGTAAATGGGAGACTGTGCTGAGTAATGTGATATGTGACACCTGTATATCTGTGTGCTCCCGAGTCTGTATATGGGAGACTGCGCTGAGTAATGTGATATGTGACACCTGTATATCTGTGTGCTCCTGAGTCTGTATATGGAGACTGCGCTGAGTAATGTGATATGTGACACCTGTATATCTGTGTGCTCCTGAGTCTGTATATGGGAGACTGCGCTGAGTAATGTGATATGTGACACCTGTATATCTATGTGACACCTGTATATCTGTGTGCTCCTGAGTCTGTATATGGGAGACTGCGCTGAGTAATGTGATATGTGACACCTGTATATCTGTGTGCTCCTGTGTCTGTATATGGGAGACTGCGCTGAGTAATATGATATGTAACACCTGTATATCTGTGTGCTCCTGAGTCTGTATATGGGAGACTGCACTGAGTAATGTGATATGTGACACCTGTATATCTGTGTGCTCCTGAGTCTGTATATGGGAGACTGCGCTGAGTAATGTGATATGTGACACCTGTATATCTGTGTGCTCCTGAGTCTGTATATGGGAGACTGCGCTGAGTAATGTAATATGTGACACCTGTATATCTGTGTGCTCCTGAGTCTGTATATGGAGACTGCGCTGAGTAATGTGATATGTGACACCTGTATATCTGTGTGCTCCTGAGTCTGTATATGGAGACTGCGCTGAGTAAAGTGATATGTGACACCTGTATATCTGTGTGCTCCTGAGTCTGTATATGGGAGACTGCGCTGAGTAATGTGATATGTGACACCTGTATATCTGTGTGCTCCTGAGTCTGTATATGGGAGACTGCGCTGAGTAATGTGATATGTGACACCTGTATATCTGTGTGCTCCTGAGTCTGTATATTGGAGACTGCGCTGAGTAATGTGATATGTGACACCTGCATATCTGTGTGCTCCTGAGTCTGTATATGGGAGACTGCGCTGAGTAATGTGATGTGTGACACCTGTATATCTGTGTGCTCCTGAGTCTGTATATGGGAGACTGCGCTGAGTAATGTGATATGTGACACCTGTATATCTGTGTGCTCCTGAGTCTGTATATGGAGACTGCGCTGAGTAATGTGATATGTGACACCTGTATATCTGTGTGCTCCTGAGTCTGTATATGGGAGACTGCGCTGAGTAATGTGATATGTGACACCTGTATATCTGTGTGCTCCTGAGTCTGTATATGGAGACTGCGCTGAGTAATGTGATATGTGACACCTGTATATCTGTGTGCTCCTGAGTCTGTATATGGGAGACTGCGCTGAGTAATGTGATATGTGACACCTGTATATCTGTGTGCTCCTGAGTCTGTATATGGAGACTGCGCTGAGTAATGTGATATGTGACACCTGTATAACTGTGTGCTCCTGAGTCTGTATATGGTGACTGCGCTGAGTAATGTGATATGTGACACCTGTATATCTGTGTGCTCCTGAGTCTGTATATGGGAGACTGCGCTGAGTAATGTGATATGTGACACCTGTATATCTGTGTGCTCCTGAGTCTGTATATGGGAGACTGCGCTGAGTAATGTGATATGTGACACCTGTATATCTGTGTGCTCCTGAGTCTGTATATGGGAGACTGCGCTGAGTAATGTGATATGTGACACCTGTATATCTATGTGACACCTGTATATCTGTGTGCTCCTGAGTCTGTATATGGGAGACTGCGCTGAGTAATGTGATATGTGACACCTGTATAACTGTGTGCTCCTGAGTCTGTATATGGGAGACTGCGCTAAGTAATGTAATATGTGACACCTGTATATCTGTGTGCTCCTGTGTCTGTATATGGGAGACTGCGCTGAGTAATGTAATATGTGACACCTGTATATCTGTGTGCTCCTGAGTCTGTATATGGTGACTGCGCTGAGTAATGTGATATGTGACACCTGTATATCTGTGTGCTCCTGAGTCTGTATATGGGAGAATGCGCTGAGTAATGTGATATGTGACACCTGTATATCTGTGTGCTCCTGAGTCTGTATATGGGAGACTGCGCTGAGTAATGTGATATGTGACACCTGTATATCTGTGTGCTCCTGTGTCTGTATATAGGAGACTGCGCTGAGTAATGTGATAGGTGACACCTGTATAGCTGTGTGCTCCTGAGTCTGTATATGGGAGACTGCGCTGAGTAATGTGATATGTGACACCTGTATATCTGTGTGCTCCTGAGTCTGTATATGGAGACTGCGCTGAGTAATGTGATATGTGACACCTGTATATCTGTGTGCTCCTGAGTCTGTATATGGGAGACTGAGCTGAGTAATGTGATATGTGACACCTGTATATCTGTGTGCTCCTGAGTCTGTATATGGGAGACTGCGCTGAGTAATATGATATGTAACACCTGTATATCTGTGTGCTCCTGAGTCTGTATATGGGAGACTGCGCTGAGTAATGTGATATGTAACACCTGTATATCTGTGTGCTCCTGAGTCTGTATATGGGAGACTGCGCTGAGTAATGTGATATGTGACACCTGTATAACTGTGTGCTCCTGAGTCTGTATATGGGAGACTGAGCTGAGTAATGTGACACCTGTATATCTGTGTGCTCCTGAGTCTGTATATGGGAGACTGCGCTGAGTAATGTGATATGTGACACCTGTATATCTGTGTGCTCCTGTGTCTGTATATAGGAGACTGCGCTGAGTAATGTGATAGGTGACACCTGTATATCTGTGTGCTCCTGAGTCTGTATATGGAGACTGCGCTGAGTAATGTGATATGTGACACCTGTATATCTGTGTGCTCCTGAGTCTGTATATGGGAGACTGCGCTGAGTAATGTGATATGTGACACCTGTATATCTATGTGACACCTGTATATCTGTGTGCTCCTGAGTCTGTATATGGGAGACTGCGCTGAGTAATGTGATATGTGACACCTGTATAACTGTGTGCTCCTGAGTCTGTATATGGGAGTCTGCGCTAAGTAATGTAATATGTGACACCTGTATATCTGTGTGCTCCAGTGTCTGTATATGGAGACTGCGCTGAGTAATGTGATATGTGACACCTGTATATCTGTGTGCTCCTGAGTCTGTATATGGGAGACTGAGCTGAGTAATGTGATATGTGACACCTGTATATCTGTGTGCTCCTGAGTCTGTATATGGGAGACTGCGCTGAGTAATATGATATGTAACACCTGTATATCTGTGTGCTCCTGAGTCTGTATATGGGAGACTGCGCTGAGTAATGTGATATGTAACACCTGTATATCTGTGTGCTCCTGAGTCTGTATATGGGAGACTGCGCTGAGTAATGTGATATGTGACACCTGTATAACTGTGTGCTCCTGAGTCTGTATATGGGAGACTGAGCTGAGTAATGTGACACCTGTATATCTGTGTGCTCCTGAGTCTGTATATGGGAGACTGCGCTGAGTAATGTGATATGTGACACCTGTATATCTGTGTGCTCCTGTGTCTGTATATAGGAGACTGCGCTGAGTAATGTGATAGGTGACACCTGTATATCTGTGTGCTCCTGAGTCTGTATATGGAGACTGCGCTGAGTAATGTGATATGTGACACCTGTATATCTGTGTGCTCCTGAGTCTGTATATGGGAGACTGCGCTGAGTAATGTGATATGTGACACCTGTATATCTATGTGACACCTGTATATCTGTGTGCTCCTGAGTCTGTATATGGGAGACTGCGCTGAGTAATGTGATATGTGACACCTGTATAACTGTGTGCTCCTGAGTCTGTATATGGGAGTCTGCGCTAAGTAATGTAATATGTGACACCTGTATATCTGTGTGCTCCAGTGTCTGTATATGGGAGACTGCGCTGAGTAATATGATATGTAACACCTGTATATCTGTGTGCTCCTGAGTCTGTATATGGGAGACTGCGCTGAGTAATGTGATATGTAACACCTGTATATCTGTGTGCTCCTGAGTCTGTATATGGGAGACTGCGCTGAGTAATGTGATATGTGACACCTGTATAACTGTGTGCTCCTGAGTCTGTATATGGGAGACTGAGCTGAGTAATATGACACCTGTATATCTGTGTGCTCCTGAGTCTGTATATGGGAGACTGCGCTGAGTAATGTGATAGGTGACACCTGTATATCTGTGTGCTCCTGAGTCTGTATATGGGAGACTGCGCTGAGTAATGTGATATGTGACACCTGTATATCTGTGTGCTCCTGAGTCTGTATATGGGAGACTGCGCTGAGTAATGTGATATGTGACACCTGTATATCTGTGTGCTCCTGAGTCTGTATATGTGAGACTGCGCTGAGTAATGTGACACCTGTATATCTGTGTGCTCCTGAGTCTGTATATAGGAGACTGCGCTGAGTAATGTGATATGTGACACCTGTATATCTGTGTGCTCCTGAGTCTGTATATGGAGACTGCGCTGAGTAATGTGATATGTGACACCTGTATATCTGTGTGCTCCTGAGTCTGTATATGGGAGACTGAGCTGAGTAATGTGATATGTGACACTTGTATATCTGTGTGCTCCTGAGTCTGTATATGGGAGACTGCGCTGAGTAATGTGATATGTGACACCTGTATATCTGTGTGCTCCTGAGTCTGTATATGGGAGACTGCGCTGAGTAATGTGATATGTGACACCTGTATATCTGTGTGCTCCTGAGTCTGTATATGGGAGACTGCGCTGAGTAATGTGATATGTGACACCTGTATATCTGTGTGCTCCTGAGTCTGTATATGGGAGACTGCGCTGAGTAATGTGATATGTGACACCTGTATATCTGTGCTCCTGAGTCTGTATATGGGAGACTGAGCTGAGTAATGTGATATGTGACACCTGTATATCTGTGTGCTCCTGAGTCTGTATATGGGAGACTGCGCTGAGTAATGTGATATGTGACATCTGTATATCTGTGTGCTCCTGAGTCTGTATATGGGAGACTGCGCTGAGTAATGTGATATGTGACACATGTATATCTGTGTGCTCCTGAGTCTGTATATGGGAGACTGCGCTGAGTAATGTGATATGTGACACCTGTATATCTGTGTGCTCCTGAGTCTGTATATGGGAGACTGAGCTGAGTAATGTGATATGTGACACTTGTATATCTGTGTGCTCCTGAGTCTGTATATGCGAGACTGCGCTGAGTAATGTGATATGTGACACCTGTATATCTGTGTGCTCCTGAGTCTGTATATGGGAGACTGCGCTGAGTAATGTGATATGTGACACCTGTATATCTGTGTGCTCCTGAGTCTGTATATGGGAGACTGCGCTGAGTAATGTGATATGTGACACCTGTATATCTGTGTGCTCCTGAGTCTGTATATGTGAGACTGCGCTGAGTAATGTGACACCTGTATATCTGTGTGCTCCTGAGTCTGTATATAGGAGACTGCGCTGAGTAATGTGATATGTGACACCTGTATATCTGTGTGCTCCTGAGTCTGTATATGGAGACTGCGCTGAGTAATGTGATATGTGACACCTGTATATCTGTGTGCTCCTGAGTCTGTATATGGGAGACTGAGCTGAGTAATGTGATATGTGACACTTGTATATCTGTGTGCTCCTGAGTCTGTATATGGGAGACTGCGCTGAGTAATGTGATATGTGACACCTGTATATCTGTGTGCTCCTGAGTCTGTATATGGGAGACTGCGCTGAGTAATGTGATATGTGACACCTGTATATCTGTGTGCTCCTGAGTCTGTATATAGGAGACTGCACTGAGTAATGTGATATGTGACACCTGTATATCTGTGTGCTCCTGAGACTGTATATGGAGACTGTGCTGAGTAATGTGATATGTGTCACCTGTATGTCTGTGTGCTCCTGAGTCTGTATATGGGAGACTGCGCTGAGTAATGTGATATGTGACACCTGTATATCTGTGTGCTCCTGAGTCTGTATATGGGAGACTGCGCTGAGTAATGTGATATGTGACACCTGTATATCTGTGTGCTCCTGAGTCTGTATATGGGAGACTGCGCTGAGTAATGTGATATGTGACACCTGTATATCTATGTGACACCTGTATATCTGTGTGCTCCTGAGTCTGTATATGGGAGACTGCGCTGAGTAATGTGATATGTGACACCTGTATAACTGTGTGCTCCTGAGTCTGTATATGGAAGACTGCGCTAAGTAATGTAATATGTGACACCTGTATATCTGTGTGCTCCTGTGTCTGTATATGGGAGACTGCGCTGAGTAATATGATATGTAACACCTGTATATCTGTGTGCTCCTGAGTCTGTATATGTGAGACTGCGCTGAGTAATGTGACACCTGTATATCTGTGTGCTCCTGAGTCTGTATATGGGAGACTGCGCTGAGTAATGTGATATGTGACACCTGTATATCTGTGTGCTCCTGAGTCTGTATATGCGAGACTGCGCTGAGTAATGTGATATGTGACACCTGTATATCTGTGTGCTCCTGTGTCTGTATATGGGAGACTGCGCTGAGTAATATGATATGTAACACCTGTATATCTGTGTGCTCCTGAGTCTGTATATGGGAGACTGCGCTGAGTAATGTGATATGTGACACCTGTATATCTGTGTGCTCCTGGGTCTGTATATGGGAGACTGCGCTGAGTAATGTGATATGTGACACCTGTATATCTGTGTGCTCCTGAGTCTGTATATGGGAGACTGCGCTGAGTAATGTGATATGTGACACCTGTATATCTGTGTGCTCCTGAGTCTGTATATGGGAGGCTGCGCTGAGTAATGTAATATGTGACACCTGTATATCTGTGTGCTCCTGAGTCTGTATATGGTGACTGCGCTGAGTAATGTGATATGTGACACCTGTATATCTGTGTGCTCCTGAGTCTGTATATGGGAGACTGCGCTGAGTAATGTGATATGTGACACCTGTATATCTGTGTGCTCCTGAGTCTGTATATGGGAGACTGCGCTGAGTAATGTGATATGTGACACCTGTATATCTGTGTGCTCCTGTGTCTGTATATAGGAGACTGCGCTGAGTAATGTGATAGGTGACACCTGTATAGGTGTGTGCTCCTGAGTCTGTATATGGGAGACTGCGCTGAGTAATGTGATATGTGACACCTGTATATCTGTGTGCTCCTGAGTCTGTATATGGAGACTGCGCTGAGTAATGTGATATGTGACTCCTGTATATCTGTGTGCTCCTGAGTCTGTATATGGGAGACTGCGCTGAGTAATGTGATATGTGACACCTGTATATCTATGTGACACCTGTATATCTGTGTGCTCCTGAGTCTGTATATGGGAGACTGCGCTGAGTAATGTGATATGTGACACTTGTATAACTGTGTGCTCCTGAGTCTGTATATGGGAGACTGCGCTAAGTAATGTAATATGTGACACCTGTATATCTGTGTGCTCCTGTGTCTGTATATGGGAGACTGCGCTGAGTAATGTAATATGTGACACCTGTATATCTGTGTGCTCCTGAGTCTGTATATGGTGACTGCGCTGAGTAATGTGATATGTAACACCTGTATATCTGTGTGCTCCTGAGTCTGTATTTGGGAGAATGCGCTGAGTAATGTGATATGTGACACCTGTATATCTGTGTGCTCCTGAGTCTGTATATGGGAGACTGCGCTGAGTAATGTGATAGGTGACACCTGTATATCTGTGTGCTCCTGTGTCTGTATATAGGAGACTGCGCTGAGTAATGTGATAGGTGACACCTGTATAGCTGTGTGCTCCTGAGTCTGTATATGGGAGACTGCGCTGAGTAATGTGAAATGTGACACCTGTATATCTGTGTGCTCCTGAGTCTGTATATGGAGACTGCGCTGAGTAATGTGATATGTGACACCAGTATATCTGTGTGCTCCTGAGTCTGTGTATGGGAGACTGCGCTGAGTAATGTGATATGTGACACCTGTATATCTATGTGACACCTGTATATCTGTGTGCTCCTGAGTCTGTATATGGGAGACTGCGCTGAGTAATGTGATATGTGACACCTGTATAACTGTGTGCTCCTGAGTCTGTATATGGGAGACTGCGCTAAGTAATGTAATATGTGACACCTGTATATCTGTGTGCTCCAGTGTCTGTATATGGGAGACTGCGCTGAGTAATATGATATGTAACACCTGTATATCTGTGTGCTCCTGAGTCTGTATATGGGAGACTGCGCTGAGTAATGTGATATGTAACACCTGTATATCTGTGTGCTCCTGAGTCTGTATATGGGAGACTGCGCTGAGTAATGTGATATGTGACACCTGTATAACTGTGTGCTCCTGAGTCTGTATATGGGAGACTGAGCTGAGTAATGTGACACCTGTATATCTGTGTGCTCCTGAGTCTGTATATGGGAGACTGCGCTGAGTAATGTGATATGTGACACCTGTATATCTGTGTGCTCCTGTGTCTGTATATAGGAGACTGCGCTGAGTAATGTGATAGGTGACACCTGTATAGCTGTGTGCTCCTGAGTCTGTATATGGGAGACTGCGCTGAGTAATGTGATATGTGACACCTGTATATCTGTGTGCTCCTGAGTCTGTATATGGAGACTGCGCTGAGTAATGTGATATGTGACACCTGTATATCTGTGTGCTCCTGAGTCTGTATATGGGAGACTGCGCTGAGTAATGTGATATGTGACACCTGTATATCTATGTGACACCTGTATATCTGTGTGCTCCTGAGTCTGTATATAGGGGGACTGCGCTGAGTAATGTGATATGTGACACCTGTATATCTGTGTGCTCCTGAGTCTGTATATGGGAGACTGCGCTGAGTAATGTGATATGTGACACCTGTATATCTGTGTGCTCCTGAGTCTGTATATGGGAGACTGCGCTGAGTAATGTGATATGTGACACCTGTATAACTGTGTGCTCCTGAGTCTGTATATGGGAGACTGCGCTTTGTAATGTAATATGTGACACCTGTATATCTGTGTGCTCCAGTGTCTGTATATGGGAGACTGCGCTGAGTAATATGATATGTAACACCTGTATATCTGTGTGCTCCTGAGTCTGTATATGGGAGACTGCGCTGAGTAATGTGATATGTAACACCTGTATATCTGTGTGCTCCTGAGTCTGTATATGGGAGACTGCGCTGAGTAATGTGATATGTGACACCTGTATAACTGTGTGCTCCTGAGTCTGTATATGGGAGACTGAGCTGAGTAATGTGACACCTGTATATCTGTGTGCTCCTGAGTCTGTATATGGGAGACTGCGCTGAGTAATGTGATAGGTGACACCTGTATATCTGTGTGCTCCTGAGTCTGTATATGGGAGACTGCGCTGAGTAATGTGATATGTGACACCTGTATATCTGTGTGCTCCTGAGTCTGTATATGGGAGACTGCGCTGAGTAATGTGATATGTGACACCTGTATATCTGTGTGCTCCTGAGTCTGTATATGTGAGACTGCGCTGAGTAATGTGACACCTGTATATCTGTGTGCTCCTGAGTCTGTATATAGGAGACTGCGCTGAGTAATGTGATATGTGACACCTGTATATCTGTGTGCTCCTGAGTCTGTATATGGAGACTGCGCTGAGTAATGTGATATGTGACACCTGTATATCTGTGTGCTCCTGAGTCTGTATATGGGAGACTGAGCTGAGTAATGTGATATGTGACACTTGTATATCTGTGTGCTCCTGAGTCTGTATATGGGAGACTGCGCTGAGTAATGTGATATGTGACACCTGTATATCTGTGCTCCTGAGTCTGTATATGGGAGACTGAGCTGAGTAATGTGATATGTGACACCTGTATATCTGTGTGCTCCTGAGTCTGTATATGGGAGACTGCGCTGAGTAATGTGATATGTGACATCTGTATATCTGTGTGCTCCTGAGTCTGTATATGGGAGACTGCGCTGAGTAATGTGATATGTGACACATGTATATCTGTGTGCTCCTGAGTCTGTATATGGGAGACTGCGCTGAGTAATGTGATATGTGACACCTGTATATCTGTGTGCTCCTGAGTCTGTATATGGGAGACTGAGCTGAGTAATGTGATATGTGACACTTGTATATCTGTGTGCTCCTGAGTCTGTATATGCGAGACTGCGCTGAGTAATGTGATATGTGACACCTGTATATCTGTGTGCTCCTGAGTCTGTATATGGGAGACTGCGCTGAGTAATGTGATATGTGACACCTGTATATCTGTGTGCTCCTGAGTCTGTATATGGGAGACTGCGCTGAGTAATGTGATATGTGACACCTGTATATCTGTGTGCTCCTGAGTCTGTATATGGGAGACTGCGCTGAGTAATGTGATATGTGACACCTGTATATCTGTGCTCCTGAGTCTGTATATGGGAGACTGAGCTGAGTAATGTGATATGTGACACCTGTATATCTGTGTGCTCCTGAGTCTGTATATGGGAGACTGCGCTGAGTAATGTGATATGTGACATCTGTATATCTGTGTGCTCCTGAGTCTGTATATGGGAGACTGCGCTGAGTAATGTGATATGTGACACATGTATATCTGTGTGCTCCTGAGTCTGTATATGGGAGACTGCGCTGAGTAATGTGATATGTGACACCTGTATATCTGTGTGCTCCTGAGTCTGTATATGGGAGACTGAGCTGAGTAATGTGATATGTGACACTTGTATATCTGTGTGCTCCTGAGTCTGTATATGCGAGACTGCGCTGAGTAATGTGATATGTGACACCTGTATATCTGTGTGCTCCTGAGTCTGTATATGGGAGACTGCGCTGAGTAATGTGATATGTGACACCTGTATATCTGTGTGCTCCTGAGTCTGTATATGGGAGACTGCGCTGAGTAATGTGATATGTGACACCTGTATATCTGTGTGCTCCTGAGTCTGTATATGTGAGACTGCGCTGAGTAATGTGATATGTGACACCTGTATATCTATGTGACACCTGTATATCTGTGTGCTCCTGAGTCTGTATATGGGAGACTGCGCTGAGTAATGTGATATGTGACACCTGTATAACTGTGTGCTCCTGAGTCTGTATATGGGAGACTGCGCTAAGTAATGTAATATGTGACACCTGTATATCTGTGTGCTCCTGTGTCTGTATATGGGAGACTGCGCTGAGTAATATGATATGTAACACCTGTATATCTGTGTGCTCCTGAGTCTGTATATGGGAGACTGCGCTGAGTAATGTGATATGTAACACCTGTATATCTGTGTGCTCCTGAGTCTGTATATGCGAGACTGCGCTGAGTAATGTGATATGTGACACCTGTATATCTGTGTGCTCCTGAGTCTGTATATGTGAGACTGCGCTGAGTAATGTGACACCTGTATATCTGTGTGCTCCTGAGTCTGTATATGGGAGACTGCGCTGAGTAATGTGATATGTGACACCTGTATATCTGTGTGCTCCTGAGTCTGTATATGCGAGACTGCGCTGAGTAATGTGATATGTGACACCTGTATATCTGTGTGCTCCTGAGTCTGTATATGGGAGACTGCGCTGAGTAATGTGATATGTGACACCTGTATATCTGTGTGCTCCTGAGTCTGTATATGGGAGACTGCTCTGAGTAATGTGATATGTGACACCTGTATATCTGTGTGCTCCTGAGTCTGTATATGTGAGACTGCGCTGAGTAATGTGACACCTGTATATCTGTGTGCTCCTGAGTCTGTATATGGGAGACTACGCTGAGTAATGTGATATGTGACACCTGTATATCTGTGTGCTCCTGAGTCTGTATATGGAGACTGTGCTGAGTAATGTGATATGTGTCACCTGTATGTCTGTGTGCTCCTGAGTCTGTATATGGGAGACTGCGCTGAGTAATGTGATATGTGACACCTGTATATCTGTGTGCTCCTGAGTCTGTATATGGGAGACTGCGCTGAGTAATGTGATATGTGACACCTGTATATCTGTGTGCTCCTGAGTCTGTATATAGGAGACTGCACTGAGTAATGTGATATGTGACACCTGTATATCTGTGTGCTCCTGAGTCTGTATATGGAGACTGTGCTGAGTAATGTGATATGTGTCACCTGTATGTCTGTGTGCTCCTGAGTCTGTATATGGGAGACTGCGCTGAGTAATGTGATATGTGACACCTGTATATCTGTGTGCTCCTGAGTCTGTATATGGGAGACTGCGCTGAGTAATGTGATATGTGACACCTGTATATCTGTGTGCTCCTGAGTCTGTATATAGGAGACTGCGCTGAGTAATGTGATATGTGACACCTGTATATCTGTGTGCTCCTGAGTCTATATATGGGAGACTGCGCTGAGTAATGTGATATGTGACACCTGTATATCTGTGTGCTCCTGAGTCTGTATATGGAGACTGCGCTGAGTAATGTGATATGTGACACCTGTATATCTGTGTGCTCCTGAGTCTGTATATGGGAGACTGCGCTGAGTAATGTGATATGTGACACCTGTATATCTATGTGACACCTGTATATCTGTGTGCTCCTGAGTCTGTATATGGGAGACTGCGCTGAGTAATGTGATATGTGACACCTGTATAACTGTGTGCTCCTGAGTTTGTATATGGGAGACTGCGCTAAGTAATGTAATATGTGACACCTGTATATCTGTGTGCTCCTGTGTCTGTATATGGGAGACTGCGCTGAGTAATATGATATGTAACACCTGTATATCTGTGTGCTCCTGAGTCTGTATATGGGAGACTGCACTGAGTAATGTGATATGTAACACCTGTATATCTGTGTGCTCCTGAGTCTGTATATGCGAGACTGCGCTGAGTAATGTGATATGTGACACCTGTATATCTGTGTGCTCCTGAGTCTGTATATGTGAGACTGCGCTGAGTAATGTGACACCTGTATATCTGTGTGCTCCTGAGTCTGTATATGGGAGACTGCGCTGAGTAATGTGATATGTGACACCTGTATATCTGTGTGCTCCTGAGTCTGTATATAGGAGACTGCACTGAGTAATGTGATATGTGACACCTGTATATCTGTGTGCTCCTGAGTCTGTATATGGAGACTGTGCTGAGTAATGTGATATGTGTCACCTGTATGTCTGTGTGCTCCTGAGTCTGTATATGGGAGACTGCGCTGAGTAATGTGATATGTGACACCTGTAAATCTGTGTGCTCCTGAGTCTGTATATGGGAGACTGCGCTGAGTAATGTGATATGTGACACCTGTATATCTGTGTGCTCCTGAGTCTGTATATGGGAGACTGCGCTGAGTAATGTAATATGTGACACCTGTATATCTGTGTGCTCCTGAGTCTGTATATGGGAGACTGCGCTGAGTAATGTGATATGTGACACCTGTATATCTGTGCTCCTGAGTCTGTATATGGGAGACTGAGCTGAGTAATGTGATATGTGACACCTGTATATCTGTGTGCTCCTGAGTCTGTATATGGGAGACTGCGCTGAGTAATGTGATATGTGACATCTGTATATCTGTGTGCTCCTGAGTCTGTATATGAGAGACTGCGCTGAGTAATGTGATATGTGACACATGTATATCTGTGTGCTCCTGAGTCTGTATATGGAGACTGAGCTGAGTAATGTGATATGTGACACTTGTATATCTGTGTGCTCCTGAGTCTGTATATGCGAGACTGCGCTGAGTAATGTGATATGTGACATCTGTATATCTGTGTGCTCCTGAGTCTGTATATGGGAGACTGCGCTGAGTAATGTGATATGTGACACCTGTATATCTGTGTGCTCCTGAGTCTGTATATGGGAGACTGAGCTGAGTAATGTGATATGTGACACTTGTATATCTGTGTGCTCCTGAGTCTGTATATGGAGACTGTGCTGAGTAATGTGATATGTGTCACCTGTATAGCTGTGTGCTCCTGAATCTGTATATGGGAGACTGCGCTGAGTAATGTGATATGTGACACCTGTATATCTGTGTGCTCCTGAGTCTGTATATGGAGACTGCGCTGAGTAATGTGATATGTGACACCTGTATATCTGTGTGCTCCTGAGTCTGTATATGGGAGACTGCGCTGAGTAATGTGATATGTGACACCTGTATATCTATGTGACACCTGTATATCTGTGTGCTCCTGAGTCTGTATATGGGAGACTGCGCTGAGTAATGTGATATGTGACGCCTGTATAACTGTGTGCTCCTGAGTCTGTATATGGGAGACTGCGCTAAGTAATGTAATATGTGACACCTGTATATCTGTGTGCTCCTGTGTCTGTATATGGGAGACTGCGCTGAGTAATATGATATGTAACACCTGTATATCTGTGTGCTCCTGAGTCTGTATATGGGAGACTACGCTGAGTAATGTGATATGTAACACCTGTATATCTGTGTGCTCCTGAGTCTGTATATGCGAGACTGCGCTGAGTAATGTGATATGTGACACCTGTATATCTGTGTGCTCCTGAGTCTGTATATGTGAGACTGCGCTGAGTAATGTGACACCTGTATATCTGTGTGCTCCTGAGTCTGTATATGGGAGACTGCGCTGAGTAATGTGATATGTGACACCTGTATATCTGTGTGCTCCTGAGTCTGTATATAGGAGACTGCACTGAGTAATGTGATATGTGACACCTGTATATCTGTGTGCTCCTGAGTCTGTATATGGAGACTGTGCTGAGTAATGTGATATGTGTCACCTGTATGTCTGTGTGCTCCTGAGTCTGTATATGGGAGACTGCGCTGAGTAATGTGATATGTGACACCTGTATATCTGTGTGCTCCTGAGTCTGTATATGGGAGACTGCGCTGAGTAATGTGATATGTGACACCTGTATATCTGTGTGCTCCTGAGTCTGTATATAGGAGACTGCGCTGAGTAATGTGATATGTGACACCTGTATATCTGTGTGCTCCTGAGTCTATATATGGGAGACTGCGCTGAGTAATGTGATATGTGACACCTGTATATCTGTGTGCTCCTGAGTCTGTATATGGGAGACTGCGCTGAGTAATGTGATATGTGACACCTGTATATCTGTGTGCTCCTGAGTCTGTATATGGAGACTGTGCTGAGTAATGTGATATGTGTCACCTGTATGTCTGTGTGCTCCTGAGTCTGTATATGGGAGACTGCGCTGAGTAATGTGATATGTGACACCTGTATATCTGTGTGCTCCTGAGTCTGTATATGGGAGACTGCGCTGAGTAATGTGATATGTGACACCTGTATAACTGTGTGCTCCTGAGTCTGTATATGGGAGACTGCGCTAAGTAATGTAATATGTGACACCTGTATATCTGTGTGCTCCTGTGTCTGTATATGGGAGACTGCGCTGAGTAATATGATATGTAACACCTGTATAACTGTGTGCTCCTGAGTCTGTATATGGGAGACTGAGCTGAGTAATGTGACACCTGTATATCTGTGTGCTCCTGAGTCTGTATATGGGAGACTGCGCTGAGTAATGTGATAGGTGACACCTGTATATCTGTGTGCTCCTGAGTCTGTATATGGGAGACTGCGCTGAGTAATGTGATATGTGACACCTGTATATCTGTGTGCTCCTGAGTCTGTATATGTGAGACTGCGCTGAGTAATGTGATATGTGACACTTGTATATCTGTGTGCTCCTGAGTCTGTATATGGGAGACTGAGCTGAGTAATGTGATATGTGACACTTGTATATCTGTGTGCTCCTGAGTCTGTATATGGGAGACTGCGCTGAGTAATGTGATATGTGACACCTGTATATCTGTGTGCTCCTGAGTCTGTATATGGGAGACTGCGCTGAGTAATGTGATATGTGACACCTGTATATCTGTGTGCTCCTGAGTCTGTATATGGGAGACTGCGCTGAGTAATGTGATATGTGACACCTGTATATCTGTGTGCTCCTGAGTCTGTATATGGGAGACTGCGCTGAGTAATGTGATATGTGACACCTGTATATCTGTGCTCCTGAGTCTGTATATGGGAGACTGAGCTGAGTAATGTGATATGTGACACTTGTATATCTGTGTGCTCCTGAGTCTGTATATGTGAGACTGCGCTGAGTAATGTGACACCTGTATATCTGTGTGCTCCTGAGTCTGTATATGGGAGACTGCGCTGAGTAATGTGATATGTGACACCTGTATATCTGTGTGCTCCTGAGTCTGTATTTGGAGACTGTGCTGAGTAATGTGATATGTGTCACCTGTATGTCTGTGTGCTCCTGAGTCTGTATATGGGAGACTGCGCTGAGTAATGTGATATGTGACACCTGTATATCTGTGTGCTCCTGAGTCTGTATATGGGAGACTGCGCTGAGTAATGTGATATGTGACACCTGTACATCTGTGTGCTCCTGAGTCTGTATATAGGAGACTGCACTGAGTAATGTGATATGTGACACCTGTATATCTGTGTGCTCCTGAGTCTGTATATGGAGACTGTGCTGAGTAATGTGATATGTGTCACCTGTATGTCTGTGTGCTCCTGAGTCTGTATATGGGAGACTGCGCTGAGTAATGTGATTGACACCTGTATATCTGTGTGCTCCTGAGTCTGTATATGGGAGACTGCGCTGAGTAATGTGATATGTGACACCTGTATATCTGTGTGCTCCTGAGTCTATATATGGGAGACTGCGCTGAGTAATGTGATATGTGACACCTGTATATCTGTGTGCTCCTGAGTCTGTATATGGGAGACTGCGCTGAGTAATGTGATATGTGACACCTGTATATCTGTGTGCTCCTGAGTCTGTATATGGAGACTGTGCTGAGTAATGTGATATGTGACACCTGTATATCTGTGTGCTCCTGAGTCTGTATATGGAGACTGTGCTGAGTAATGTGATATCTGAAACCTGTATATATCTGTGTGCTCCTGAGTCTGTATATGGGAGACTGCTCTGAGTAATGTGATATGTGACACCTGTATATCTGTGTGCTCCTGAGTCTGTATATAGGAGACTGCGCTGAGTAATGTGATATGTGACACCTGTATATCTGTGTGCTCCTGAGTCTGTATATGGGAGACTGCGCTGAGTAATGTGATATGTGACACCTGTATATCTGTGTGCTCCTGAGTCTGTATATGGGAGACTGCGCTGAGTAATGTGATATGTGACACTTGTATATCTGTGTGCTCCTGAGTCTGTATATGGAGACTATGCTGAGTAATGTGATATGTGACACCTGTATATATCTGTGTTCTCCTGAGTCTGTATATGGGAGACTGCGCTGAGTAATGTGATATGTGACACCTGTATATCTGTGTGCTCCTGAGTCTGTATATGGGAGACTGCGCTGAGTAATGAGATATGTGACACCTGTATATCTGTGTGCTCCTGAGTCTGTATATGGGAGACTGCGCTGAGTAATGGGATATGTGACACCTGTATATCTGTGTGCTCCTGAGTCTGTATATGGGAGACTGCGCTGAGTAATGTGATATGTGACACCAGTATATCTATGTGACACCTGTATATCTGTGTACTCCTGAGTCTGTATATGGGAGACTGCGCTGAGTAATGTGATATGTGACACCTGTATATCTGTGTGCTCCTGAGTCTGTATATGGGAGACTGCGCTGAGTAATGTGATATGTGACACCTGTATATCTGTGTGCTCCTGAGTCTGTATATGGGAGACTGCGCTGAGTAATGTAATATGTGACACCTGTATATCTGTGTGCTCCTGAGTCTGTATATGGAGACTGCGCTGAATAATGTGATATGTGACACCTGTATATCTGTGTGCTCCTGAGTCTGTATATGGAGACTGCGCTGAGTAATGTGATATGTGACACCTGTATATCTGTGTGCTCATGAGTCTGTATATGGGAGACTGCGCTGAGTAATGTGACACTTGTATATCTGTGTGCTCCTGAGTCTGTATATGGGAGACTGCGCTGAGTAATGTGATATGTGACACCTGTATATCTGTGTGCTCCTGAGTCTGTATATGGGAGACTGCGCTGAGTAATGTGATATGTGACACCTGTATATCTGTGTGCTCCTGAGTCTGTATATGGAGACTGTGCTGAGTAATGTGATATCTGACACCTGTATATATCTGTGTGCTCCTGAGTCTGTATATGGGAGACTGCGCTGAGTAATGTGATATGTGACACCTGTATATCTGTGTGCTCCTGAGTTTGTATATGGGAGACTGCGCTGAGTAATGGGATATGTGACACCTGTATATCTGTGTGCTCCTGAGTCTGTATATGGGAGACTGCGCTGAGTAATGAGATTTGTGACACCTGTATATCTGTGTGCTCCTGTGTCTGTATATGGGAGACTGCGCTGAGTAATGTGATATGTGACACCTGTATATCTGTGTGCTCCTGAGTCTGTATATGGGACACTGTGCTGAGTAATGTGATATGTGACACCTGTATATCTGTGTGCTCTTGAGTCTGTATATGGGAGACTGTGCTGAGTAATGTGATTTGTGACACCTGTATATCTGTGTGCTCCTGTGTCTGTATATGGGAGACTGCACTGAGTAATGTGATATGTGACACCTGTATATCTATGTGACACCTGTATATCTGTGTACTCCTGAGTCTGTATATGGGAGACTGCGCTGAGTAATGTGATATGTGACACCTGTATATCTGTGTGCTCCTGTGTCTGTATATGGGAGACTGCGCTGAGTAATATGATATGTAACACCTGTATATCTGTGTGCTCCTGAGTCTGTATATGGGAGACTGCGCTGAGTAATGTGATATGACACCTGTATATCTGTGTGCTCCTGAGTCTGTATATCGGAGACTGTGCTGAGTAATGTGATATGTGACACCTGTATATCTGTGCTCCTGAGTCTGTATATGGGAGACTGAGCTGAGTAATGTGATATGTGACACTTGTATATCTGTGTGCTCCTGAGTCTGTATATGGGAGACTGCGCTGAGTAATGTGATATGTGACATCTGTATATCTGTGTGCTCCTGAGTCTGTATATGGGAGACTGCGCTGAGTAATGTGATATGTGACACCTGTATATCTGTGTGCTCCTGAGTCTGTATATGGGAGACTGCGCTGAGTAATGTGATATGTGACACCTGTATATCCGTGTGCTCCTGAGTCTGTATAAGGGAGACTGCGCTGAGTAATGTGATATGTGACACCTGTATATCTGTGTGCTCCTGAGTCTGTATATGTGAGACTGCGCTGAGTAATGTGACACCTGTATATCTGTGTGCTCCTGAGTCTGTACATGGGAGACTGCGCTGAGTAATGTGATATGTGACACCTGTATATCTGTGTGCTCCTGAGTCTGTGTATGGAGACTGTGCTGAGTAATGTGATATGTGACACCTGTATATCTGTGTGCTCCTGAGTCTGTATATGGGAGACTGCGCTGAGTAATGTGATATGTGACACCTGTATATCTGTGTGCTCCTGAGTCTGTATATAGGAGACTGCGCTGAGTAATGTGATATGTGACACCTGTATATCTGTGTGCTCCTGAGTCTATATATGGGAGACTGCGCTGAGTAATGTGATATGTGACACCTGTATATCTGTGTGCTCCTGAGTCTGTATATGGGAGACTGCGCTGAGTAATGTGATATGTGACACCTGTATATCTGTGTGCTCCTGAGTCTGTATATGGAGACTGTGCTGAGTAATGTGATATGTGTCACCTGTATGTCTGTGTGCTCCTGAGTCTGTATATGAGAGACTGCGCTGAGTAATGTGATTGACACCTGTATATCTGTGTGCTCCTGAGTCTGTATATGGGAGACTGCGCTGAGTAATGTGATATGTGACACCTGTATATCTGTGTGCTCCTGAGTCTATATATGGGAGACTGCGCTGAGTAATGTGATATGTGACACCTGTATATCTGTGTGCTCCTGAGTCTGTATATGGGAGACTGCGCTGAGTAATGTGATATGTGACACCTGTATATCTGTGTGCTCCTGAGTCTGTATATGGAGACTGTGCTGAGTAATGTGATATGTGACACCTGTATATCTGTGTGCTCCTGAGTCTGTATATGGAGACTGTGCTGAGTAATGTGATATCTGAAACCTGTATATATCTGTGTGCTCCTGAGTCTGTATATGGGAGACTGCTCTGAGTAATGTGATATGTGACACCTGTATATCTGTGTGCTCCTGAGTCTGTATATAGGAGACTGCGCTGAGTAATGTGATATGTGACACCTGTATATCTGTGTGCTCCTGAGTCTGTATATGGGAGACTGCGCTGAGTAATGTGATATGTGACACCTGTATATCTGTGTGCTCCTGAGTCTGTATATGGGAGACTGCGCTGAGTAATGTGATATGTGACACTTGTATATCTGTGTGCTCCTGAGTCTGTATATGGAGACTATGCTGAGTAATGTGATATGTGACACCTGTATATATCTGTGTTCTCCTGAGTCTGTATATGGGAGACTGCGCTGAGTAATGTGATATGTGACACCTGTATATCTGTGTGCTCCTGAGTCTGTATATGGGAGACTGCGCTGAGTAATGTGATATGTGACACCTGTATATCTGTGTGCTCCTGAGTCTGTATATGGGAGACTGCGCTGAGTAATGGGATATGTGACACCTGTATATCTGTGTGCTCCTGAGTCTGTATATGGGAGACTGCGCTGAGTAATGTGATATGTGACACCAGTATATCTATGTGACACCTGTATATCTGTGTACTCCTGAGTCTGTATATGGGAGACTGCGCTGAGTAATGTGATATGTGACACCTGTATATCTGTGTGCTCCTGAGTCTGTATATGGGAGACTGCGCTGAGTAATGTGATATGTGACACCTGTATATCTGTGTGCTCCTGAGTCTGTATATGGGAGACTGCGCTGAGTAATGTAATATGTGACACCTGTATATTTGTGTGCTCCTGAGTCTGTATATGGAGACTGCGCTGAATAATGTGATATGTGACACCTGTATATCTGTGTGCTCCTGAGTCTGTATATGGAGACTGCGCTGAGTAATGTGATATGTGACACCTGTATATCTGTGTGCTCATGAGTCTGTATATGGGAGACTGCGCTGAGTAATGTGACACTTGTATATCTGTGTGCTCCTGAGTCTGTATATGGGAGACTGCGCTGAGTAATGTGATATGTGACACCTGTATATCTGTGTGCTCCTGAGTCTGTATATGGGAGACTGCGCTGAGTAATGTGATATGTGACACCTGTATATCTGTGTGCTCCTGAGTCTGTATATGGAGACTGTGCTGAGTAATGTGATATCTGACACCTGTATATATCTGTGTGCTCCTGAGTCTGTATATGGGAGACTGCGCTGAGTAATGTGATATGTGACACCTGTATATCTGTGTGCTCCTGAGTTTGTATATGGGAGACTGCGCTGAGTAATGGGATATGTGACACCTGTATATCTGTGTGCTCCTGAGTCTGTATATGGGAGACTGCGCTGAGTAATGTGATTTGTGACACCTGTATATCTGTGTGCTCCTGTGTCTGTATATGGGAGACTGCGCTGAGTAATGTGATATGTGACACCTGTATATCTGTGTGCTCCTGAGTCTGTATATGGGACACTGTGCTGAGTAATGTGATATGTGACACCTGTATATCTGTGTGCTCTTGAGTCTGTATATGGGAGACTGTGCTGAGTAATGTGATTTGTGACACCTGTATATCTGTGTGCTCCTGTGTCTGTATATGGGAGACTGCACTGAGTAATGTGATATGTGACACCTGTATATCTGTGTGCTCCTGAGTCTGTATATGGGACACTGTGCTGAGTAATGTGATATGTGACACCTGTATATCTGTGTGCTCCTGAGTCTGTAAATGGGAGACTGTGCTGAGTAATGTGATATGTGACACCTGTATATCTGTGTGCTCCCGAGTCTGTATATGGGAGACTGCGCTGAGTAATGTGATATGTGACACCTGTATATCTATGTGACACCTGTATATCTGTGTACTCCTGAGTCTGTATATGGGAGACTGCGCTGAGTAATGTGATATGTGACACCTGTATATCTGTGTGCTCCTGTGTCTGTATATGGGAGACTGCGCTGAGTAATATGATATGTAACACCTGTATATCTGTGTGCTCCTGAGTCTGTATATGGGAGACTGCGCTGAGTAATGTGATATGACACCTGTATATCTGTGTGCTCCTGAGTCTGTATATCGGAGACTGTGCTGAGTAATGTGATATGTGACACCTGTATATCTGTGCTCCTGAGTCTGTATATGGGAGACTGAGCTGAGTAATGTGATATGTGACACTTGTATATCTGTGTGCTCCTGAGTCTGTATATGGGAGACTGCGCTGAGTAATGTGATATGTGACATCTGTATATCTGTGTGCTCCTGAGTCTGTATATGGGAGACTGCGCTGAGTAATGTGATATGTGACACCTGTATATCTGTGTGCTCCTGAGTCTGTATATGGGAGACTGCGCTGAGTAATGTGATATGTGACACCTGTATATCCGTGTGCTCCTGAGTCTGTATAAGGGAGACTGCGCTGAGTAATGTGATATGTGACACCTGTATATCTGTGTGCTCCTGAGTCTGTATATGTGAGACTGCTCTGAGTAATGTGACACCTGTATATCTGTGTGCTCCTGAGTCTGTATATGGGAGACTGCGCTGAGTAATGTGATATGTGACACCTGTATATCTGTGTGCTCCTGAGTCTGTGTATGGAGACTGTGCTGAGTAATGTGATATGTGACACCTGTATATCTGTGTGCTCCTGAGTCTGTATATGGGAGACTGCGCTGAGTAATGTGATATGTGACACCTGTATATCTGTGTGCTCCTGAGTCTGTATATAGGAGACTGCGCTGAGTAATGTGATATGTGACACCTGTATATCTGTGTGCTCCTGAGTCTATATATGGGAGACTGCGCTGAGTAATGTGATATGTGACACCTGTATATCTGTGTGCTCCTGAGTCTGTATATGGGAGACTGCGCTGAGTAATGTGTTATGTGACACCTGTATATCTGTGTGCTCCTGAGTCTGTATATGGGGACTGTGCTGAGTAATGTGATATGTGACACCTGTATATCTGTGTGCTCCTGAGTCTGTATATGGAGACTGTGCTGAGTAATGTGATATCTGACACCTGTATATATCTGTGTGCTCCTGAGTCTGTATATGGGAGACTGCGCTGAGTAATGTGATATGTGACACCTGTATATCTGTGTGCTCCTGAGTCTGTATATAGGAGACTGCGCTGAGTAATGTGATATGTGACACCTGTATATCTGTGTGCTCCTGAGTCTGTATATGGGAGACTGCGCTGAGTAATGTGATATGTGACACCTGTATATCTGTGTGCTCCTGAGTCTGTATATGGGAGACTGCGCTGAGTAATGTGATATGTGACACTTGTATATCTGTGTGCTCCTGAGTCTGTATATGGAGACTATGCTGAGTAATGTGATATGTGACACCTGTATATATCTGTGTGCTCCTGAGTCTGTATATGGGAGACTGCGCTGAGTAATGTGATATGTGACACCTGTATATCTGTGTGCTCCTGAGTCTGTATATGGGAGACTGCGCTGAGTAATGTGATATGTGACACCTGTATATATCTGTGTGCTCCTGAGTCTGTATATGGGAGACTGTGCTGAGTAATGTGATATGTGACACCTGTATATCTGTCTGCTCCTGAGTCTGTATATGGGAGACTGCGCTGAGTAATGTGATATGTGACACCTGTATATCTGTGTGCTCCTGAGTCTGTATATGGGAGACTGCGCTGAGTAATGTGATATGTGACACCTGTATATCTGTGTGCTCCTGAGTCTGTATATGGGAGACTGCGCTGAGTAATGTGATTTGTGACACCTGTATATCTGTGTGCTCCTGTGTCTGTATATGGGAGACTGCGCTAAGTAATGTGATATGTGACACCTGTATATCTGTGTGCTCCTGAGTCTGTATATGGGACACTGTGCTGAGTAGTGATATGACACCTGTATATCTGTGTGCTCCTGAGTCTGTATATGGGAGACTGCGCTGAGTAATGTGATATGTGACACCTGTATATCTGTGTGCTCCTGAATCTGTATATGGGAGACTGCGCTGAGTAATGTGATATGTGACACCTGTATATCTGTGTGCTCCTGAGTCTGTATATGGGAGACTGCGCTGAGTAATGTGATATGTGACACCTGTATATCTGTGTGCTCCTGAGTCTGTATATGTGAGACTGCGCTGAGTAATGTGACACCTGTATATCTGTGTGCTCCTGAGTCTGTATATCGGAGACTGTGCTGAGTAATGTGATATGTGACACCTGTATATCTGTGCTCCTGAGTCTGTATATGGGAGACTGAGCTGAGTAATGTGATATGTGACACTTGTATATCTGTGTGCTCCTGAGTCTGTATATGGGAGACTGCGCTGAGTAATGTGATATGTGACATCTGTATATCTGTGTGCTCCTGAGTCTGTATATGGGAGACTGCGCTGAGTAATGTGATATGTGACACCTGTATATCTGTGTGCTCCTGAGTCTGTATATGGGAGACTGCGCTGAGTAATGTGATATGTGACACCTGTATATCCGTGTGCTCCTGAGTCTGTATAAGGGAGACTGCGCTGAGTAATGTGATATGTGACACCTGTATATCTGTGTGCTCCTGAGTCTGTATATGTGAGACTGCGCTGAGTAATGTGACACCTGTATATCTGTGTGCTCCTGAGTCTGTATATGGGAGACTGCGCTGAGTAATGTGATATGTGACACCTGTATATCTGTGTGCTCCTGAGTCTGTGTATGGAGACTGTGCTGAGTAATGTGATATGTGACACCTGTATATCTGTGTGCTCCTGAGTCTGTATATGGGAGACTGCGCTGAGTAATGTGATATGTGACACCTGTATATCTGTGTGCTCCTGAGTCTGTATATAGGAGACTGCGCTGAGTAATGTGATATGTGACACCTGTATATCTGTGTGCTCCTGAGTCTATATATGGGAGACTGCGCTGAGTAATGTGATATGTGACACCTGTACATCTGTGTGCTCCTGAGTCTGTATATAGGAGACTGCACTGAGTAATGTGATATGTGACACCTGTATATCTGTGTGCTCCTGAGTCTGTATATGGAGACTGTGCTGAGTAATGTGATATGTGTCACCTGTATGTCTGTGTGCTCCTGAGTCTGTATATGGGAGACTGCGCTGAGTAATGTGATTGACACCTGTATATCTGTGTGCTCCTGAGTCTGTATATGGGAGACTGCGCTGAGTAATGTGATATGTGACACCTGTATATCTGTGTGCTCCTGAGTCTATATATGGGAGACTGCGCTGAGTAATGTGATATGTGACACCTGTATATCTGTGTGCTCCTGAGTCTGTATATGGGAGACTGCGCTGAGTAATGTGATATGTGACACCTGTATATCTGTGTGCTCCTGAGTCTGTATATGGAGACTGTGCTGAGTAATGTGATATGTGACACCTGTATATCTGTGTGCTCCTGAGTCTGTATATGGAGACTGTGCTGAGTAATGTGATATCTGAAACCTGTATATATCTGTGTGCTCCTGAGTCTGTATATGGGAGACTGCTCTGAGTAATGTGATATGTGACACCTGTATATCTGTGTGCTCCTGAGTCTGTATATAGGAGACTGCGCTGAGTAATGTGATATGTGACACCTGTATATCTGTGTGATCCTGAGTCTGTATATGGGAGACTGCGCTGAGTAATGTGATATGTGACACCTGTATATCTGTGTGCTCCTGAGTCTGTATATGGGAGACTGCGCTGAGTAATGTGATATGTGACACTTGTATATCTGTGTGCTCCTGAGTCTGTATATGGAGACTATGCTGAGTAATGTGATATGTGACACCTGTATATATCTGTGTTCTCCTGAGTCTGTATATGGGAGACTGCGCTGAGTAATGTGATATGTGACACCTGTATATCTGTGTGCTCCTGAGTCTGTATATGGGAGACTGCGCTGAGTAATGTGATATGTGACACCTGTATATCTGTGTGCTCCTGAGTCTGTATATGGGAGACTGCGCTGAGTAATGGGATATGTGACACCTGTATATCTGTGTGCTCCTGAGTCTGTATATGGGAGACTGCGCTGAGTAATGTGATATGTGACACCAGTATATCTATGTGACACCTGTATATCTGTGTACTCCTGAGTCTGTATATGGGAGACTGCGCTGAGTAATGTGATATGTGACACCTGTATATCTGTGTGCTCCTGAGTCTGTATATGGGAGACTGCGCTGAGTAATGTGATATGTGACACCTGTATATCTGTGTGCTCCTGAGTCTGTATATGGGAGACTGCGCTGAGTAATGTAATATGTGACACCTGTATATCTGTGTGCTCCTGAGTCTGTATATGGAGACTGCGCTGAATAATGTGATATGTGACACCTGTATATCTGTGTGCTCCTGAGTCTGTATATGGAGACTGCGCTGAGTAATGTGATATGTGACACCTGTATATCTGTGTGCTCATGAGTCTGTATATGGGAGACTGCGCTGAGTAATGTGACACTTGTATATCTGTGTGCTCCTGAGTCTGTATATGGGAGACTGCGCTGAGTAATGTGATATGTGACACCTGTATATCTGTGTGCTCCTGAGTCTGTATATGGGAGACTGCGCTGAGTAATGTGATATGTGACACCTGTATATCTGTGTGCTCCTGAGTCTGTATATGGAGACTGTGCTGAGTAATGTGATATCTGACACCTGTATATATCTGTGTGCTCCTGAGTCTGTATATGGGAGACTGCGCTGAGTAATGTGATATGTGACACCTGTATATCTGTGTGCTCCTGAGTTTGTATATGGGAGACTGCGCTGAGTAATGGGATATGTGACACCTGTATATCTGTGTGCTCCTGAGTCTGTATATGGGAGACTGCGCTGAGTAATGTGATTTGTGACACCTGTATATCTGTGTGCTCCTGTGTCTGTATATGGGAGACTGCGCTGAGTAATGTGATATGTGACACCTGTATATCTGTGTGCTCCTGAGTCTGTATATGGGACACTGTGCTGAGTAATGTGATATGTGACACCTGTATATCTGTGTGCTCTTGAGTCTGTATATGGGAGACTGTGCTGAGTAATGTGATTTGTGACACCTGTATATCTGTGTGCTCCTGTGTCTGTATATGGGAGACTGCACTGAGTAATGTGATATGTGACACCTGTATATCTGTGTGCTCCTGAGTCTGTATATGGGACACTGTGCTGAGTAATGTGATATGTGACACCTGATATCTGTGTGCTCCTGAGTCTGTAAATGGGAGACTGTGCTGAGTAATGTGATATGTGACACCTGTATATCTGTGTGCTCCCGAGTCTGTATATGGGAGACTGCGCTGAGTAATGTGATATGTGACACCTGTATATCTATGTGACACCTGTATATCTGTGTACTCCTGAGTCTGTATATGGGAGACTGCGCTGAGTAATGTGATATGTGACACCTGTATATCTGTGTGCTCCTGTGTCTGTATATGGGAGACTGCGCTGAGTAATATGATATGTAACACCTGTATATCTGTGTGCTCCTGAGTCTGTATATGGGAGACTGCGCTGAGTAATGTGATATGACACCTGTATATCTGTGTGCTCCTGAGTCTGTATATCGGAGACTGTGCTGAGTAATGTGATATGTGACACCTGTATATCTGTGCTCCTGAGTCTGTATATGGGAGACTGAGCTGAGTAATGTGATATGTGACACTTGTATATCTGTGTGCTCCTGAGTCTGTATATGGGAGACTGCGCTGAGTAATGTGATATGTGACATCTGTATATCTGTGTGCTCCTGAGTCTGTATATGGGAGACTGCGCTGAGTAATGTGATATGTGACACCTGTATATCTGTGTGCTCCTGAGTCTGTATATGGGAGACTGCGCTGAGTAATGTGATATGTGACACCTGTATATCCGTGTGCTCCTGAGTCTGTATAAGGGAGACTGCGCTGAGTAATGTGATATGTGACACCTGTATATCTGTGTGCTCCTGAGTCTGTATATGTGAGACTGCGCTGAGTAATGTGACACCTGTATATCTGTGTGCTCCTGAGTCTGTATATGGGAGACTGCGCTGAGTAATGTGATATGTGACACCTGTATATCTGTGTGCTCCTGAGTCTGTGTATGGAGACTGTGCTGAGTAATGTGATATGTGACACCTGTATATCTGTGTGCTCCTGAGTCTGTATATGGGAGACTGCGCTGAGTAATGTGATATGTGACACCTGTATATCTGTGTGCTCCTGAGTCTGTATATAGGAGACTGCGCTGAGTAATGTGATATGTGACACCTGTATATCTGTGTGCTCCTGAGTCTATATATGGGAGACTGCGCTGAGTAATGTGATATGTGACACCTGTATATCTGTGTGCTCCTGAGTCTGTATATGGGAGACTGCGCTGAGTAATGTGATATGTGACACCTGTATATCTGTGTGCTCCTGAGTCTGTATATGGGGACTGTGCTGAGTAATGTGATATGTGACACCTGTATATCTGTGTGCTCCTGAGTCTGTATATGGAGACTGTGCTGAGTAATGTGATATCTGACACCTGTATATATCTGTGTGCTCCTGAGTCTGTATATGGGAGACTGCGCTGAGTAATGTGATATGTGAAACCTGTATATCTGTGTGCTCCTGAGTCTGTATATAGGAGACTGCGCTGAGTAATGTGATATGTGACACCTGTATATCTGTGTGCTCCTGAGTCTGTATATGGGAGACTGCGCTGAGTAATGTGATATGTGACACCTGTATATCTGTGTGCTCCTGAGTCTGTATATGGGAGACTGCGCTGAGTAATGTGATATGTGACACTTGTATATCTGTGTGCTCCTGAGTCTGTATATGGAGACTATGCTGAGTAATGTGATATGTGACACCTGTATATATCTGTGTGCTCCTGAGTCTGTATATGGGAGACTGCGCTGAGTAATGTGATATGTGACACCTGTATATCTGTGTGCTCCTGAGTCTGTATATGGGAGACTGCGCTGAGTAATGTGATATGTGACACCTGTATATATCTGTGTGCTCCTGAGTCTGTATATGGGAGACTGTGCTGAGTAATGTGATATGTGACACCTGTATATCTGTCTGCTCCTGAGTCTGTATATGGGAGACTGCGCTGAGTAATGTGATATGTGACACCTGTATATCTGTGTGCTCCTGAGTCTGTATATGGGAGACTGCGCTGAGTAATGTGATATGTGACACCTGTATATCTGTGTGCTCCTGAGTCTGTATATGGGAGACTGCGCTGAGTAATGTGATTTGTGACACCTGTATATCTGTGTGCTCCTGTGTCTGTATATGGGAGACTGCGCTAAGTAATGTTGTATGTGACACCTGTATATCTGTGTGCTCCTGAGTCTGTATATGGGACACTGTGCTGAGTAGTGATATGACACCTGTATATCTGTGTGCTCCTGAGTCTGTATATGGGAGACTGCGCTGAGTAATGTGATATGTGACACCTGTATATCTGTGTGCTCCTGAATCTGTATATGGGAGACTGCGCTGAGTAATGTGATATGTGACACCTGTATATCTGTGTGCTCCTGAGTCTGTATATGGGAGACTGCGCTGAGTAATGTGATATGTGACACCTGTATATCTGTGTGCTCCTGAGTCTGTATATGTGAGACTGCGCTGAGTAATGTGACACCTGTATATCTGTGTGCTCCTGAGTCTGTATATCGGAGACTGTGCTGAGTAATGTGATATGTGACACCTGTATATCTGTGCTCCTGAGTCTGTATATGGGAGACTGAGCTGAGTAATGTGATATGTGACACTTGTATATCTGTGTGCTCCTGAGTCTGTATATGGGAGACTGCGCTGAGTAATGTGATATGTGACATCTGTATATCTGTGTGCTCCTGAGTCTGTATATGGGAGACTGCGCTGAGTAATGTGATATGTGACACCTGTATATCTGTGTGCTCCTGAGTCTGTATATGGGAGACTGCGCTGAGTAATGTGATATGTGACACCTGTATATCCGTGTGCTCCTGAGTCTGTATAAGGGAGACTGCGCTGAGTAATGTGATATGTGACACCTGTATATCTGTGTGCTCCTGAGTCTGTATATGTGAGACTGCGCTGAGTAATGTGACACCTGTATATCTGTGTGCTCCTGAGTCTGTATATGGGAGACTGCGCTGAGTAATGTGATATGTGACACCTGTATATCTGTGTGCTCCTGAGTCTGTGTATGGAGACTGTGCTGAGTAATGTGATATGTGACACCTGTATATCTGTGTGCTCCTGAGTCTGTATATGGGAGACTGCGCTGAGTAATGTGATATGTGACACCTGTATATCTGTGTGCTCCTGAGTCTGTATATAGGAGACTGCGCTGAGTAATGTGATATGTGACACCTGTATATCTGTGTGCTCCTGAGTCTATATATGGGAGACTGCGCTGAGTAATGTGATATTTGACACCTGTATATCTGTGTGCTCCTGAGTCTGTATATGGGAGACTGCGCTGAGTAATGTGATATGTGACACCTGTATATCTGTGTGCTCCTGAGTCTGTATATGGGGACTGTGCTGAGTAATGTGATATGTGACACCTGTATATCTGTGTGCTCCTGAGTCTGTATATGGGAGACTGCGCTGAGTAATGTGATATGTGACACCTGTATATCTGTGTGCTCCTGAGTCTGTATATAGGAGACTGCGCTGAGTAATGTGATATGTGACACCTGTATATCTGTGTGCTCCTGAGTCTGTATATGGGAGACTGCGCTGAGTAATGTGATATGTGACACCTGTATATCTGTGTGCTCCTGAGTCTGTATATGGGAGACTGCGCTGAGTAATGTGATATGTGACACTTGTATATCTGTGTGCTCCTGAGTCTGTATATGGAGACTATGCTGAGTAATGTGATATGTGACACCTGTATATATCTGTGTGCTCCTGAGTCTGTATATGGGAGACTGCGCTGAGTAATGTGATATGTGACACCTGTATATCTGTGTGCTCCTGAGTCTGTATATGGGAGACTGCGCTGAGTAATGTGATATGTGACACCTGTATATATCTGTGTGCTCCTGAGTCTGTATATGGGAGACTGTGCTGAGTAATGTGATATGTGACACCTGTATATCTGTCTGCTCCTGAGTCTGTATATGGGAGACTGCGCTGAGTAATGTGATATGTGACACCTGTATATCTGTGTGCTCCTGAGTCTGTATATGGGAGACTGCGCTGAGTAATGTGATATGTGACACCTGTATATCTGTGTGCTCCTGAGTCTGTATATGGGAGACTGCGCTGAGTAATGTGATTTGTGACACCTGTATATCTGTGTGCTCCTGTGTCTGTATATGGGAGACTGCGCTGAGTAATGTGATATGTGACACCTGTATATCTGTGTGCTCCTGAGTCTGTATATGGGACACTGTGCTGAGTAGTGATATGACACCTGTATATCTGTGTGCTCCTGAGTCTGTATATGGGAGACTGCGCTGAGTAATGTGATATGTGACACCTGTATATCTGTGTGCTCCTGAATCTGTATATGGGAGACTGCGCTGAGTAATGTGATATGTGACACCTGTATATCTGTGTGCTCCTGAGTCTGTATATGGGAGACTGCGCTGAGTAATGTGATATGTGACACCTGTATATCTGTGTGCTCCTAAGTCTGTATATGGGAGACTGCGCTGAGTAATGTGATATGTGTCACCTGTATATCTGTGTGCTCCTGAGTCTGTATATGGGAGACTGCGCTGAGTAATGTGATATGTGACCCCTGTATATCTGTGTGCTCCCGAGTCTGTATATGGGAGACTGCGCTGAGTAATGTGATATGTGACCCCTGTATATCTGTGTGCTCCCGAGTCTGTATATGGGAGACTGCGCTGAGTAATGTGATATGTGACACCTGTATATCTGGGTGCTCCTGAGTCTGTATATGGGAGACTGCGCTGAGTAATGTGATATGTGACACCTGTATATCTGTGTGCTCCTGAGTCTGTATATGGGAGACTGCGCTGAGTAATGTGATATGTGACACCTGTATATCTGTGTGCTCCTGAGTCTGTATATGGGAGACTGCGCTGAGTAATGTGATATGTGACACCTGTACATCTGTGTTCTCCTGAGTCTGTATATGGGAGACTGCGCTGAGTTATGTGATATGTGACACCTGTATATCTGTGTGCTCCTGAATCTGTATATGGGAGACTGCGCTGAGTAATGTGATATGTGACACCTGTATATCTGTGTGCTCCTGAGTCTGTATATGGGAGACTGCGCTGAGTAATGTGATATGTGACACTTGTATATCTGTGTGCTCCTGAGTCTGTATATGGAGACTATGCTGAGTAATGTGATATGTGACACCTGTATATATCTGTGTGCTCCTGAGTCTGTATATGGGAGACTGCGCTGAGTAATGTGATATGTGACACCTGTATATCTGTGTGCTCCTGAGTCTGTATATGGGAGACTGCGCTGAGTAATGTGATATGTGACACCTGTATATATCTGTGTGCTCCTGAGTCTGTATATGGGAGACTGCGCTGAGTAATGTGATATGTGACACCTGTATATCTGTCTGCTCCTGAGTCTGTATATGGGAGACTGCGCTGAGTAATGTGATATGTGACACCTGTATATCTGTGTGCTCCTGAGTCTGTATATGGGAGACTGCGCTGAGTAATGTGATATGTGACACCTGTATATCTGTGTGCTCCTGAGTCTGTATATGGGAGACTGCGCTGAGTAATGTGATTTGTGACACCTGTATATCTGTGTGCTCCTGTGTCTGTATATGGGAGACTGCGCTGAGTAATGTGATATGTGACACCTGTATATCTGTGTGCTCCTGAGTCTGTATATGGGACACTGTGCTGAGTAGTGATATGACACCTGTATATCTGTGTACTCCTGAGTCTGTATATGGGAGACTGAGCTGAGTAATGTGATATGTGACACTTGTATATCTTTGTGCTCCTGAGTCTGTATATGGGAGACTGCGCTGAGTAATGTGATATGTGACACCTGTATATCTGTGTGCTCCTAAGTCTGTATATGGGAGACTGCGCTGAGTAATGTGATATGTGTCACCTGTATATCTGTGTGCTCCTGAGTCTGTATATGGGAGACTGCGCTGAGTAATGTGATATGTGACCCCTGTATATCTGTGTGCTCCCGAGTCTGTATATGGGAGACTGCGCTGAGTAATGTGATATGTGACCCCTGTATATCTGTGTGCTCCCGAGTCTGTATATGGGAGACTGCGCTGAGTAATGTGATATGTGACACCTGTATATCTGGGTGCTCCTGAGTCTGTATATGGGAGACTGCGCTGAGTAATGTGATATGTGACACCTGTATATCTGTGTGCTCCTGAGTCTGTATATGGGAGACTGCGCTGAGTAATGTGATATGTGACACCTGTATATCTGTGTGCTCCTGAGTCTGTATATGGGAGACTGCGCTGAGTAATGTGATATGTGACACCTGTACATCTGTGTGCTCCTGAGTCTGTATATGGGAGACTGCGCTGAGTTATGTGATATGTGACACCTGTATATCTGTGTGCTCCTGAATCTGTATATGGGAGACTGCGCTGAGTAATGTGATATGTGACACCTGTATATCTGTGAGCTCCTGAGTCTGTATATGGGAGACTGCGCTGAGTAATGTGATATGTGACACCTGTATATCTGTGTGCTCCTGTGTCTGTATATGGGAGACTGCGCTGAGTAATGTGATATGTGACACCTGTATATCTGTGTGCTCCTGAGTCTGTATATGGGAGACTGAGCTGAGTAATGTGATATGTGACACTTGTATATCTTTGTGCTCCTGAGTCTGTATATGGGAGACTGCGCTGAGTAATGTGATATGTGACACATGTATATCTGTGTGCTCCTGAGTCTGTATATGGGAGACTGCGCTGAGTAATGTGATATGTGACACCTGTATATCTGTGTGCTCCTGAGTCTGTATATGGGAGACTGCGCTGAGTAATGTGATATGTGACACCTGTATATCTGTGTGCTCCTGAGTCTGTATATGGGAGACTGCGCTGAGTTATGTGATATGTGACACCTGTATATCTGTGTGCTCCTGAGTCTGTATATGGGAGACTGCGCTGAGTAATGTGACACCTGTATATCTGTGTGCTCCTGAGTCTGTATATGGGAGACTGCGCTGAGTAATGTAATATGTGACACCTGTATATCTGTGTGCTCCTGTGTCTGTATATGGGCGACTGCGCTGAGTAATGTGATATGTGACACCTGTGTATCTGTGTGCTCCTGTGTCTGTATATGGGCGACTGCGCTGAGTAATGTGATATGTGACACCTGTGTATCTGTGTGTTCCTGAGTCTGTATATGGGAGACTGCGCTGAGTAATGTGATATGTGACACCTGTATATCTGTGTGCTCCTGAGTCTGTATATGGGAGACTGCGCTGAGTAATGTGATATGTGACACCTGTATATCTGTGTGCTACTGAGTCTGTATATGGGAGACTGCGCTGAGTAATGTGATATGTGACACCTGTATATATGTGTGCTCCTGAGTCTGTATATGGGAGACTGCGCTGAGTAATGTGATATGTGACACCTGTATATCTGTTTGCTCCTGAGTCTGTATATGGGAGACTGCGCTGAGTAATGTGATATGTGACACCTGTATATCTGTGTGCTCCTGAGTCTGTATATGGGAGACTGCGCTGAGTAATGTGAAATGTGACACCTGTATATCTGTGTGCTCCTGAGTCTGTATATGGGAGACTGAGCTGAGTAATGTGAAATGTGACATCAGTATATCTGTGTGCTCCTGAGTCTGTATATGGGAGACTGCGCTGAGTAATGTGATATGTGACCCCTGTATATCTGTGTGCTCCTGAGTCTGTATATGGGAGACTGCGCTGAGTAATGTGATATGTGACCCCTGTATATATGTGTGCTCCTGAGTCTGTATATGGGAGACTGCGCTGAGTAATATGATATGTGACACCTGTATATCTGTGTGCTCCTGAGTCTGTATATGGGAGACTGCGCTGAGTAATGTGATATGTGACACCTGTATATCTGTGAGCTCCTGAGTCTGTATATGGGAGACTGCGCTGAGTAATGTGATATGTGACACCTGTATATCTGTGTGCTCCTGAGTCTGTATATGGGAGACTGCGCTGAGTAATGTGATATGTGACACCTGTATATCTGTGTGCTCCTGAGTCTGTATATGGGACACTGTGCTGAGTAGTGATATGACACCTGTATATCTGTGTGCTCCTGAGTCTGTATATGGGAGACTGCGCTGAGTAATGTGATATGTGACACCTGTATATCTGTGTGCTCCTGAGTCTGTATATGGGAGACTGCGCTGAGTAATGTGATATGTGACACCTGTATATCTGTGTGCTCCTGAGTCTGTATATGGGAGACTGCGCTGAGTAATGTGATATGTGACACCTGTATATCTGTGTGCTCCTGAGTCTGTATATGGGAGACTGCGCTGAGTAATGTGATATGTGACACCTGTATATCTGTGTGCTCCTAAGTCTGTATATGGGAGACTGCGCTGAGTAATGTGATATGTGTCACCTGTATATCTGTGTGCTCCTGAGTCTGTATATGGGAGACTGCGCTGAGTAATGTGATATGTGACCCCTGTATATCTGTGTGCTCCTGAGTCTGTATATGGGAGACTGCGCTGAGTAATGTGATATGTGACCCCTGTATATCTGTGTGCTCCTGAGTCTGTATATGGGAGACTGCGCTGAGTAATGTGATATGTGACACCTGTATATCTGTGTGCTCCTGAGTCTGTATATGGGAGACTGCGCTGAGTAATGTGATATGTGACACCTGTATATCTGTGTGCTCCTGAGTCTGTATATGGGAGACTGCGCTGAGTAATGTGATATGTGACACCTGTATATCTGTGTGCTCCTGAGTCTGTATATGGGAGACTGCGCTGAGTAATGTGATATGTGACACCTGTACATCTGTGTGCTCCTGAGTCTGTATATGGGAGACTGCGCTGAGTAATGTGATATGTGACACCTGTATATCTGTGTGCTCCTGAATCTGTATATGGGAGACTGCGCTGAGTAATGTGATATGTGACACCTGTATATCTGTGAGCTCCTGAGTCTGTATATGGGAGACTGCGCTGAGTAATGTGACATGTGACACCTGTATATCTGTGTGCTCCTGTGTCTGTATATGGGAGACTGCGCTGAGTAATGTGATATGTGACACCTGTATATCTGTGTGCTCCTGAGTCTGTATATGGGAGACTGAGCTGAGTAATGTGATATGTGACACCTGTATATCTTTGTGCTCCTGAGTCTGTATATGGGAGACTGCGCTGAGTAATGTGATATGTGACACATGTATATCTGTGTGCTCCTGAGTCTGTATATGGGAGACTGCGCTGAGTAATGTGATATGTGACACCTGTATATCTGTGTGCTCCTGAGTCTGTATATGGGAGACTGAGCTGAGTAATGTGATATGTGACACCTGTATATCTGTGTGCTCCTGAGTCTGTATATGGGAGACTGCGCTGAGTAATGTGATATGTGACACCTGTATATCTGTGTGCTCCTGAGTCTGTATATGGGAGACTGCGCTGAGTAATGTGATATGTGACACCTGTATATCTGTGTGCTCCTGAGTCTGTATATGGGAGACTGCGCTGAGTAATGTGATATGTGACACCTGTATATCTGTGTGCTCCTGAGTCTGTATATGGGAGACTGCGCTGAGTAATGTGACACCTGTATATCTGTGTGCTCCTGAGTCTGTATATGGGAGACTGCGCTGAGTAATGTAATATGTGACACCTGTATATCTGTGTGCTCCTGTGTCTGTATATGGGCGACTTCGCTGAGTAATGTGATATGTGACACCTGTGTATCTGTGTGCTCCTGTGTCTGTATATGGGCGACTGCGCTGAGTAATGTGATATGTGACACCTGTGTATCTGTGTGTTCCTGAGTCTGTATATGGGAGACTGCGCTGAGTAATGTGATATGTGACACCTGTATATCTGTGTGCTCCTGAGTCTGTATATGGGAGACTGCGCTGAGTAATGTGATATGTGACACCTGTATATCTGTGTGCTACTGAGTCTGTATATGGGAGACTGCGCTGAGTAATGTGATATGTGACACCTGTATATATGTGTGCTCCTGAGTCTGTATATGGGAGACTGCGCTGAGTAATGTGATATGTGACACCTGTATATCTGTGTGCTCCTGAGTCTGTATATGGGAGACTGCGCTGAGTAATGTGATATGTGACACCTGTATATCTGTGTGCTCCTGAGTCTGTATATGGGAGACTGCGCTGAGTAATGTGAAATGTGACACCTGTATATCTGTGTGCTCCTGAGTCTGTATATGGGAGACTGAGCTGAGTAATGTGAAATGTGACATCAGAATATCTGTGTGCTCCTGAGTCTGTATATGGGAGACTGCGCTGAGTAATGTGATATGTGACCCCTGTATATCTGTGTGCTCCTGAGTCTGTATATGGGAGACTGCGCTGAGTAATGTGATATGTGACCCCTGTATATATGTGTGCTCCTGAGTCTGTATATGGGAGACTGCGCTGAGTAATATGATATGTGACACCTGTATATCTGTGTGCTCCTGAGTCTGTATATAGGAGACTGCGCTGAGTAATGTGATATGTGACACCTGTATATCTGTGAGCTCCTGAGTCTGTATATGGGAGACTGCGCTGAGTAATGTGATATGTGACACCTGTATATCTGTGTGCTCCTGAGTCTGTATATGGGAGACTGCGCTGAGTAATGTGATATGTGACACCTGTATATCTGTGTGCTCCTGAGTCTGTATATGGGAGACTGCGCTGAGTAATGTGATATGTGACACCTGTATATCTGTGTGCTCCTGAGTCTGTATATGGGAGACTGCGCTGAGTAATGTGATATGTGACACCTGTATATCTGTGTGCTCCTGAGTCTGTATATGGGAGACTGAGCTGAGTAATGTGATATGTGACACCTGTATATCTGTGTGCTCCTGAGTCTGTATATGGGAGACTGAGCTGAGTAATGTGATATGTGACTCCTGTATATCTGTGTGCTCCTGAGTCTGTATATGGGAGACTGCGCTGAGTAATGTGATATGTGACACCTGTATATCTGTGTGCTCCTGAGTCTGTATATGGGAGACTGCGCTGAGTAATGTGATATGTGACACCTGTATATCTGTGTGCTCCTGAGTCTGTATATGGGAGACTGCGCTGAGTAATGTGATATGTGACACCTGTATATCTGTGTGCTCCTGAGTCTGTATATGGGAGACTGCGCTGAGTAATGTGACACCTGTATATCTGTGTGCTCCTGAGTCTGTATATGGGAGACTGCGCTGAGTAATGTAATATGTGACACCTGTATATCTGTGTGCTCCTGTGTCTGTATATGGGCGACTGCGCTGAGTAATGTGATATGTGACACCTGTGTATCTGTGTGCTCCTGTGTCTGTATATGGGCGACTGCGCTGAGTAATGTGATATGTGACACCTGTGTATCTGTGTGTTCCTGAGTCTGTATATGGGAGACTGCGCTGAGTAATGTGATATGTGACAGCTGTATATCTGTGTGCTCCTGAGTCTGTATATGGGAGACTGCGCTGAGTAATGTGATATGTGACATCTGTATATCTGTGTGCTACTGAGTCTGTATATGGGAGACTGCGCTGAGTAATGTGATATGTGACAGCTGTATATCTGTGTGCTCCTGTGTCTGTATATGGGCGACTGCGCTGAGTAATGTGATATGTGACACCTGTGTATCTGTGTGCTCCTGTGTCTGTATATGGGCGACTGCGCTGAGTAATGTGATATGTGACACCTGTGTATCTGTGTGTTCCTGAGTCTGTATATGGGAGACTGCGCTGAGTAATGTGATATGTGACAGCTGTATATCTGTGTGCTCCTGAGTCTGTATATGGGAGACTGCGCTGAGTAATGTGATATGTGTCACCTGTATATCTGTGTGCTCCTGAGTCTGTATATGGGAGACTGCGCTGAGTAATGTGAAATGTGACACCTGTATATCTGTGTGCTCCTGAGTCTGTATATGGGAGACTGAGCTGAGTAATGTGAAATGTGACATCAGTATATCTGTGTGCTCCTGAGTCTGTATATGGGAGACTGCGCTGAGTAATGTGATATGTGACCCCTGTATATCTGTGTGCTCCTGAGTCTGTATATGGGAGACTGCGCTGAGTAATGTGATATGTGACCCCTGTATATATGTGTGCTCCTGAGTCTGTATATGGGAGACTGCGCTGAGTAATATGATATGTGACACCTGTATATCTGTGTGCTCCTGAGTCTGTATATGGGAGACTGCGCTGAGTAATGTGATATGTGACACCTGTATATCTGTGAGCTCCTGAGTCTGTATATGGGAGACTGCGCTGAGTAATGTGATATGTGACACCTGTATATCTGTGTGCTCCTGAGTCTGTATATGGGAGACTGCGCTGAGTAATGTGATATGTGACACCTGTATATCTGTGTGCTC
Source organism: Taudactylus pleione (assembly GCA_031769625.1). NCBI lineage: Eukaryota > Metazoa > Chordata > Amphibia > Anura > Myobatrachidae > Taudactylus > Taudactylus pleione. The sequence goes on along the minus strand of JAUIMM010001326.1, from coordinate 782,409 downwards.
CTGAGTCTGTATATGGGAGTCTGCGCTGAGTAATGTGATATGTGACACCTGTATATCTGTGTGCTCCTGAGTCTGTATATGGGAGACTGCTCTGAGTAATGTGATATGTGACACCTGTATATCTGTGTGCTCCTGAGTCTGTATATGGGAGACTGCGCTGAGTAATGAGATATGTGACACCTGTATATCTGTGTGCTCCTGAGTCTGTATATGGAGACTGCGCTGAGTAATGTGATATGTGACACCTGTATATCTGTGTGATCCTGAGTCTGTATATGGGAGACTGCGCTGAGTAATGTGATATGTGACACCTGTATATCTGTGTGCTCCTGAGTCTGTATATGGGAGACTGCGCTGAGTAATGTGAAATGTGACACCTGTATATCTGTGTGCTCCTGAGTCTGTATATGGGAGACTGTGCTGAGTAATGTGAAATGTGACACCTGTATATCTGTGTGCTCCTTAGTCTGTATATGGGAGACTGAGCTGAGTAATGTGAAATGTGACACCTGTATATCTGTGTGCTCCTTAGTCTGTATATGGGAGACTGAGCTGAGTAATATGATATGTGACACCAGTATATCTGTGTGCTCCTGAGTCTGTATATGGGAGACTGCGCTGAGTAATGTGATATGTGACACCTGTATATCTGTGTGCTCCTCAGTCTGTATATGGGAGACTGCGCTGAGTAATGTGATATGTGACACCTGTATATCTGTGTGCTCCTGAGTCTGTATATGGGAGACTGCGCTGAGTAATGTGATATGTGACACCTGTATATCTGTGTGCTCCTAAGTCTGTATATGGGAGACTGCGCTGAGTAATGTGATATGTGTCACCTGTATATCTGTGTGCTCCTGAGTCTGTATATGGGAGACTGCGCTGAGTAATGTGATATGTGACACCTGTATATCTGTGTGCTCCTGAGTCTGTATATGGGAGACTGCGCTGAGTAATGTGATATGTGACCCCTGTATATCTGTGTGCTCCTGAGTCTGTGTATGGGAGACTGCGCTGAGTAATGTGATATGTGACACCTGTATATCTGTGTGCTCCTGAGTCTGTATATGGGAGACTGCGCTGAGTAATGTGACACCTGTATATCTGTGTGCTCCTGAGTCTGTATATGGGAGACTGCGCTGAGTAATGTGATATGTGACACCTGTGTATCTGTGTGCTCCTGTGTCTGTATATGGGCGACTGCGCAGAGTAATGTGATATGTGACACCTGTGTATCTGTGTGTTCCTGAGTCTGTATATGGGAGACTGCGCTGAGTAATGTGATATGTGACACCTGTATATCTGTGTGCTCCTGAGTCTGTATATGGGAGACTGCGCTGAGTAATGTGATATGTGACACCTGTATATCTGTGTGCTCCTGAGTCTGTATATGGGAGACTGCGCTGAGTAATGTGATATGTGACACCTGTATATCTGTGTGCTCCTGAGTCTGTATATGGGAGACTGCGCTGAGTAATGTGATATGTGACACCTGTATATCTGTGTGCTCCTGAGTCTGTATATGGGAGACTGCGCTGAGTAATGTGATATGTGACACCTGTATATCTGTGTGCTCCTGAGTCTGTATATGGGAGACTGCGCTGAGTAATGTGATATGTAACACCTGTATATCTGTGTGCTCCTGAGTCTGTATATGGGAGACTGCGCTGAGTAATGTGATATGTGACACCTGTATATCTGTGTGCTCCTGAGTCTGTATATGGGAGACTGCGCTGAGTAATGTGATATGTGACACCCTGTATATCTGTGTGCTCCTGAGTCTGTATATGGGAGACTGCGCTGAGTAATGTGATATGTGACACCTGTATATCTGTGAGCTCCTGAGTCTGTATATGGGAGACTGCGCTGAGTAATGTGATAGGTGACACCTGTATATCTGTGTGCTCCTGTATCTGTATATGGGAGACTGCGCTGAGTAATGTGATAGGTGACACCTGTATAGCTGTGTGCTCCTGAGTCTGTATATGGGACACTGCGCTGAGTAATGTGATAGGTGACACCTGTATAGCTGTGTGCTCCTGAGTCTGTATATGGGAGACTGCGCTGAGTAATGTGATAGGTGACACCTGTATATCTGTGTGCTCCTGAGTCTGTATATGGGAGACTGCGCTGAGTAATGTGATAGGTGACACCTGTATATCTGTGTGCTCCTGAGTCTGTATATGGGAGACTGCGCTGAGTAATGTGATATGTGACACCTGTATATCTGTGTGCTCCTGAGTCTGTATATGGGAGACTGCGCTGAGTAATGTGACACCTGTATATCTGTGTGCTCCTGAGTCTGTATATGGGAGACTGCGCTGAGTAATGTGACACCTGTATATCTGTGTGCTCCTGAGTCTGTATATGGGAGACTGCGCTGAGTAATGTGATATGTGACACCTGTGTATCTGTGTGCTCCTGTGTCTGTATATGGGCGACTGCGCAGAGTAATGTGATATGTGACACCTGTGTATCTGTGTGTTCCTGAGTCTGTATATGGGAGACTGCGCTGAGTAATGTGATATGTGACACCTGTATATCTGTGTGCTCCTGAGTCTGTATATGGGAGACTGCGCTGAGTAATGTGATATGTGACACCTGTATATCTGTGTGCTCCTGAGTCTGTATATGGGAGACTGCACTGAGTAATGTGATATGTGACACCTGTATATCTGTGTGCTCCTGAGTCTGTATATGGGAGACTGCACTGAGTAATGTGATATGTGACACCTGTATATCTGTGTGCTCCTGAGTCTGTATATGGGAGACTGCGCTGAGTAATGTGATATGTGACACCTGTATATCTGTGTGCTCCTGAGTCTGTATATGGGAGACTGCGCTGAGTAATGTGATATGTGACACCTGTATATCTGTGTGCTCCTGAGTCTGTATATGGGAGACTGCGCTGAGTAATGTGATATGTGACACCTGTACATCTGTGTGCTCCTGAGTCTGTATATGGGAGACTGCGCTGAGTAATGTGATATGTGACACCTGTACATCTGTGTGCTCCTGAGTCTGTATATGGGAGACTGCGCTGAGTAATGTGATATGTGACACCCTGTATATCTGTGTGCTCCTGAGTCTGTATATGGGAGACTGCGCTGAGTAATGTGATATGTGACACCTGTATATCTGTGAGCTCCTGAGTCTGTATATGGGAGACTGCGCTGAGTAATGTGATATGTGACACCTGTATATCTGTGTGCTCCTGTATCTGTATATGGGAGACTGCGCTGAGTAATGTGATAGGTGACACCTGTATAGCTGTGTGCTCCTGAGTCTGTATATGGGACACTGCGCTGAGTAATGTGATAGGTGACACCTGTATAGCTGTGTGCTCCTGAGTCTGTATATGGGAGACTGCGCTGAGTAATGTGATAGGTGACACCTGTATATCTGTGTGCTCCTGAGTCTGTATATGGGAGACTGCGCTGAGTAATGTGATATGTGACACCTGTACATCTGTGTGCTCCTGAGTCTGTATATGGGAGACTGAGCTGAGTAATGTGATATGTGACACCAGTATATCTGTGTGCTCCTGAGTCTGTATATGGGAGACTGCGCTGAGTAATGTGATATGTGACACCTGTATATCTGTGTGCTCCTGAGTCTGTATATGGGAGACTGCGCTGAGTAATGTGATATGTGACACCTGTATATCTGTGTGCTCCTGAGTCTGTATATGGGACACTGCGCTGAGTAATGTGATAGGTGACACCTGTATAGCTGTGTGCTCCTGAGTCTGTATATGGGAGACTGCGCTGAGTAATGTGATTTGTGACACCTGTATATCTGTGTGCTCCTGTGTCTGTATATGGGAGACTGCGCTGAGTAATGTAATATGTGACACCTGTATAGCTGTGTGCTCCTGAGTCTGTATATGGGACACTGCGCTGAGTAATGTGATAGGTGACACCTGTATAGCTGTGTGCTCCTGAGTCTGTATATGGGAGACTGCGCTGAGTAATGTGATAGGTGACACCTGTATATCTGTGTGCTCCTGAGTCTGTATATGGGAGACTGCGCTGAGTAATGTGATATGTGACACCTGTACATCTGTGTGCTCCTGAGTCTGTATATGGGAGACTGAGCTGAGTAATGTGATATGTGACACCAGTATATCTGTGTGCTCCTGAGTCTGTATATGGGAGACTGCGCTGAGTAATGTGATATGTGACACCTGTATATCTGTGTGCTCCTGAGTCTGTATATGGGAGACTGCGCTGAGTAATGTGATATGTGACACCTGTATATCTGTGTGCTCCTGAGTCTGTATATGGGACACTGCGCTGAGTAATGTGATAGGTGACACCTGTATAGCTGTGTGCTCCTGAGTCTGTATATGGGAGACTGCGCTGAGTAATGTGATATGTGACACCTGTATATCTGTGTGCTCCTGAGTCTGTATATGGGAGACTGCGCTGAGTAATGTGATATGTGACACTTGTATATCTGTGTGCTCCTGAGTCTGTATATGGAGACTATGCTGAGTAATGTGATATGTGACACCTGTATATATCTGTGTGCTCCTGAGTCTGTATATGGGAGACTGCGCTGAGTAATGTGATATGTGACACCTGTATATCTGTGTGCTCCTGAGTCTGTATATGGGAGACTGCGCTGAGTAATGTGATATGTGACACCTGTATATATCTGTGTGCTCCTGAGTCTGTATATGGGAGACTGTGCTGAGTAATGTGATATGTGACACCTGTATATCTGTCTGCTCCTGAGTCTGTATATGGGAGACTGCGCTGAGTAATGTGATATGTGACACCTGTATATCTGTGTGCTCCTGAGTCTGTATATGGGAGACTGCGCTGAGTAATGTGATATGTGACACCTGTATATCTGTGTGCTCCTGAGTCTGTATATGGGAGACTGCGCTGAGTAATGTGATTTGTGACACCTGTATATCTGTGTGCTCCTGTGTCTGTATATGGGAGACTGCGCTGAGTAATGTGATATGTGACACCTGTATATCTGTGTGCTCCTGAGTCTGTATATGGGACACTGTGCTGAGTAGTGATATGACACCTGTATATCTGTGTGCTCCTGAGTCTGTATATGGGAGACTGCGCTGAGTAATGTGATATGTGACACCTGTATATCTGTGTGCTCCTGAATCTGTATATGGGAGACTGCGCTGAGTAATGTGATATGTGACACCTGTATATCTGTGTGCTCCTGAGTCTGTATATGGGAGACTGCGCTGAGTAATGTGATATGTGACACCTGTATATCTGTGTGCTCCTAAGTCTGTATATGGGAGACTGCGCTGAGTAATGTGATATGTGTCACCTGTATATCTGTGTGCTCCTGAGTCTATATGGGAGACTGCGCTGAGTAATGTGATATGTGACCCCTGTATATCTGTGTGCTCCCGAGTCTGTATATGGGAGACTGCGCTGAGTAATGTGATATGTGACCCCTGTATATCTGTGTGCTCCTGAGTCTGTATATGGGAGACTGCGCTGAGTAATGTGATATGTGACACCTGTATATCTGGGTGCTCCTGAGTCTGTATATGGGAGACTGCGCTGAGTAATGTGATATGTGACACCTGTATATCTGTGTGCTCCTGAGTCTGTATATGGGAGACTGCGCTGAGTAATGTGATATGTGACACCTGTACATCTGTGTGCTCCTGAGTCTGTATATGGGAGACTGCGCTGAGTTATGTGATATGTGACACCTGTATATCTGTGTGCTCCTGAATCTGTATATGGGAGACTGCGCTGAGTAATGTGATATGTGACACCTGTATATCTGTGAGCTCCTGAGTCTGTATATGGGAGACTGCGCTGAGTAATGTGATATGTGACACCTGTATATCTGTGTGCTCCTGTGTCTGTATATGGGAGACTGCGCTGAGTAATGTGATATGTGACACCTGTATATCTGTGTGCTCCTGAGTCTGTATATGGGAGACTGAGCTGAGTAATGTGATATGTGACACTTGTATATCTTTGTGCTCCTGAGTCTGTATATGGGAGACTGCGCTGAGTAATGTGATATGTGACACATGTATATCTGTGTGCTCCTGAGTCTGTATATGGGAGACTGCGCTGAGTAATGTGATATGTGACACCTGTATATCTGTGTGCTCCTGAGTCTGTATATGGGAGACTGAGCTGAGTAATGTGATATGTGACACCTGTATATCTGTGTGCTCCTGAGTCTGTATATGGGAGACTGCGCTGAGTAATGTGATATGTGACACCTGTATATCTGTGTGCTCCTGAGTCTGTATATGGGAGACTGCGCTGAGTAATGTGATATGTGACACCTGTATATCTGTGTGCTCCTGAGTCTGTATATGGGAGACTGCGCTGAGTAATGTGATATGTGACACCTGTATATCTGTGTGCTCCTGAGTCTGTATATGGGAGACTGCGCTGAGTAATGTGACACCTGTATATCTGTGTGCTCCTGAGTCTGTATATGGGAGACTGCGCTGAGTAATGTAATATGTGACACCTGTATATCTGTGTGCTCCTGTGTCTGTATATGGGCGACTGCGCTGAGTAATGTGATATGTGACACCTGTGTATCTGTGTGCTCCTGTGTCTGTATATGGGCGACTGCGCTGAGTAATGTGATATGTGACACCTGTGTATCTGTGTGTTCCTGAGTCTGTATATGGGAGACTGCGCTGAGTAATGTGATATGTGACACCTGTATATCTGTGTGCTCCTGAGTCTGTATATGGGACACTGCGCTGAGTAATGTGATAGGTGACACCTGTATAGCTGTGTGCTCCTGAGTCTGTATATGGGACACTGCGCTGAGTAATGTGATAGGTGACACCTGTATAGCTGTGTGCTCCTGAGTCTGTATATGGGAGACTGCGCTGAGTAATGTGATAGGTGACACCTGTATATCTGTGTGCTCCTGAGTCTGTATATGGGAGACTGCGCTGAGTAATGTGATATGTGACACCTGTACATCTGTGTGCTCCTGAGTCTGTATATGGGAGACTGAGCTGAGTAATGTGATATGTGACACCAGTATATCTGTGTGCTCCTGAGTCTGTATATGGGAGACTGCGCTGAGTAATGTGATATGTGACACCTGTATATCTGTGTGCTCCTGAGTCTGTATATGGGAGACTGCGCTGAGTAATGTGATATGTGACACCTGTATATCTGTGTGCTCCTGAGTCTGTATATGGGACACTGCGCTGAGTAATGTGATAGGTGACACCTGTATAGCTGTGTGCTCCTGAGTCTGTATATGGGAGACTGCGCTGAGTAATGTGATTTGTGACACCTGTATATCTGTGTGCTCCTGTGTCTGTATATGGGAGACTGCGCTGAGTAATGTAATATGTGACACCTGTATAGCTGTGTGCTCCTGAGTCTGTATATGGGACACTGCGCTGAGTAATGTGATAGGTGACACCTGTATAGCTGTGTGCTCCTGAGTCTGTATATGGGAGACTGCGCTGAGTAATGTGATAGGTGACACCTGTATATCTGTGTGCTCCTGAGTCTGTATATGGGAGACTGCGCTGAGTAATGTGATATGTGACACCTGTACATCTGTGTGCTCCTGAGTCTGTATATGGGAGACTGAGCTGAGTAATGTGATATGTGACACCAGTATATCTGTGTGCTCCTGAGTCTGTATATGGGAGACTGCGCTGAGTAATGTGATATGTGACACCTGTATATCTGTGTGCTCCTGAGTCTGTATATGGGAGACTGCGCTGAGTAATGTGATATGTGACACCTGTATATCTGTGTGCTCCTGAGTCTGTATATGGGACACTGCGCTGAGTAATGTGATAGGTGACACCTGTATAGCTGTGTGCTCCTGAGTCTGTATATGGGAGACTGCGCTGAGTAATGTGATATGTGACACCTGTATATCTGTGTGCTCCTGAGTCTGTATATGGGAGACTGCGCTGAGTAATGTGATATGTGACACTTGTATATCTGTGTGCTCCTGAGTCTGTATATGGAGACTATGCTGAGTAATGTGATATGTGACACCTGTATATATCTGTGTGCTCCTGAGTCTGTATATGGGAGACTGCGCTGAGTAATGTGATATGTGACACCTGTATATCTGTGTGCTCCTGAGTCTGTATATGGGAGACTGCGCTGAGTAATGTGATATGTGACACCTGTATATATCTGTGTGCTCCTGAGTCTGTATATGGGAGACTGTGCTGAGTAATGTGATATGTGACACCTGTATATCTGTCTGCTCCTGAGTCTGTATATGGGAGACTGCGCTGAGTAATGTGATATGTGACACCTGTATATCTGTGTGCTCCTGAGTCTGTATATGGGAGACTGCGCTGAGTAATGTGATATGTGACACCTGTATATCTGTGTGCTCCTGAGTCTGTATATGGGAGACTGCGCTGAGTAATGTGATTTGTGACACCTGTATATCTGTGTGCTCCTGTGTCTGTATATGGGAGACTGCGCTGAGTAATGTGATATGTGACACCTGTATATCTGTGTGCTCCTGAGTCTGTATATGGGACACTGTGCTGAGTAGTGATATGACACCTGTATATCTGTGTGCTCCTGAGTCTGTATATGGGAGACTGCGCTGAGTAATGTGATATGTGACACCTGTATATCTGTGTGCTCCTGAATCTGTATATGGGAGACTGCGCTGAGTAATGTGATATGTGACACCTGTATATCTGTGTGCTCCTGAGTCTGTATATGGGAGACTGCGCTGAGTAATGTGATATGTGACACCTGTATATCTGTGTGCTCCTAAGTCTGTATATGGGAGACTGCGCTGAGTAATGTGATATGTGTCACCTGTATATCTGTGTGCTCCTGAGTCTATATGGGAGACTGCGCTGAGTAATGTGATATGTGACCCCTGTATATCTGTGTGCTCCCGAGTCTGTATATGGGAGACTGCGCTGAGTAATGTGATATGTGACCCCTGTATATCTGTGTGCTCCTGAGTCTGTATATGGGAGACTGCGCTGAGTAATGTGATATGTGACACCTGTATATCTGGGTGCTCCTGAGTCTGTATATGGGAGACTGCGCTGAGTAATGTGATATGTGACACCTGTATATCTGTGTGCTCCTGAGTCTGTATATGGGAGACTGCGCTGAGTAATGTGATATGTGACACCTGTACATCTGTGTGCTCCTGAGTCTGTATATGGGAGACTGCGCTGAGTTATGTGATATGTGACACCTGTATATCTGTGTGCTCCTGAATCTGTATATGGGAGACTGCGCTGAGTAATGTGATATGTGACACCTGTATATCTGTGAGCTCCTGAGTCTGTATATGGGAGACTGCGCTGAGTAATGTGATATGTGACACCTGTATATCTGTGTGCTCCTGTGTCTGTATATGGGAGACTGCGCTGAGTAATGTGATATGTGACACCTGTATATCTGTGTGCTCCTGAGTCTGTATATGGGAGACTGAGCTGAGTAATGTGATATGTGACACTTGTATATCTTTGTGCTCCTGAGTCTGTATATGGGAGACTGCGCTGAGTAATGTGATATGTGACACATGTATATCTGTGTGCTCCTGAGTCTGTATATGGGAGACTGCGCTGAGTAATGTGATATGTGACACCTGTATATCTGTGTGCTCCTGAGTCTGTATATGGGAGACTGAGCTGAGTAATGTGATATGTGACACCTGTATATCTGTGTGCTCCTGAGTCTGTATATGGGAGACTGCGCTGAGTAATGTGATATGTGACACCTGTATATCTGTGTGCTCCTGAGTCTGTATATGGGAGACTGCGCTGAGTAATGTGATATGTGACACCTGTATATCTGTGTGCTCCTGAGTCTGTATATGGGAGACTGCGCTGAGTAATGTGATATGTGACACCTGTATATCTGTGTGCTCCTGAGTCTGTATATGGGAGACTGCGCTGAGTAATGTGACACCTGTATATCTGTGTGCTCCTGAGTCTGTATATGGGAGACTGCGCTGAGTAATGTAATATGTGACACCTGTATATCTGTGTGCTCCTGTGTCTGTATATGGGCGACTGCGCTGAGTAATGTGATATGTGACACCTGTGTATCTGTGTGCTCCTGTGTCTGTATATGGGCGACTGCGCCGAGTAATGTGATATGTGACACCTGTGTATCTGTGTGTTCCTGAGTCTGTATATGGGAGACTGCGCTGAGTAATGTGATATGTGACACCTGTATATCTGTGTGCTCCTGAGTCTGTATATGGGAGACTGCGCTGAGTAATGTGATATGTGACACCTGTATATCTGTGTGCTACTGAGTCTGTATATGGGAGACTGCGCTGAGTAATGTGATATGTGACACCTGTATATATGTGTGCTCCTGAGTCTGTATATGGGAGACTGCGCTGAGTAATGTGATATGTGACACCTGTATATCTGTGTGCTCCTGAGTCTGTATATGGGAGACTGCGCTGAGTAATGTGATATGTGACACCTGTATATCTGTGTGCTCCTGAGTCTGTATATGGGACACTGTGCTGAGTAGTGATATGACACCTGTATATCTGTGTGCTCCTGAGTCTGTATATGGGAGACTGCGCTGAGTAATGTGATATGTGACACCTGTATTTCTGTGTGCTCCTGAGTCTGTATATGGGAGACTGCGCTGAGTAATGTGATATGTGACACCTGTATATCTGTGTGCTCCTGAGTCTGTATATGGGAGACTGCGCTGAGTAATGTGATATGTGACACCTGTATATCTGTGTGCTCCTAAGTCTGTATATGGGAGACTGCGCTGAGTAATGTGATATGTGTCACCTGTATATCTGTGTGCTCCTGAGTCTGTATATGGGAGACTGCGCTGAGTAATGTGATATGTGACCCCTGTATATCTGTGTGCTCCTGAGTCTGTATATGGGAGACTGCGCTGAGTAATGTGATATGTGACCCCTGTATATCTGTGTGCTCCTGAGTCTGTATATGGGAGACTGCGCTGAGTAATGTGATATGTGACACCTGTATATCTGTGTGCTCCTGAGTCTGTATATGGGAGACTGCGCTGAGTAATGTGATATGTGACACCTGTATATCTGTGTGCTCCTGAGTCTGTATATGGGAGACTGCGCTGAGTAATGTGATATGTGACACCTGTATATCTGTGTGCTCCTGAGTCTGTATATGGGAGACTGCGCTGAGTAATGTGATATGTGACACCTGTACATCTGTGTGCTCCTGAGTCTGTATATGGGAGACTGCGCTGAGTAATGTGATATGTGACACCTGTATATCTGTGTGCTCCTGAATCTGTATATGGGAGACTGCGCTGAGTAATGTGATATGTGACACCTGTATATCTGTGAGCTCCTGAGTCTGTATATGGGAGACTGCGCTGAGTAATGTGACATGTGACACCTGTATATCTGTGTGCTCCTGTGTCTGTATATGGGAGACTGCGCTGAGTAATGTGATATGTGACACCTGTATATCTGTGTGCTCCTGAGTCTGTATATGGGAGACTGAGCTGAGTAATGTGATATGTGACACCTGTATATCTTTGTGCTCCTGAGTCTGTATATGGGAGACTGCGCTGAGTAATGTGATATGTGACACATGTATATCTGTGTGCTCCTGAGTCTGTATATGGGAGACTGCGCTGAGTAATGTGATATGTGACACCTGTATATCTGTGTGCTCCTGAGTCTGTATATGGGAGACTGAGCTGAGTAATGTGATATGTGACACCTGTATATCTGTGTGCTCCTGAGTCTGTATATGGGAGACTGCGCTGAGTAATGTGATATGTGACACCTGTATATCTGTGTGCTCCTGAGTCTGTATATGGGAGACTGCGCTGAGTAATGTGATATGTGACACCTGTATATCTGTGTGCTCCTGAGTCTGTATATGGGAGACTGCGCTGAGTAATGTGATATGTGACACCTGTATATCTGTGTGCTCCTGAGTCTGTATATGGGAGACTGCGCTGAGTAATGTGACACCTGTATATCTGTGTGCTCCTGAGTCTGTATATGGGAGACTGCGCTGAGTAATGTAATATGTGACACCTGTATATCTGTGTGCTCCTGTGTCTGTATATGGGCGACTGCGCTGAGTAATGTGATATGTGACACCTGTGTATCTGTGTGCTCCTGTGTCTGTATATGGGCGACTGCGCTGAGTAATGTGATATGTGACACCTGTGTATCTGTGTGTTCCTGAGTCTGTATATGGGAGACTGCGCTGAGTAATGTGATATGTGACACCTGTATATCTGTGTGCTCCTGAGTCTGTATATGGGAGACTGCGCTGAGTAATGTGATATGTGACACCTGTATATCTGTGTGCTACTGAGTCTGTATATGGGAGACTGCGCTGAGTAATGTGATATGTGACACCTGTATATATGTGTGCTCCTGAGTCTGTATATGGGAGACTGCGCTGAGTAATGTGATATGTGACACCTGTATATCTGTGTGCTCCTGAGTCTGTATATGGGAGACTGCGCTGAGTAATGTGATATGTGACACCTGTATATCTGTGTGCTCCTGAGTCTGTATATGGGAGACTGCGCTGAGTAATGTGAAATGTGACACCTGTATATCTGTGTGCTCCTGAGTCTGTATATGGGAGACTGAGCTGAGTAATGTGAAATGTGACATCAGAATATCTGTGTGCTCCTGAGTCTGTATATGGGAGACTGCGCTGAGTAATGTGATATGTGACCCCTGTATATCTGTGTGCTCCTGAGTCTGTATATGGGAGACTGCGCTGAGTAATGTGATATGTGACCCCTGTATATATGTGTGCTCCTGAGTCTGTATATGGGAGACTGCGCTGAGTAATATGATATGTGACACCTGTATATCTGTGTGCTCCTGAGTCTGTATATAGGAGACTGCGCTGAGTAATGTGATATGTGACACCTGTATATCTGTGAGCTCCTGAGTCTGTATATGGGAGACTGCGCTGAGTAATGTGATATGTGACACCTGTATATCTGTGTGCTCCTGAGTCTGTATATGGGAGACTGCGCTGAGTAATGTGATATGTGACACCTGTATATCTGTGTGCTCCTGAGTCTGTATATGGGAGACTGCGCTGATTAATGTGATATGTGACACCTGTATATCTGTGTGCTCCTGAGTCTGTATATGGGAGACTGCGCTGAGTAATGTGATATGTGACACCTGTATATCTGTGTGCTCCTGAGTCTGTATATGGGAGACTGAGCTGAGTAATGTGATATGTGACACCTGTATATCTGTGTGCTCCTGAGTCTGTATATGGGAGACTGCGCTGAGTAATGTGATATGTGACACCTGTATATCTGTGTGCTCCTGAGTCTGTATATGGGAGACTGCGCTGAGTAATGTGATATGTGACACCTGTATATCTGTGTGCTCCTGAGTCTGTATATGGGAGACTGCGCTGAGTAATGTGATATGTGACACCTGTATATCTGTGTGCTCCTGAGTCTGTATATGGGAGACTGCGCTGAGTAATGTGACACCTGTATATCTGTGTGCTCCTGAGTCTGTATATGGGAGACTGCGCTGAGTAATGTAATATGTGACACCTGTATATCTGTGTGCTCCTGTGTCTGTATATGGGCGACTGCGCTGAGTAATGTGATATGTGACACCTGTGTATCTGTGTGCTCCTGTGTCTGTATATGGGCGACTGCGCTGAGTAATGTGATATGTGACACCTGTGTATCTGTGTGTTCCTGAGTCTGTATATGGGAGACTGCGCTGAGTAATGTGATATGTGACACCTGTATATCTGTGTGCTCCTGAGTCTGTATATGGGAGACTGCGCTGAGTAATGTGATATGTGACATCTGTATATCTGTGTGCTACTGAGTCTGTATATGGGAGACTGCGCTGAGTAATGTGATATGTGACACCTGTATATATGTGTGCTCCTGAGTCTGTATATGGGAGACTGCGCTGAGTAATGTGATATGTGACACCTGTATATCTGTGTGCTCCTGAGTCTGTATATGGGAGACTGCGCTGAGTAATGTGATATGTGACACCTGTATATCTGTGTGCTCCTGAGTCTGTATATGGGAGACTGCGCTGAGTAATGTGAAATGTGACACCTGTATATCTGTGTGCTCCTGAGTCTGTATATGGGAGACTGAGCTGAGTAATGTGAAATGTGACATCAGTATATCTGTGTGCTCCTGAGTCTGTATATGGGAGACTGCGCTGAGTAATGTGATATGTGACCCCTGTATATCTGTGTGCTCCTGAGTCTGTATATGGGAGACTGCGCTGAGTAATGTGATATGTGACCCCTGTATATCTGTGTGCTCCTGAGTCTGTATATGGGAGACTGCGCTGAGTATTATGATATGTGACACCTGTATATCTGTGTGCTCCTGAGTCTGTATATGGGAGACTGCGCTGAGTAATATGATATGTGACACCTGTATATCTGTGTGCTCCTGAGTCTGTATATGGGAGACTGCGCTGAGTAATGTGATATGTGACACCTGTATATCTGTGAGCTCCTGAGTCTGTATATGGGAGACTGCGCTGAGTAATGTGATATGTGACACCTGTATATCTGTGTGCTCCTGAGTCTGTATATGGGAGACTGCGCTGAGTAATGTGATATGTGACACCTGTATATCTGTGTGCTCCTGAGTCTGTATATGGGAGACTGCGCTGAGTAATGTGATATGTGACACCTGTATATCTGTGTGCTCCTGAGTCTGTATATGGGAGACTGCGCTGAGTAATGTGATATGTGACACCTGTATATCTGTGTGCTCCTGAGTCTGTATATGGGAGACTGCGCTGAGTAATGAGATATGTGACACCTGTATATCTGTGTGCTCCTGAGTCTGTATATGGAGACTGCGCTGAGTAATGTGATATGTGACACCTGTATATCTGTGTGATCCTGAGTCTGTATATGGGAGACTGCGCTGAGTAATGTGATATGTGACACCTGTATATCTGTGTGCTCCTGAGTCTGTATATGGGAGACTGCGCTGAGTAATGTGAAATGTGACACCTGTATATCTGTGTGCTCCTGAGTCTGTATATGGGAGACTGCGCTGAGTAATGTGAAATGTGACACCTGTATATCTGTGTGCTCCTTAGTCTGTATATGGGAGACTGAGCTGAGTAATGTGAAATGTGACACCTGTATATCTGTGTGCTCCTTAGTCTGTATATGGGAGACTGAGCTGAGTAATATGATATGTGACACCAGTATATCTGTGTGCTCCTGAGTCTGTATATGGGAGACTGCGCTGAGTAATGTGATATGTGACACCTGTATATCTGTGTGCTCCTCAGTCTGTATATGGGAGACTGCGCTGAGTAATGTGATATGTGACACCTGTATATCTGTGTGCTCCTGAGTCTGTATATGGGAGACTGCGCTGAGTAATGTGATATGTGACACCTGTATATCTGTGTGCTCCTAAGTCTGTATATGGGAGACTGCGCTGAGTAATGTGATATGTGTCACCTGTATATCTGTGTGCTCCTGAGTCTGTATATGGGAGACTGCGCTGAGTAATGTGAAATGTGACACCTGTATATCTGTGTGCTCCTGAGTCTGTATATGGGAGACTGCGCTGAGTAATGTGAAATGTGACATCAGTATATCTGTGTGCTCCTGAGTCTGTATATGGGAGACTGCGCTGAGTAATGTGATATGTGACCCCTGTATATATGTGTGCTCCTGAGTCTGTATATGGGAGACTGCGCTGAGTAATATGATATGTGACACCTGTATATCTGTGTGCTCCTGAGTCTGTATATGGGAGACTGCGCTGAGTAATGTGATATGTGACACCTGTATATCTGTGAGCTCCTGAGTCTGTATATGGGAGACTGCGCTGAGTAATGTGATATGTGACACCTGTATATCTGTGTGCTCCTGAGTCTGTATATGGGACACTGCGCTGAGTAATGTGATATGTGACACCTGTATATCTGTGTGCTCCTGAGTCTGTATATGGGAGTCTGCGCTGAGTAATGTGATATGTGACACCTGTATATCTGTGTGCTCCTGAGTCTGTATATGGGAGACTGCGCTGAGTAATGTGATATGTGACACCTGTATATCTGTGTGCTCCTGAGTCTGTATATGGGAGACTGCGCTGAGTAATGAGATATGTGACACCTGTATATCTGTGTGCTCCTGAGTCTGTATATGGAGACTGCGCTGAGTAATGTGATATGTGACACCTGTATATCTGTGTGATCCTGAGTCTGTATATGGGAGACTGCGCTGAGTAATGTGATATGTGACACCTGTATATCTGTGTGCTCCTGAGTCTGTATATGGGAGACTGCGCTGAGTAATGTGAAATGTGACACCTGTATATCTGTGTGCTCCTGAGTCTGTATATGGGAGACTGTGCTGAGTAATGTGAAATGTGACACCTGTATATCTGTGTGCTCCTTAGTCTGTATATGGGAGACTGAGCTGAGTAATGTGAAATGTGACACCTGTATATCTGTGTGCTCCTTAGTCTGTATATGGGAGACTGAGCTGAGTAATATGATATGTGACACCAGTATATCTGTGTGCTCCTGAGTCTGTATATGGGAGACTGCGCTGAGTAATGTGATATGTGACACCTGTATATCTGTGTGCTCCTCAGTCTGTATATGGGAGACTGCGCTGAGTAATGTGATATGTGACACCTGTATATCTGTGTGCTCCTGAGTCTGTATATGGGAGACTGCGCTGAGTAATGTGATATGTGACACCTGTATATCTGTGTGCTCCTAAGTCTGTATATGGGAGACTGCGCTGAGTAATGTGATATGTGTCACCTGTATATCTGTGTGCTCCTGAGTCTGTATATGGGAGACTGCGCTGAGTAATGTGATATGTGACACCTGTATATCTGTGTGCTCCTGAGTCTGTATATGGGAGACTGCGCTGAGTAATGTGATATGTGACCCCTGTATATCTGTGTGCTCCTGAGTCTGTGTATGGGAGACTGCGCTGAGTAATGTGATATGTGACACCTGTATATCTGTGTGCTCCTGAGTCTGTATATGGGAGACTGCGCTGAGTAATGTGACACCTGTATATCTGTGTGCTCCTGAGTCTGTATATGGGAGACTGCGCTGAGTAATGTGATATGTGACACCTGTGTATCTGTGTGCTCCTGTGTCTGTATATGGGCGACTGCGCAGAGTAATGTGATATGTGACACCTGTGTATCTGTGTGTTCCTGAGTCTGTATATGGGAGACTGCGCTGAGTAATGTGATATGTGACACCTGTATATCTGTGTGCTCCTGAGTCTGTATATGGGAGACTGCGCTGAGTAATGTGATATGTGACACCTGTATATCTGTGTGCTCCTGAGTCTGTATATGGGAGACTGCGCTGAGTAATGTGATATGTGACACCTGTATATCTGTGTGCTCCTGAGTCTGTATATGGGAGACTGCGCTGAGTAATGTGATATGTGACACCTGTATATCTGTGTGCTCCTGAGTCTGTATATGGGACACTGCGCTGAGTAATGTGATATGTGACACCTGTATATCTGTGTGCTCCTGAGTCTGTATATGGGAGTCTGCGCTGAGTAATGTGATATGTGACACCTGTATATCTGTGTGCTCCTGAGTCTGTATATGGGAGACTGCGCTGAGTAATGTGATATGTGACACCTGTATATCTGTGTGCTCCTGAGTCTGTATATGGGAGACTGCGCTGAGTAATGAGATATGTGACACCTGTATATCTGTGTGCTCCTGAGTCTGTATATGGAGACTGCGCTGAGTAATGTGATATGTGACACCTGTATATCTGTGTGATCCTGAGTCTGTATATGGGAGACTGCGCTGAGTAATGTGATATGTGACACCTGTATATCTGTGTGCTCCTGAGTCTGTATATGGGAGACTGCGCTGAGTAATGTGAAATGTGACACCTGTATATCTGTGTGCTCCTGAGTCTGTATATGGGAGACTGTGCTGAGTAATGTGAAATGTGACACCTGTATATCTGTGTGCTCCTTAGTCTGTATATGGGAGACTGAGCTGAGTAATGTGAAATGTGACACCTGTATATCTGTGTGCTCCTTAGTCTGTATATGGGAGACTGAGCTGAGTAATATGATATGTGACACCAGTATATCTGTGTGCTCCTGAGTCTGTATATGGGAGACTGCGCTGAGTAATGTGATATGTGACACCTGTATATCTGTGTGCTCCTCAGTCTGTATATGGGAGACTGCGCTGAGTAATGTGATATGTGACACCTGTATATCTGTGTGCTCCTGAGTCTGTATATGGGAGACTGCGCTGAGTAATGTGATATGTGACACCTGTATATCTGTGTGCTCCTAAGTCTGTATATGGGAGACTGCGCTGAGTAATGTGATATGTGTCACCTGTATATCTGTGTGCTCCTGAGTCTGTATATGGGAGACTGCGCTGAGTAATGTGATATGTGACACCTGTATATCTGTGTGCTCCTGAGTCTGTATATGGGAGACTGCGCTGAGTAATGTGATATGTGACCCCTGTATATCTGTGTGCTCCTGAGTCTGTGTATGGGAGACTGCGCTGAGTAATGTGATATGTGACACCTGTATATCTGTGTGCTCCTGAGTCTGTATATGGGAGACTGCGCTGAGTAATGTGACACCTGTATATCTGTGTGCTCCTGAGTCTGTATATGGGAGACTGCGCTGAGTAATGTGATATGTGACACCTGTGTATCTGTGTGCTCCTGTGTCTGTATATGGGCGACTGCGCAGAGTAATGTGATATGTGACACCTGTGTATCTGTGTGTTCCTGAGTCTGTATATGGGAGACTGCGCTGAGTAATGTGATATGTGACACCTGTATATCTGTGTGCTCCTGAGTCTGTATATGGGAGACTGCGCTGAGTAATGTGATATGTGACACCTGTATATCTGTGTGCTCCTGAGTCTGTATATGGGAGACTGCGCTGAGTAATGTGATATGTGACACCTGTATATCTGTGTGCTCCTGAGTCTGTATATGGGAGACTGCGCTGAGTAATGTGATATGTGACACCTGTATATCTGTGTGCTCCTGAGTCTGTATATGGGAGACTGCGCTGAGTAATGTGATATGTGACACCTGTATATCTGTGTGCTCCTGAGTCTGTATATGGGAGACTGCGCTGAGTAATGTGATATGTGACACCTGTACATCTGTGTGCTCCTGAGGCTGTATATGGGACACTGCGCTGAGTAATGTGATATGTGACACCTGTACATCTGTGTGCTCCTGAGTCTGTATATGGGAGACTGCGCTGAGTAATGTGATAGGTGACACCTGTATATCTGTGTGCTCCTGAGTCTGTATATGGGAGACTGCGCTGAGTAATGTGATATGTGACACCTGTACATCTGTGTGCTCCTGAGTCTGTATATGGGAGACTGAGCTGAGTAATGTGATAGGTGACACCTGTATATCTGTGTGCTCCTGAGTCTGTATATGGGAGACTGCGCTGAGTAATGTGATAGGTGACACCTGTATATCTGTGTGCTCCTGAGTCTGTATATGGGAGACTGCGCTGAGTAATGTGACACCTGTATATCTGTGTGCTCCTGAGTCTGTATATGGGAGACTGCGCTGAGTAATGTGACACCTGTATATCTGTGTGCTCCTGAGTCTGTATATGGGAGACTGCGCTGAGTAATGTGATATGTGACACCTGTGTATCTGTGTGCTCCTGTGTCTGTATATGGGAGACTGAGCTGAGTAATGTGATATGTGACACCTGTACATCTGTGTGCTCCTGAGTCTGTATATGGGAGACTGAGCTGAGTAATGTGATATGTGACACCAGTATATCTGTGTGCTCCTGAGTCTGTATATGGGAGACTGCGCTGAGTAATGTGATATGTGACACCTGTATATCTGTGTGCTCCTGAGTCTGTATATGGGAGACTGCGCTGAGTAATGTGATATGTGACACCTGTATATCTGTGTGCTCCTGAGTCTGTATATGGGACACTGCGCTGAGTAATGTGATAGGTGACACCTGTATAGCTGTGTGCTCCTGAGTCTGTATATGGGAGACTGCGCTGAGTAATGTGATAGGTGACACCTGTATATCTGTATGCTCCTGAGTCTGTATATGGGAGACTGCGCTGAGTAATGTGATAGGTGACACCTGTATATCTGTGTGCTCCTGAGTCTGTATATGGGAGACTGCGCTGAGTAATGTGATAGGTGACACCTGTATATCTGTGTGCTCCTGAGGCTGTATATGGGAGACTTCGCTGAGTAATGTGATAGGTTACACCTGTATAGCTGTGTGCTCCTGAGTCTGTATATGGGAGACTTCGCTGAGTAATGTGATAGGTTACACCTGTATAGCTGTGTGCTCCTGAGTCTGTATATGGGAGACTGCGCTGAGTAATGTGATAGGTGACACCTGTATAGCTGTGTGCTCCTGAGTCTGTATATGGGAGACTGCGCTGAGTAATGTGATAGGTGACACCTGTATATCTGTGTGCTCCTGAGTCTGTATATGGGAGACTGCGCTGAGTAATGTGATATGTGACACCTGTATATATCTGTGTGCTCCTGAGTCTGTATATGGGAGACTGCGCTGAGTAATGTGATATGTGACACCTGTATATATCTGTGTGCTCCTGAGTCTGTATATGGGAGACTGCGCTGAGTAATGTGATATGTGACACCTGTATATCTGTGTGCTTCCAAGTCTGTATATGGGAGACTGCGCAGAGTAATGTGATACCTGTATATCTGTGTGCTCCTGAGTCTGTATATGGGAGACTGCGCTGAGTAATGTGATATGTGACACCTGAATATCTGTGTGCTCCTGAGTCTGTATATGGGAGACTGTGCTGAGTAATGTGACACCTGTATATCTGTGTGCTCCTGAGTCTGTATATGGGTGACTGCGCTGAGTAATGTGATATGTGACACCTGTATATCTGTGTGCTCCTGAGTCTGTATATGGGAGATTGCGCTGAGTAATGTGATATGTGACAACTGTATATCTGTGTGCTCCTGAGTCTGTATATGGGAGACTGCGCTGAGTAATGTGATATGTGACACCTGTATATCTGTGTGCTCCTGAGTCTGTATATGGGAGACTGCGCTGAGTAATGTGATATGTGACACCTGTATATCTGTGTGCTCCTGAGTCTGTATATGGGAGACTGCGCTGAGTAATGTGATATGTGACACCTGTATATCTGTGTGCTCCTGTGTCTGTATATGGGAGACTGCGCTGAGTAATGTGATATGTGACACCTGTATATCTGTGTGCTCCTGTGTCTGTATATGGGACACTGCGCTGAGTAATGTGATATGTGACACCTGTATATCTGTGTGCTCCTGAGTCTGTATATGGGACACTGCGCTGAGTAATGTGATATGTGACACCTGTATAGCTGTGTGCTCCTGAGTCTGTAAATGGGACACTGCGCTGAGTAATGTGATAGGTGACACCTGCATAGCTGTGTGCTCCTGAGTCTGTATATGGGAGACTGCGCTGAGTAATGTGATAGGTGACACCTGTATATCTGTGTGCTCCTGAGTCTGTATATGGGAGACTGCGCTGAGTAATGTGATAGGTGACACCTGTATATCTGTGTGCTCCTGAGTCTGTATATGGGAGACTGCGCTGAGTAATGTGATAGGTGACACCTGTATATCTGTGTGCTCCTGAGTCTGTATATGGGAGACTGCGCTGAGTAATGTGATATGTGACACCTGTATATATTTGTGTGCTCCTGAGTCTGTATATGGGAGACCTCGCTGAGTAATGTGATAGGTGACACCTGTATAGCTGTGTGCTCCTGAGTCTGTATATGGGAGACTGTGCTGAGTAATGTGATAGGTGACACCTGTATAGCTGTGTGCTCCTGAGTCTGTATATGGGAGACTGCGCTGAGTAATGTGATAGGTGACACCTGTATATCTGTGTGCTCCTGAGTCTGTATATGGGAGACTGCGCTGAGTAATGTGATATGTGACACCTGTATATATCTGTGTGCTCCTGAGTCTGTATATGGGAGACTGCGCTGAGTAATGTGATATGTGACACCTGTATATATCTGTGTGCTCCTGAGTCTGTATATGGGAGACTGCGCTGAGTAATGTGATATGTGACACCTGTAAATCTGTGCGCTCCCGAGTCTGTATATGGGAGACTGCGCTGAGTAATGTGACACTTGTATATCTGTGTGCTCCTGAGTCTGTATATGGGAGACTGCGCTGAGTAATGTGATATGTGACACATGTATATCTGTGTGCTCCTGAGTCTGTATATGGGAGACTGCGCTGAGTAATGTGATATGTGACACCTGTAAATCTGTGTGCTCCTGAGTCTGTATATGGGAGACTGCGCTGAGTAATGTGATATGTGACACCTGTATATCTGTGTGCTCCTGAGTCTGTATATGGGAGACTGAGCTGAGTAATGTGATATGTGACACTTGTATATCTGTGTGCTCCTGAGTCTCTATATGGGAGACTGCGCTGAGTAATGTGATATGTGACACCTGTATATCTGTGTGCTCCTGAGTCTGTATATGGGAGACTGCGCTGAGTAATGTGATATGTGACACCTGTATATCTGTGTGCTCCTGAGTCTGTATATGGGAGACTGAGCTGAGTAATGTGATATGTGACACTTGTATATCTGTGTGCTCCTGAGTCTGTATATGGGAGACTGCGCTGAGTAATGTGATATGTGACACATGTATATCTGTGTGCTCCTGAGTCTGTATATGGGAGACTGCGCTGAGTAATGTGATAGGTGACACCTGTATATCTGTGTGCTCCTGAGTCTGTATATGGGAGACTGCGCTGAGTAATGTGATATGTGACACCTGTATATATCTGTGTGCTCCTGAGTCTGTATATGGGAGACTTCGCTGAGTAATGTGATAGGTGACACCTGTATAGCTGTGTGCTCCTGAGTCTGTATATGGGAGACTGTGCTGAGTAATGTGATAGGTGACACCTGTATAGCTGTGTGCTCCTGAGTCTGTATATGGGAGACTGCGCTGAGTAATGTGATAGGTGACACCTGTATATCTGTGTGCTCCTGAGTCTGTATATGGGAGACTGCGCTGAGTAATGTGATATGTGACACCTGTATATATCTGTGTGCTCCTGAGTCTGTATATGGGAGACTGCGCTGAGTAATGTGATATGTGACACCTGTATATATCTGTGTGCTCCTGAGTCTGTATATGGGAGACTGCGCTGAGTAATGTGACACCTGTATATCTGTGTGCTCCTGAGTCTGTATATGGGAGACTGCGCTGAGAAATGTGATATGTGACACCTGTATATCTGTGTGCTCCTGAGTCTGTATATGGAGACTGCGCTGAGTAATGTGATATGTGTCACCTGTATGTCTGTGTGCTCCTGAGTCTGTATATGGGAGACTGCGCTGAGTAATGTAATATGTGACACCTGTATATCTGTGTGCTCCTGAGTCTGTATATGGGAGACTGCACTGAGTAATGTGATATGTGACACCTGTATATCTGTGTGCTCCTGAGTCTGTATATGGGAGACTGAGCTGAGTAATGTGATATGTGACACTTGTATATCTGTGTGCTCCTGAGTCTGTATATGGGAGACTGCGCTGAGTAATGTGATATGTGACACATGTATATCTGTGTGCTCCTGAGTCTGTATATGGGAGACTGCGCTGAGTAATGTGATATGTGACACCTGTATATATCTGTGTGCTCCTGAGTCTGTATATGGGAGACTTCGCTGAGTAATGTGATAGGTGACACCTGTATAGCTGTGTGCTCCTGAGTCTGTATATGGGAGACTGCGCTGAGTAATGTGATAGGTGACACCTGTATATCTGTGTGCTCCTGAGTCTGTATATGGGAGACTGCGCTGAGTAATGTGATATGTGACACCTGTATATATCTGTGTGCTCCTGAGTCTGTATATGGGAGACTGCGCTGAGTAATGTGATATGTGACACCTGTATATATCTGTGTGCTCCTGAGTCTGTATATGGGAGACTGCGCTGAGTAATGTGATATGTGACACCTGTATATCTGTGTGCTCCCGAGTCTGTATATGGGAGACTGCGCTGAGTAATGTGACACCTGTATATCTGTGTGCTCCTGAGTCTGTATATGGGAGACTGCGCTGAGTAATGTGATATGTGACACATGTATATCTGTGTGCTCCTGAGTCTGTATATGGGAGACTGCGCTGAGTAATGTGATATGTGACACCTGTATATATCTGTGTGCTCCTGAGTCTGTATATGGGAGACTTCGCTGAGTAATGTGATAGGTGACACCTGTATAGCTGTGTGCTCTTGAGTCTGTATATGGGAGACTGCGGTGAGTAATGTGATAGGTGACACCTGTATATCTGTGTGCTCCTGAGTCTGTATATGGGAGACTGCGCTGAGTAATGTGATATGTGACACCTGTATATATCTGTGTGCTCCTGAGTCTGTATATGGGAGACTGCGCTGAGTAATGTGATATGTGACACATGTATATCTGTGTGCTCCTGAGTCTGTATATGGGAGACTGCGCTGAGTAATGTGATATGTGACACCTGTATATATCTGTGTGCTCCTGAGTCTGTATATGGGAGACTGCGCTGAGTAATGTGATATGTGACACCTGTATATATCTGTGTGCTCCTGAGTCTGTATATGGGAGACTGCGCTGAGTAATGTGATATGTGACTCCTGTATATCTGTGTGCTCCCGAGTCTGTATATGGGAGACTGCGCTGAGTAATGTGACACCTGTATATCTGTGTGCTCCTGAGTCTGTATATGGGAGACTGCGCTGAGTAATGTGATATGTGACACCTGTATATCTGTGTGCTCCTGAGTCTGTATATGGGAGACTGCGCTGAGTAATGTGATATGTGACACCTGTATATCTGTGTGCTCCTGAGTCTGTATATGGGAGACTGCCCTGAGTAATGTGATATGTGACATCTGTATATCTGTGTGCTCCTGTGTCTGTATATAGGAGACTGCGCTGAGTAATGTGATATGTGACACCTGTATATCTGTGTGCTCCTGAGTCTGTATATGGGAGATTGCGCTGAGTAATGTGATATGTGACAACTGTATTTCTGTGTGCTCCTGAGTCTGTATATGGGAGACTGCGCTGAGTAATGTGGTATGTGACACCTGTATATCTGTGTGCTCCTGAGTCTGTATATGGGAGACTGCGCTGAGTAATGTGATATGTGACACCTGTATATCTGTGTGCTCCTGAGTCTGTATATGGGAGACTGCGCTGAGTAATGTGATATGTGACACCTGTATATCTGTGTGCTCCTCAGTCTGTATATGGGAGACTGCGCTGAGTAATGTGATATGTGACACCTGTATATCTGTGTGCTCCTCAGTCTGTATATGGGAGACTGCGCTGAGTAATGTGATATGTGACACCTGTATATCTGTGTGCTCCTGAGTCTGTATATAGGAGACTGCGCTGAGTAATGTGATATGTGACACCTGTATATCTGTGAGCTCCTGAGTCTGTATATGGGAGACTGCGCTGAGTAATGTGATATGTGACACCTGTATATCTGTGTGCTCCTGAGTCTGTATATGGGAGACTGCGCTGAGTAATGTGATATGTGACACCTGTATATCTGTGTGCTCCTGAGTCTGTATATGGGAGACTGCGCTGAGTAATGTGATATGTGACACCTGTATATCTGTGTGCTCCTGAGTCTGTATATGGAGACTGCGCTGAGTAATGTGATATGTGACTCCTGTATATCTGTGTGCTCCTGAGTCTGTATATGGAGACTGCGCTGAGTAATGTGATATGTGACACCTGTATATATCTGTGTGCTCCTGAGTCTGTATATGGGAGACTGCGCTGAGTAATGTGATATGTGACACCTGTATATCTGTGTGCTCCTGTGTCTGTATATGGGAGACTGCGCTGAGTAATGTGATATGTGACACCTGTATATCTGTGTGCTCCTGTGTCTGTATATGGGACACTGCGCTGAGTAATGTGATATGTGACACCTGTATATCTGTGTTCTCCTGAGTCTGTATATGGGACACTGTGCTGAGTAATGTGATATGTGACACCTGTATAGCTGTGTGCTCCTGAGTCTGTATATGGGAGACTGAGCTGAGTAATGTGATATGTGACACTTGTATATCTGTGTGCTCCTGAGTCTGTATATGGGAGACTGCGCTGAGTAATGTGATATGTGACACATGTATATCTGTGTGCTCCTGAGTCTGTATATGGGAGACTGCGCTGAGTAATGTGACACTTGTATATCTGTGTGCTCCTGAGTCTGTATATGGGAGACTGCGCTGAGTAATGTGATATGTGACACATGTATATCTGTGTGCTCCTGAGTCTGTATATCGGAGACTGCGCTGAGTAATGTGATATGTGACACCTGTATATCTGTGTGCTTCTGAGTCTGCATATGGGAGACTGAGCTGAGTAATGTGATATGTGACACTTGTATATCTGTGTGCTCCTGAGTCTGTATATGGGAGACTGCGCTGAGTAATGTGATATGTGACACCTGTATATCTGTGTGCTCCTGAGTCTGTATATGGGAGACTGCGCTGAGTAATGTGATATGTGACACCTGTATATTTGTGTGCTCCTGAGTCTGTATATGGGAGACTGCGCTGAGTAACGTGATATGTGACACCTGTATATCTGTGTGCTCCTGAGTCTGTATATGGGAGACTGCGCTGAGTAATGTGACACCTGTATATCTGTGTGCTCCTGAGTCTGTATATGGGAGACTGCGCTGAGTAATGTGATATGTGACACCTGTATATCTGTGTGCTCCTGTGTCTGTATATGGGCGACTGCGCTGAGTAATGTGATATGTGACACCTGTGTATCTGTGTGTTCCTGAGTCTGTATATGGGAGACTGCGCTGAGTAATGTGATATGTGACACCTGTATATCTGTGTGCTCCTGAGTCTGTATATGGGAGACTGCGCTGAGTAATGTGATATGTGACACCTGTATATCTGTGTGCTCCTGTGTCTGTATATGGAGACTGCGCTGAGTAATGTGATATGTGTCACCTGTATGTCTGTGTGCTCCTGAGTCTGTATATGGGAGACTGCGCTGAGTAATGTTATATGTGACACCTGTATATCTGTGTGCTCCTGAGTCTGTATATGGGAGACTGCACTGAGTAATGTGATATGTGACACCTGTATATCTGTGTGCTCCTGAGTCTGTATATGGGAGACTGAGCTGAGTAATGTGATATGTGACACTTGTATATCTGTGTGCTCCTGAGTCTGTATATGGGAGACTGCGCTGAGTAATGTGATATGTGACACATGTATATCTGTGTGCTCCTGAGTCTGTATATGGGAGACTGCGCTGAGTAATGTGATATGTGACACCTGTATATATCTGTGTGCTCCTGAGTCTGTATATGGGAGACTTCGCTGAGTAATGTGATAGGTGACACCTGTATAGCTGTGTGCTCCTGAGTCTGTATATGGGAGACTGCGCTGAGTAATGTGATAGCTGACACCTGTATATCTGTGTGCTCCTGAGTCTGTATATGGGAGACTGCGCTGAGTAATGTGATATGTGACACCTGTATATATCTGTGTGCTCCTGAGTCTGTATATGGGAGACTGCGCTGAGTAATGTGATATGTGACACCTGTATATATCTGTGTGCTCCTGAGTCTGTATATGGGAGACTGCGCTGAGTAATGTGATATGTGACACCTGTATATCTGTGTGCTCCCGAGTCTGTATATGGGAGACTGCGCTGAGTAATGTGACACCTGTATATCTGTGTGCTCCTGAGTCTGTATATGGGAGACTGCGCTGAGTAATGTGATATGTGACACATGTATATCTGTGTGCTCCTGAGTCTGTATATGGGAGACTGCGCTGAGTAATGTGATATGTGACACCTGTATATATCTGTGTGCTCCTGAGTCTGTATATGGGAGACTTCGCTGAGTAATGTGATAGGTGACACCTGTATAGCTGTGTGCTCCTGAGTCTGTATATGGGAGACTGCGCTGAGTAATGTGATATGTGACACCTGTATATCTGTGTGCTCCTGAGTCTGTATATGGGAGACTGCGCTGAGTAATGTGATATGTGACACCTGTATATATCTGTGTGCTCCTGAGTCTGTATATGGGAGACTGCGCTGAGTAATGTGATATGTGACACCTGTATATATCTGTGTGCTCCTGAGTCTGTATATGGGAGACTGCGCTGAGTAATGTGATATGTGACACCTGTATATCTGTGTGCTCCCGAGTCTGTATATGGGAGACTGCGCTGAGTAATGTGACACCTGTATATCTGTGTGCTCCTGAGACTGTATATGGGAGACTGCGCTGAGTAATGTGATATGTGACACCTGTATATCTGTGTGCTCCTGAGTCTGTATATGGGAGACTGCGCTGAGTAATGTGATATGTGACACCTGTATATATCTGTGTGCTCCTGAGTCTGTATATGGGAGACTGAGCTGAGTAATGTGATATGTGACACCTGTATATATCTGTGTGCTCCTGAGTCTGTATATGGGAGACTGCGCTGAGTAATGTGATATGTGACACCTGTATATCTGTGTGCTCCCGAGTCTGTATATGGGAGACTGCGCTGAGTAATGTGACACCTGTATATCTGTGTGCTCCTGAGTCTGTATATGGGAGACTGCGCTGAGTAATGTGATATGTGACACCTGTATATCTGTGTGCTCCTGAGTCTGTATATGGGAGACTGCGCTGAGTAATGTGATATGTGACACCTGTATATCTGTGTGCTCCTGAGTCTGTATATGGGAGACTGCCCTGAGTAATGTGATATGTGACATCTGTATATCTGTGTGCTCCTGTGTCTGTATATAGGAGACTGCGCTGAGTAATGTGATATGTGACACCTGTATATCTGTGTGCTCCTGAGTCTGTATATGGGTGACTGCGCTGAGTAATGTGATATGTGACAACTGTATTTCTGTGTGCTCCTGAGTCTGTATATGGGAGACTGCGCTGAGTAATGTGGTATGTGACACCTGTATATCTGTGTGCTCCTGAGTCTGTATATGGGAGACTGCGCTGAGTAATGTGATATGTGACACCTGTATATCTGTGTGCTCCTGAGTCTGTATATGGGAGACTGCGCTGAGTAATGTGATATGTGACACCTGTATATCTGTGTGCTCCTCAGTCTGTATATGGGAGACTGCGCTGAGTAATGTGATATGTGACACCTGTATATCTGTGTGCTCCTCAGTCTGTATATGGGAGACTGCGCTGAGTAATGTGATATGTGACACCTGTATATCTGTGTGCTCCTGAGTCTGTATATAGGAGACTGCGCTGAGTAATGTGATATGTGACACCTGTATATCTGTGAGCTCCTGAGTCTGTATATGGGAGACTGCGCTGAGTAATGTGATATGTGACACCTGTATATCTGTGTGCTCCTGAGTCTGTATATGGGAGACTGCGCTGAGTAATGTGATATGTGACACCTGTATATCTGTGTGCTCCTGAGTCTGTATATGGGAGACTGCGCTGAGTAATGTGATATGTGACACCTGTATATCTGTGTGCTCCTGAGTCTGTATATGGAGACTGCGCTGAGTAATGTGATATGTGACTCCTGTATATCTGTGTGCTCCTGAGTCTGTATATGGAGACTGCGCTGAGTAATGTGATATGTGACACCTGTATATATCTGTGTGCTCCTGAGTCTGTATATGGGAGACTGTGCTGTGTAATGTGATATGTGACACCTGTATAGCTGTGTGCTCCTGAGTCTGTATATGGGAGACTGAGCTGAGTAATGTGATATGTGACACTTGTATATCTGTGTGCTCCTGAGTCTGTATATGGGAGACTGCGCTGAGTAATGTGATATGTGACACATGTATATCTGTGTGCTCCTGAGTCTGTATATGGGAGACTGCGCTGAGTAATGTGACACTTGTATATCTGTGTGCTCCTGAGTCTGTATATGGGAGACTGCGCTGAGTAATGTGATATGTGACACATGTATATCTGTGTGCTCCTGAGTCTGTATATGGGAGACTGCGCTGAGTAATGTGATATGTGACACCTGTATATCTGTGTGCTTCTGAGTCTGCATATGGGAGACTGAGCTGAGTAATGTGATATGTGACACTTGTATATCTGTGTGCTCCTCAGTCTGTATATGGGAGACTGCGCTGAGTAATGTGATATGTGACACCTGTATATCTGTGTGCTCCTGAGTCTGTATATGGGAGACTGCGCTGAGTAATGTGATATGTGACACCTGTATATTTGTGTGCTCCTGAGTCTGTATATGGGAGACTGCGCTGAGTAATGTGATATGTGACACCTGTATATCTGTGTGCTCCTGAGTCTGTATATGGGAGACTGCGCTGAGTAATGTGATATGTGACACCTGTATATCTGTGTGCTCCTGAGTCTGTATATGGAGACTGCGCTGAGTAATGTGATATGTGACTCCTGTATATCTGTGTGCTCCTGAGTCTGTATATGGAGACTGCGCTGAGTAATGTGATATGTGACACCTGTATATATCTGTGTGCTCCTGAGTCTGTATATGGGAGACTGTGCTGTGTAATGTGATATGTGACACCTGTATAGCTGTGTGCTCCTGAGTCTGTATATGGGAGACTGAGCTGAGTAATGTGATATGTGACACTTGTATATCTGTGTGCTCCTGAGTCTGTATATGGGAGACTGCGCTGAGTAATGTGATATGTGACACATGTATATCTGTGTGCTCCTGAGTCTGTATATGGGAGACTGCGCTGAGTAATGTGACACTTGTATATCTGTGTGCTCCTGAGTCTGTATATGGGAGACTGCGCTGAGTAATGTGATATGTGACACATGTATATCTGTGTGCTCCTGAGTCTGTATATGGGAGACTGCGCTGAGTAATGTGATATGTGACACCTGTATATCTGTGTGCTTCTGAGTCTGCATATGGGAGACTGAGCTGAGTAATGTGATATGTGACACTTGTATATCTGTGTGCTCCTCAGTCTGTATATGGGAGACTGCGCTGAGTAATGTGATATGTGACACCTGTATATCTGTGTGCTCCTGAGTCTGTATATGGGAGACTGCGCTGAGTAATGTGATATGTGACACCTGTATATTTGTGTGCTCCTGAGTCTGTATATGGGAGACTGCGCTGAGTAACGTGATATGTGACACCTGTATATCTGTGTGCCCCTGAGTCTGTATATGGGAGACTGCGCTGAGTAATGTGACACCTGTATATCTGTGTGCTCCTGAGTCTGTATATGGGAGACTGCGCTGAGTAATGTGATATGTGACACCTGTATATCTGTGTGCTCCTGTGTCTGTATATGGGCGACTGCGCTGAGTAATGTGATATGTGACACCTGTGTATCTGTGTGTTCCTGAGTCTGTACATGGGAGACTGCGCTGAGTAATGTGATATGTGACACCTGTATATCTGTGTGCTCCTGAGTCTGTATATGGGAGACTGCGCTGAGTAATGTGATATGTGACACCTGTATATCTGTGTGCTCCTGAGTCTGTATATGGGAGACTGCCCTGAGTAATGTGATATGTGACACCTGTATATCTGTGTGCTCCTGTGTCTGTATATAGGAGACTGCCCTTAATAATGTGATATGTGACATCTGTATATCTGTGTGCTCCTGTGTCTGTATATGGGAGACTGCGCTGAGTAATGTGATATGTGACACCTGTATATCTGTGTGCTCCTGAGTCTGTATATGGGAGACTGCGCTGAGTAATGTGATATGTGACACCTGTATATCTGTGTGCTCCTGAGTCTGTATATGGGAGATTGCGCTGAGTAATGTGATATGTGACAACTGTATATCTGTGTGCTCCTGAGTCTGTATATGGGAGACTGCGCTGAGTAATGTGATATGTGACACCTGTATATCTGTGTGCTCCTGAGTCTGTATATAGGAGACTGCGCTGAGTAATGTGATATGTGACACCTGTATATCTGTGAGCTCCTGAGTCTGTATATGGGAGACTGCGCTGAGTAATGTGATATGTGACACCTGTATATCTGTGTGCTCCTGAGTCTGTATATGGGAGACTGCGCTGAGTAATGTGATATGTGACACCTGTATATCTGTGTGCTCCTGAGTCTGTATATGGGAGACTGCGCTGAGTAATGTGATATGTGACACCTGTATATCTGTGTGCTCCTGAGTCTGTATATGGAGACTGCGCTGAGTAATGTGATATGTGACTCCTGTATATCTGTGTGCTCCTGAGTCTGTATATGGAGACTGCGCTGAGTAATGTGATATGTGACACCTGTATATATCTGTGTGCTCCTGAGTCTGTATATGGGAGACTGTGCTGAGTAATGTGATATGTGACACCTGTATAGCTGTGTGCTCCTGAGTCTGTATATGGGAGACTGAGCTGAGTAATGTGATATGTTACACTTGTATATCTGTGTGCTCCTGAGTCTGTATATGGGAGACTGCGCTGAGTAATGTGATATGTGACACATGTATATCTGTGTGCTCCTGAGTCTGTATATGGGAGACTGCGCTGAGTAATGTGACACTTGTATATCTGTGTGCTCCTGAGTCTGTATATGGGAGACTGCGCTGAGTAATGTGATATGTGACACATGTATATCTGTGTGCTCCTGAGTCTGTATATGGGAGACTGCGCTGAGTAATGTGATATGTGACACCTGTATATCTGTGTGCTTCTGAGTCTGCATATGGGAGACTGAGCTGAGTAATGTGATATGTGACACTTGTATATCTGTGTGCTCCTCAGTCTGTATATGGGAGACTGCGCTGAGTAATGTGATATGTGACACCTGTATATCTGTGTGCTCCTGAGTCTGTATATGGGAGACTGCGCTGAGTAATGTGATATGTGACACCTGTATATTTGTGTGCTCCTGAGTCTGTATATGGGAGACTGCGCTGAGTAACGTGATATGTGACACCTGTATATCTGTGTGCCCCTGAGTCTGTATATGGGAGACTGCGCTGAGTAATGTGACACCTGTATATCTGTGTGCTCCTGAGTCTGTATATGGGAGACTGCGCTGAGTAATGTGATATGTGACACCTGTATATCTGTGTGCTCCTGTGTCTGTATATGGGCGACTGCGCTGAGTAATGTGATATGTGACACCTGTGTATCTGTGTGTTCCTGAGTCTGTATATGGGAGACTGCGCTGAGTAATGTGATATGTGACACCTGTATATCTGTGTGCTCCTGAGTCTGTATATGGGAGATTGCGCTGAGTAATGTGATATGTGACAACTGTATATCTGTGTGCTCCTGAGTCTGTATATGGGAGACTGCGCTGAGTAATGTGATATGTGACACCTGTATATCTGTGTGCTCCTGAGTCTGTATATGGGAGACTGCGCTGAGTAATGTGATATGTGACACCTGTATATCTGTGTGCTCCTGAGTCTGTATATGGGAGACTGCGCTGAGTAATGTGATATGTGACACCTGTATATCTGTGTGCTCCTGAGTCTGTATCTGGGAGACTGCGCTGAGTAATGTGATATGTGACACCTGTATATCTGTGTGCTCCTGAGTCTGTATCTGGGAGACTGCGCTGAGTAATGTGATAGGTGACACCTGTATATATCTGTGTGCTCCTGAGTCTGTATATGGGAGACTGCGCTGAGTAATGTGATATGTGACACCTGTATATATCTGTGTGCTCCTGAGTCTGTATATGGGAGACTGCGCTGAGTAATGTGATATGTGACACCTGTATATATCTGTGTGCTCCTGAGTCTGTATATGGGAGACTGCGCTGAGTAATGTGATATGTGACACCTGTATATCTGTGTGCTCCTGAGTCTGTATCTGGGAGACTGCGCTGAGTAATGTGATAGGTGACACCTGTATATCTGTGTGCTCCTGAGTCTGTATCTGGGAGACTGCGCTGAGTAATGTGATATGTGACACCTGTATATATCTGTGTGCTCCTGAGTCTGTATATGGGAGACTGCGCTGAGTAATGTGATAGGTGACACCTGTATATATCTGTGTGCTCCTGAGTCTGTATATGGGAGACTTCGCTGAGTAATGTGATAGGTGACACCTGTATAGCTGTGTGCTCCTGAGTCTGTATATGGGAGACTGCGCTGAGTAATGTGATATGTGACACCTGTATATCTGTGTGCTCCTGAGTCTGTATATGGGAGACTGCGCTGAGTAATGTGATATGTGACACCTGTATATATCTGTTTGCTCCTGAGTCTGTATATGGGAGACTGCGCTGAGTAATGTGATATGTGACACCTGTATATATCTGTGTGCTCCTGAGTCTGTATATGGGAGACTGCGCTGAGTAATGTGATATGTGACACCTGTATATCTGTGTGCTCCCGAGTCTGTATATGGGA
Source organism: Taudactylus pleione (assembly GCA_031769625.1). Taxonomy (NCBI): domain Eukaryota; kingdom Metazoa; phylum Chordata; class Amphibia; order Anura; family Myobatrachidae; genus Taudactylus; species Taudactylus pleione. The sequence goes on along the minus strand of JAUIMM010001326.1, from coordinate 748,082 downwards.
GACTGCGCTGAGTAATGTGACACCTGTATATCTGTGTGCTCCTGAGTCTGTATATGGGAGACTGCGCTGAGTAATGTGATATGTGACACCTGTATATCTGTGTGCTCCTGAGTCTGTATATGGGAGACTGCGCTGAGTAATGTGATATGTGACACCTGTATATATCTGTGTGCTCCTGAGTCTGTATATGGGAGACTGCGCTGAGTAATGTGATATGTGACACCTGTATATATCTGTGTGCTCCTGAGTCTGTATATGGGAGACTGCGCTGAGTAATGTGATATGTGACACCTGTATATCTGTGTGCTCCCGAGTCTGTATATGGGAGACTGCGCTGAGTAATGTGACACCTGTATATCTGTGTGCTCCTGAGTCTGTATATGGGAGACTGCGCTGAGTAATGTGATATGTGACACCTGTATATCTGTGTGCTCCTGAGTCTGTATATGGGAGACTGCGCTGAGTAATGTGATATGTGACACCTGTATATCTGTGTGCTCCTGAGTCTGTATATGGGAGACTGCGCTGAGTAATGTGATATGTGACATCTGTATATCTGTGTGCTCCTGTGTCTGTATATAGGAGACTGCGCTGAGTAATGTGATATGTGACACCTGTATATCTGTGTGCTCCTGAGTCTGTATATGGGTGACTGCGCTGAGTAATGTGATATGTGACAACTGTATTTCTGTGTGCTCCTGAGTCTGTATATGGGAGACTGCGCTGAGTAATGTGGTATGTGACACCTGTATATCTGTGTGCTCCTGAGTCTGTATATGGGAGACTGCGCTGAGTAATGTGATATGTGACACCTGTATATCTGTGTGCTCCTGAGTCTGTATATGGGAGACTGCGCTGAGTAATGTGATATGTGACACCTGTATATCTGTGTGCTCCTCAGTCTGTATATGGGAGACTGCGCTGAGTAATGTGATATGTGACACCTGTATATCTGTGTGCTCCTCAGTCTGTATATGGGAGACTGCGCTGAGTAATGTGATATGTGACACCTGTATATCTGTGTGCTCCTGAGTCTGTATATAGGAGACTGCGCTGAGTAATGTGATATGTGACACCTGTATATCTGTGAGCTCCTGAGTCTGTATATGGGAGACTGCGCTGAGTAATGTGATATGTGACACCTGTATATCTGTGTGCTCCTGAGTCTGTATATGGGAGACTGCGCTGAGTAATGTGATATGTGATACCTGTATATCTGTGTGCTCCTGAGTCTGTATATGGGAGACTGCGCTGAGTAATGTGATATGTGACACCTGTATATCTGTGTGCTCCTGAGTCTGTATATGGAGACTGCGCTGAGTAATGTGATATGTGACTCCTGTATATCTGTGTGCTCCTGAGTCTGTATATGGAGACTGCGCTGAGTAATGTGATATGTGACACCTGTATATATCTGTGTGCTCCTGAGTCTGTATATGGGAGACTGCGCTGAGTAATGTGATATGTGACACCTGTATATCTGTGTGCTCCTGTGTCTGTATATGGGAGACTGCGCTGAGTAATGTGATATGTGACACCTGTATATCTGTGTGCTCCTGTGTCTGTATATGGGACACTGCGCTGAGTAATGTGATATGTGACACCTGTATATCTGTGTTCTCCTGAGTCTGTATATGGGACACTGTGCTGAGTAATGTGATATGTGACACCTGTATATATCTGTGTGCTCCTGAGTCTGTATATGGGAGACTGAGCTGAGTAATGTGATATGTGACACTTGTATATCTGTGTGCTCCTGAGTCTGTATATGGGAGACTGCGCTGAGTAATGTGATATGTGACACATGTATATCTGTGTGCTCCTGAGTCTGTATATGGGAGACTGCGCTGAGTAATGTGACACTTGTATATCTGTGTGCTCCTGAGTCTGTATATGGGAGACTGCGCTGAGTAATGTGATATGTGACACATGTATATCTGTGTGCTTCTGAGTCTGCATATGGGAGACTGAGCTGAGTAATGTGATATGTGACACTTGTATATCTGTGTGCTCCTCAGTCTGTATATGGGAGACTGCGCTGAGTAATGTGATATGTGACACCTGTATATCTGTGTGCTCCTGAGTCTGTATATGGGAGACTGCGCTGAGTAATGTGATATGTGACACCTGTATATTTGTGTGCTCCTGAGTCTGTATATGGGAGACTGCGCTGAGTAACGTGATATGTGACACCTGTATATCTGTGTGCTCCTGAGTCTGTATATGGGAGACTGCGCTGAGTAATGTGACACCTGTATATCTGTGTGCTCCTGAGTCTGTATATGGGAGACTGCGCTGAGTAATGTGATATGTGACACCTGTATATCTGTGTGCTCCTGTGTCTGTATATGGGCGACTGCGCTGAGTAATGTGATATGTGACACCTGTGTATCTGTGTGTTCCTGATTCTGTATATGGGAGACTGCGCTGAGTAATGTGATATGTGACACCTGTATATCTGTGTGCTCCTGAGTCTGTATATGGGAGACTGCGCTGAGTAATGTGATATGTGACACCTGTATATCTGTGTGCTCCTGAGTCTGTATATGGGAGACTGCCCTGAGTAATGTGATATGTGACACCTGTATATCTGTGTGCTCCTGTGTCTGTATATAGGAGACTGCCCTGAGTAATGTGATATGTGACACCTGTATATCTGTGTGCTCCTGTGTCTGTATATAGGAGACTGCCCTAAATAATGTGATATGTGACACCTGTATATCTGTGTGCTCCTGAGTCTGTATCTGGGAGACTGCGCTGAGTAATGTGATATGTGACACCTGTATATCTGTGTGCTCCTGAGTCTGTATCTGGGAGACTGCGCTGAGTAATGTGATAGGTGACACCTGTATATCTGTGTGCTCCTGAGTCTGTATATGGGAGACTGCGCTGAGTAATGTGATATGTGACACCTGTATATATCTGTGTGCTCCTGAGTCTGTATATGGGAGACTGCGCTGAGTAATGTGATATGTGACACCTGTATATATCTGTGTGCTCCTGAGTCTGTATATGGGAGACTGCGCTGAGTAATGTGATATGTGACACCTGTAAATCTGTGCGCTCCCGAGTCTGTATATGGGAGACTGCGCTGAGTAATGTGACACTTGTATATCTGTGTGCTCCTGAGTCTGTATATGGGAGACTGCGCTGAGTAATGTGATATGTGACACATGTATATCTGTGTGCTCCTGAGTCTGTATATGGGAGACTGCGCTGAGTAATGTGATATGTGACACCTGTATATTTGTGTGCTCCTGAGTCTGTATATGGGAGACTGCGCTGAGTAATGTGATATGTGACACGTGTATATATCTGTGTGCTCCTGAGTCTGTATATGGGAGACTGCGCTGAGTAATGTGATATGTGACACCTGTATATATCTGTGTGCTCCTGAGTCTGTATATGGGAGACTGCGCTGAGTAATGTGATATGTGACACCTGTAAATCTGTGCGCTCCCGAGTCTGTATATGGGAGACTGCGCTGAGTAATGTGACACTTGTATATCTGTGTGCTCCTGAGTCTGTATATGGGAGACTGCGCTGAGTAACGTGATATGTGACACCTGTATATCTGTGTGCTCCTGAGTCTGTATATGGGAGACTGCGCTGAGTAATGTGACACCTGTATATCTGTGTGCTCCTGAGTCTGTTTATGGGAGACTGCGCTGAGTAATGTGATATGTGACACCAGTATATCTGTGTGCTCCTGAGTCTGTATATGGGCGACTGCGCTGAGTAATGTGATATGTGACACCTGTGTATCTGTGTGTTCCTGAGTCTGTATATGGGAGACTGCGCTGAGTAATGTGATATGTGACACCTGTATATCTGTGTGCTCCTGAGTCTGTATATGGGAGACTGCGCTGAGTAATGTGATATGTGACACCTGTATATCTGTGTGCTCCTGAGTCTGTATATGGGAGACTGCCCTGAGTAATGTGATATGTGACACCTGTATATCTGTGTGCTCCTGTGTCTGTATATGGGAGACTGCCCTGAGTAATGTGATATGTGACATCTGTATATCTGTGTGCTCCTGTGTCTGTATATGGCAGACTGCGCTGAGTAATGTGATAGGTGACACCTGTATATCTGTGTGCTCCTGAGTCTGTATATGGGAGACTGCGCTGAGTAATGTGATAGGTGACACCTGTATAGCTGTGTGCTCCTGAGTCTGTATATGGGAGACTTCGCTGAGTAATGTGATATGTGACACATGTATATCTGTGTGCTCCTGAGTCTGTATATGGGAGACTGCGCTGAGTAATGTGATATGTGACACATGTATATCTGTGTGCTCCTGAGTCTGTATATGGGAGACTGCGCTGAGTAATGTGATATGTGACACCTGTATATCTGAGTGCTCCTGAGTCTGTATATGGGAGACTGAGCTGAGTAATGTGATATGTGACACTTGTATATCTGTGTGCTCCTGAGTCTGTATATGGGAAACTGCGCTGAGTAATGTGATATGTGACACCTGTATATCTGTGTGCTCCTGAGTCTGTATATGGGAGACTGCGCTGAGTAATGTGATATGTGACACCTGTATATCTGTGTGCTCCTGAGTCTGTATATGGGAGACTGCGCTGAGTAATGTGATATGTGACACCTGTATATCTGTGTGCTCCTGAGTCTGTATATGGGAGACTGCGCTGAGTAATGTGACAACTGTATATCTGTGTGCTCCTGAGTCTGTATATGGGAGACTGCGCTGAGTAATGTGATATGTGACACCTGTATATCTGCGTGCTCCAGTGTCTGTATATGGGCGACTGCGCTGAGTAATGTGATATGTGACACCTGTGTATCTGTGTGTTCCTGAGTCTGTATATGGGAGACTGCGCTGAGTAATGTGATATGTGACACCTGTATATCTGTGTGCTCCTGTGTCTGTATATGGGAGACTGCGCTGAGTAATGTGATATGTGACACCTGTATATCTGTGTTCTCCTGAGTCTGTATATGGGAGACTGCGCTGAGTAATGTGACACCTGTATATCTGTGTGCTCCTGAGTCTGTATATGGGAGACTGCGCTGAGTAATGTGATATGTGACACCTGTATATCTGTGTGCTCCTGTGTCTGTATATGGGCGACTGCGCTGAGTAATGTGATATGTGACACCTGTGTATCTGTGTGTTCCTGAGTCTGTATATGGGAGACTGCGCTGAGTAATGTGATATGTGACACCTGTATATCTGTGTGCTCCTGAGTCTGTATATGGGAGATTGCGCTGAGTAATGTGATATGTGACAACTGTATATTTGTGTGCTCCTGAGTCTGTATATGGGAGACTGCGCTGAGTAATGTGATATATGACACCTGTATATCTGTGTGCTCCTGAGTCTGTATATGGGAGACTGCGCTGAGTAATGTGATATGTGACACCTGTATATCTGTGTGCTCCTGAGTCTGTATATGGGAGACTGCGCTGAGTAATGTGATATGTGACACCTGTATAGCTGTGTGCTCCTGAGTCTGTATCTGGGAGACTGCGCTGAGTAATGTGATATGTGACACCTGTATAGCTGTGTGCTCCTGAGTCTGTATATGGGAGACTGCGCTGAGTAATGTGATATGTGACACCTGTATATCTGAGTGCTCCTGAGTCTGTATATGGGAGACTGAGCTGAGTAATGTGATATGTGACACTTGTATATCTGTGTGCTCCTGAGTCTGTATATGGGAAACTGCGCTGAGTAATGTGATATGTGACACCTGTATATCTGTGTGCTCCTGAGTCTGTATATGGGAGACTGCGCTGAGTAATGTGATATGTGACACCTGTATATCTGTGTGCTCCTGAGTCTGTATATGGGAGACTGCGCTGAGTAATGTGATATGTGACACCTGTATATCTGTGTGCTCCTGAGTCTGTATATGGGAGACTGCGCTGAGTAATGTGACACCTGTATATCTGTGTGCTCCTGAGTCTGTATATGGGAGACTGCGCTGAGTAATGTGATATGTGACACCTGTATATCTGTGTGCTCCTGTGTCTGTATATGGGCGACTGCGCTGAGTAATGTGATATGTGACACCTGTGTATCTGTGTGTTCCTGAGTCTGTATATGGGAGACTGCGCTGAGTAATGTGATATGTGACACCTGTATATCTGTGTGCTCCTGTGTCTGTATATGGGAGACTGCGCTGAGTAATGTGATATGTGACACCTGTATATTTGTGTGCTCCTGAGTCTGTATATGGGCGACTGCGCTGAGTAATGTGATATGTGACACCTGTGTATCTGTGTGTTCCTGAGTCTGTATATGGGAGACTGCGCTGAGTAATGTGATATGTGACACCTGTATATCTGTGTGCTCCTGAGTCTGTATATGGGAGACTGCGCTGAGTAATGTGATATGTGACACCTGTATATCTGTGTGCTCCTGAGTCTGTATATGGGAGACTGCCCTGAGTAATGTGATATGTGACACCTGTATATCTGTGTGCTCCTGTGTCTGTATATAGGAGACTGCCCTGAGTAATGTGATATGTGACACCTGTATATCTGTGTGCTCCTGTGTCTGTATATAGGAGACTGCCCTAAATAATGTGATATGTGACATCTGTATATCTGTGTGCTCCTGTGTCTGTATATGGGAGACTGCGCTGAGTAATGTGATATGTGACACCTGTATATCTGTGTGCTCCTGAGTCTGTATATGGGAGACTGCGCTGAGTAATGTGATATGTGACACCTGTATATCTGTGTGCTCCTGAGTCTGTATATGGGAGATTGCGCTGAGTAATGTGATATGTGACAACTGTATATCTGTGTGCTCCTGAGTCTGTATATGGGAGACTGCGCTGAGTAATGTGATATGTGACACCTGTATATCTGTGTGCTCCTGAGTCTGTATATGGGAGACTGCGCTGAGTAATGTGATATGTGACACCTGTATATCTGTGTGCTCCTGAGTCTGTATATGGGAGACTGCGCTGAGTAATGTGATATGTGACACCTGTATATCTGTGTGCTCCTGAGTCTGTATCTGGGAGACTGCGCTGAGTAATGTGATATGTGACACCTGTATATCTGTGTGCTCCTGAGTCTGTATCTGGGAGACTGCGCTGAGTAATGTGATAGGTGACACCTGTATATCTGTGTGCTCCTGAGTCTGTATATGGGAGACTGCGCTGAGTAATGTGATATGTGACACCTGTATATATCTGTGTGCTCCTGAGTCTGTATATGGGAGACTGCGCTGAGTAATGTGATATGTGACACCTGTATATATCTGTGTGCTCCTGAGTCTGTATATGGGAGACTGCGCTGAGTAATGTGATATGTGACACCTGTAAATCTGTGCGCTCCCGAGTCTGTATATGGGAGACTGCGCTGAGTAATGTGACACTTGTATATCTGTGTGCTCCTGAGTCTGTATATGGGAGACTGCGCTGAGTAATGTGATATGTGACACATGTATATCTGTGTGCTCCTGAGTCTGTATATGGGAGACTGCGCTGAGTAATGTGATATGTGACACCTGTATATTTGTGTGCTCCTGAGTCTGTATATGGGAGACTGCGCTGAGTAATGTGATATGTGACACGTGTATATATCTGTGTGCTCCTGAGTCTGTATATGGGAGACTGCGCTGAGTAATGTGATATGTGACACCTGTATATATCTGTGTGCTCCTGAGTCTGTATATGGGAGACTGCGCTGAGTAATGTGATATGTGACACCTGTAAATCTGTGCGCTCCCGAGTCTGTATATGGGAGACTGCGCTGAGTAATGTGACACTTGTATATCTGTGTGCTCCTGAGTCTGTATATGGGAGACTGCGCTGAGTAACGTGATATGTGACACCTGTATATCTGTGTGCTCCTGAGTCTGTATATGGGAGACTGCGCTGAGTAATGTGACACCTGTATATCTGTGTGCTCCTGAGTCTGTTTATGGGAGACTGCGCTGAGTAATGTGATATGTGACACCAGTATATCTGTGTGCTCCTGTGTCTGTATATGGGCGACTGCGCTGAGTAATGTGATATGTGACACCTGTGTATCTGTGTGTTCCTGAGTCTGTATATGGGAGACTGCGCTGAGTAATGTGATATGTGACACCTGTATATCTGTGTGCTCCTGAGTCTGTATATGGGAGACTGCCCTGAGTAATGTGATATGTGACACCTGTATATCTGTGTGCTCCTGTGTCTGTATATGGGAGACTGCCCTGAGTAATGTGATATGTGACATCTGTATATCTGTGTGCTCCTGTGTCTGTATATGGCAGACTGCGCTGAGTAATGTGATAGGTGACACCTGTATATCTGTGTGCTCCTGAGTCTGTATATGGGAGACTGCGCTGAGTAATGTGATAGGTGACACCTGTATAGCTGTGTGCTCCTGAGTCTGTATATGGGAGACTTCGCTGAGTAATGTGATATGTGACACATGTATATCTGTGTGCTCCTGAGTCTGTATATGGGAGACTGCGCTGAGTAATGTGATATGTGACACATGTATATCTGTGTGCTCCTGAGTCTGTATATGGGAGACTGCGCTGAGTAATGTGATATGTGACACCTGTATATCTGTGTGCTTCTGAGTCTGTATATGGGAGACTGCGCTGAGTAATGTGATATGTGACACCTGTATATTTGTGTGCTCCTGAGTTTGTATATGGGAGACTGCGCTGAGTAATGTGATATGTGACACCTGTATATCTGTGTGCTCCTGAGTCTGTATATGGGAGACTGCGCTGAGTAATGTGATATGTGACACATGTATATCTGTGTGCTCCTGAGTCTGTATATGGGAGACTGCGCTGAGTAATGTGATATGTGACACATGTATATCTGTGTGCTCCTGAGTCTGTATATGGGAGACTGCGCTGAGTAATGTGACACTTGTATATCTGTGTGCTCCTGAGTCTGTATATGGGAGATTGCGCTGAGTAATGTGATATGTGACAACTGTATATCTGTGTGCTCCTGAGTCTGTATATGGGAGACTGCGCTGAGTAATGTGATATGTGACACCTGTATATCTGTGTGCTCCTGAGTCTGTATATGGGAGACTGCGCTGAGTAATGTGATATGTGACACCTGTATATCTGTGTGCTCCTGAGTCTGTATATGGGAGACTGCGCTGAGTAATGTGATATGTGACACCTGTATATCTGTGTGCTCCTGAGTCTGTATATGGGAGACTGCGCTGAGTAATGTGATATGTGACACCTGTATGTCTGTGTGCTCCTGAGTCTGTATATGGGAGACTGCGCTGAGTAATGTGATATGTGACACCTGTATATCTGTGTGCTCCTGAGTCTGTATATGGGAGACTGCGCTGAGTAATGTGATATGTGACACCTGTATATCTGTGAGCTCCTGAGTCTGTATATGGGAGACTGCTCTGAGTAATGTGATATGTGACACCTGTATATCTGTGTGCTCCTGAGTCTGTATATGGGAGACTGCGCTGAGTAATGTGATATGTGACACCTGTATATCTGTGTGCTCCTGAGTCTGTATATGGGAGACTGCGCAGAGTAATGTGATATGTGACACCTGTATATCTGTGTGCTCCTGAGTCTGTATATGGGAGACTGCGCTGAGTAATGTGATATGTGACACCTATATATCTGTGTGCTCCTGAGTCTGTATATGGGAGACTGCGCTGAGTAATGTGACACCTGTATATCTGTGTGCTCCTGAGTCTGTATATGGGAGACTGCGCTGAGTAATGTGATATGTGACACCTGTATATCTGTGTGCTCCTGTGTCTGTATATGGGCGACTGCGCTGAGTAATGTGATATGTGACACCTGTGTATCTGTGTGTTCCTGAGTCTGTATATGGGAGACTGCGCTGAGTAATGTGATATGTGACACCTGTATATCTGTGTGCTCCTGAGTCTGTATATGGGAGATTGCGCTGAGTAATGTGATATGTGACAACTGTATATTTGTGCTCCTGAGTCTGTATATGGGAGACTGCGCTGAGTAATGTGATATGTGACACCTGTATATCTGTGTGCTCCTGAGTCTGTATATGGGAGACTGCGCTGAGTAATGTGATATGTGACACCTGTATATCTGTGTGCTCCTGAGTCTGTATATGGGAGACTGCGCTGAGTAATGTGATATGTGACACCTGTATATCTGTGTGCTCCTGAGTCTGTATATGGGAGACTGCGCTGAGTAATGTGATATGTGACACCTGTATATCTGTGTGCTCCTGAGTCTGTATCTGGGAGACTGCGCTGAGTAATGTGATATGTGACACCTGTATAGCTGTGTGCTCCTGAGTCTGTATATGGGAGACTGAGCTGAGTAATGTGATATGTGACACTTGTATATCTGTGTGCTCCTGAGTCTGTATATGGGAAACTGCGCTGAGTAATGTGATATGTGACACCTGTATATCTGTGTGCTCCTGATTCTGTATATGGGAGACTGCGTTGAGTAATGTGATATGTGACACCTGTATATCTGTGTGCTCCTGAGTCTGTATATGGGAGACTGCGCTGAGTAATGTGACACCTGTATATCTGTGTGCTCCTGAGTCTGTATATGGGAGACTGCGCTCAGTAATGTGATATGTGACACCTGTATATCTGTGTGCTCCTGTGTCTGTATATGGGCGACTGCGCTGAGTAATGTGATATGTGACACCTGTGTATCTGTGTGTTCCTGAGTCTGTATATGGGAGACTGCACTGAGTAATGTGATATGTGACACCTGTATATCTGTGTGCTCCTGTGTCTGTATATGGTAGACTGCGCTGAGTAATGTGATATGTGACACCTGTATATCTGTGTGCTCCTGAGTCTGTATATGGGAGACTGCGCTGAGTAATGTGATATGTGACACCTGTATATCTGTGTGCTCCTGAGTCTGTATATGGGAGACTGCGCTGAGTAATGTGATATGTGACACCTGTATATCTGTGAGCTCCTGAGTCTGTATATGGGAGACTGCGCTGAGTAATGTGATATGTGACACCTGTATATCTGTGTGCTCCTGAGTCTGTATATGGGAGACTGCGCTGAGTAATGTGATATGTGACACCTGTATATCTGTGTGCTCCTGAGTCTGTATATGGGAGACTGCGCTGAGTAATGTGATATGTGACATCTGTATATCTGTGTGCTCCTGAGTCTGTATATGGGAGACTGCCCTGAGTAATGTGATATGTGACACCTGTATATCTGTGTGCTCCTGTGTCTGTATATAGGAGACTGCCCTGAGTAATGTGATATGTGACACCTGTATATCTGTGTGCTCCTGTGTCTGTATATAGGAGACTGCCCTAAATAATGTGATATGTGACATCTGTATATCTGTGTGCTCCTGTTTCTGTATATGGGAGACTGCGCTGAGTAATGTGATATGTGACACCTGTGTATCTGTGTGTTCCTGAGTCTGTATATGGGAGACTGCGCTGAGTAATGTGATATGTGACACCTGTATATCTGTGTGCTCCTGAGTCTGTATATGGGAGATTGCGCTGAGTAATGTGATATGTGACAATTGTATATTTGTGTACTCCTGAGTCTGTATATGGGAGACTGCGCTGAGTAATGTGATATGTGACACCTGTATATCTGTGTGCTCCTGAGTCTGTATATGGGAGACTGCCCTGAGTAATGTGATATGTGACACCTGTATATCTGTGTGCTCCTGTGTCTGTATATAGGAAACTGCCCTGAGTAATGTGATATGTGACACCTGTATATCTGTGTGCTCCTGTGTCTGTATATAGGAGACTGCCCTAAATAATGTGATATGTGACATCTGTATATCTGTGTGCTCCTGTGTCTGTATATGGGAGACTGCGCTGAGTAATGTGATATGTGACACCTGTGTATCTGTGTGTTCCTGAGTCTGTATATGGGAGACTGCGCTGAGTAATATGATATGTGACACCTGTATATCTGTGTGCTCCTGAGTCTGTATATGGGAGATTGCGCTGAGTAATGTGATATGTGACAACTGTATATTTGTGTGCTCCTGAGTCTGTATATGGGAGACTGCGCTGAGTAATGTGATATGTGACACCTGTATATATCTGTGTGCTCCTGAGTCTGTATATGGGAGACTGCGCTGAGTAATGTGATATGTGACACCTGTATATCTGTGTGCTCCCGAGTCTGTATATGGGAGACTGTGCTGAGTAATGTGATACCTATATATCTGTGTGCTCCTGAGTCTGTATATGGGAGACTGCGCTGAGTAATGTGACACCTGTATATCTGTGTGCTCCTGAGTCTGTATATGGGAGACTGCGCTGAGTAATGTGATATGTGACACCTGTATATCTGTGTGCTCCTGTGTCTGTATATGGGCGACTGCGCTGAGTAATGTGATATGTGACACCTGTGTATCTGTGTGTTCCTGAGTCTGTATATGGGAGACTGCGCTGAGTAATGTGATATGTTACACCTGTATATCTGTGTGCTCCTGAGTCTGTATATGGGAGATTGCGCTGAGTAATGTGATATGTGACAACTGTATATTTGTGTGCTCCTGAGTCTGTATATGGGAGACTGCGCTGAGTAATGTGATATGTGACACCTGTATATCTGTGTGCTCCTGAGTCTGTATATGGGAGACTGCGCTGAGTAATGTGATATGTGACACCTGTATATCTGTGTGCTCCTGAGTCTGTATATGGGAGACTGCGCTGAGTAATGTGATATGTGACACCTGTATATCTGTGTGCTCCTGAGTCTGTATATGGGAGACTGCGCTGAGTAATGTGATATGTGACACCTGTATATCTGTGTGCTCCTGAGTCTGTATATGGGAGATTGCGCTGAGTAATGTGATATGTGACACCTGTATATCTGTGTGCTCCTGAGTCTGTATATGGGAGATTGCGCTGAGTAATGTGATATGTGACAACTGTATATTTGTGCTCCTGAGTCTGTATATGGGAGACTGCGCTGAGTAATGTGATATGTGACACCTGTATATCTGTGTGCTCCTGAGTCTGTATATGGGAGACTGCGCTGAGTAATGTGATATGTGACACCTGTATATCTGTGTGCTCCTGAGTCTGTATATGGGAGACTGCGCTGAGTAATGTGATATGTGACACCTGTATATCTGTGTGCTCCTGAGTCTGTATATGGGAGACTGCGCTGAGTAATGTGATATGTGACACCTGTATATCTGTGTGCTCCTGAGTCTGTATCTGGGAGACTGCGCTGAGTAATGTGATATGTGACACCTGTATAGCTGTGTGCTCCTGAGTCTGTATATGGGAGACTGCGCTGAGTAATGTGATATGTGACACCTGTATATCTGAGTGCTCCTGAGTCTGTATATGGGAGACTGAGCTGAGTAATGTGATATGTGACACTTGTATATCTGTGTGCTCCTGAGTCTGTATATGGGAAACTGCGCTGAGTAATGTGATATGTGACACCTGTATATCTGTGTGCTCCTGATTCTGTATATGGGAGACTGCGCTGAGTAATGTGATATGTGACACCTGTATATCTGTGTGCTCCTGAGTCTGTATATGGGAGACTGCGCTGAGTAATGTGACACCTGTATATCTGTGTGCTCCTGAGTCTGTATATGGGAGACTGCGCTGAGTAATGTGATATGTGACACCTGTATATCTGTGTGCTCCTGTGTCTGTATATGGGCGACTGCGCTGAGTAATGTGATATGTGACACCTGTGTATCTGTGTGTTCCTGAGTCTGTATATGGGAGACTGCACTGAGTAATGTGATATGTGACACCTGTATATCTGTGTGCTCCTGTGTCTGTATATGGGAGACTGCGCTGAGTAATGTGATATGTGACACCTGTATATCTGTGTGCTCCTGAGTCTGTATATGGGAGACTGCGCTGAGTAATGTGATATGTGACACCTGTATATCTGTGTGCTCCTGAGTCTGTATATGGGAGACTGCGCTGAGTAATGTGATATGTGACACCTGTATATCTGTGAGCTCCTGAGTCTGTATATGGGAGACTGCGCTGAGTAATGTGATATGTGACACCTGTATATCTGTGTGCTCCTGAGTCTGTATATGGGAGACTGCGCTGAGTAATGTGATATGTGACACCTGTATATCTGTGTGCTCCTGAGTCTGTATATGGGAGACTGCGCTGAGTAATGTGATATGTGACATCTGTATATCTGTGTGCTCCTGAGTCTGTATATGGGAGACTGCCCTGAGTAATGTGATATGTGACACCTGTATATCTGTGTGCTCCTGTGTCTGTATATAGGAGACTGCCCTGAGTAATGTGATATGTGACACCTGTATATCTGTGTGCTCCTGTGTCTGTATATAGGAGACTGCCCTAAATAATGTGATATGTGACATCTGTATATCTGTGTGCTCCTGTGTCTGTATATAGGAAACTGCCCTGAGTAATGTGATATGTGACACCTGTATATCTGTGTGCTCCTGTGTCTGTATATAGGAGACTGCCCTAAATAATGTGATATGTGACATCTGTATATCTGTGTGCTCCTGTGTCTGTATATGGGAGACTGCGCTGAGTAATGTGATATGTGACACCTGTGTATCTGTGTGTTCCTGAGTCTGTATATGGGAGACTGCGCTGAGTAATATGATATGTGACACCTGTATATCTGTGTGCTCCTGAGTCTGTATATGGGAGATTGCGCTGAGTAATGTGATATGTGACAACTGTATATTTGTGTGCTCCTGAGTCTGTATATGGGAGACTGCGCTGAGTAATGTGATATGTGACACCTGTATATATCTGTGTGCTCCTGAGTCTGTATATGGGAGACTGCGCTGAGTAATGTGATATGTGACACCTGTATATCTGTGTGCTCCCGAGTCTGTATATGGGAGACTGTGCTGAGTAATGTGATACCTATATATCTGTGTGCTCCTGAGTCTGTATATGGGAGACTGCGCTGAGTAATGTGACACCTGTATATCTGTGTGCTCCTGAGTCTGTATATGGGAGACTGCGCTGAGTAATGTGATATGTGACACCTGTATATCTGTGTGCTCCTGTGTCTGTATATGGGCGACTGCGCTGAGTAATGTGATATGTGACACCTGTGTATCTGTGTGTTCCTGAGTCTGTATATGGGAGACTGCGCTGAGTAATGTGATATGTGACACCTGTATATCTGTGTGCTCCTGAGTCTGTATATGGGAGATTGCGCTGAGTAATGTGATATGTGACAACTGTATATTTGTGTGCTCCTGAGTCTGTATATGGGAGACTGCGCTGAGTAATGTGATATGTGACACCTGTATATCTGTGTGCTCCTGAGTCTGTATATGGGAGACTGCGCTGAGTAATGTGATATGTGACACCTGTATATCTGTGTGCTCCTGAGTCTGTATATGGGAGACTGCGCTGAGTAATGTGATATGTGACACCTGTATATCTGTGTGCTCCTGAGTCTGTATATGGGAGACTGCGCTGAGTAATGTGATATGTGACACCTGTATATCTGTGTGCTCCTGAGTCTGTATCTGGGAGACTGCGCTGAGTAATGTGATATGTGACACCTGTATAGCTGTGTGCTCCTGAGTCTGTATATGGGAGACTGCGCTGAGTAATGTGATATGTGACACCTGTATATCTGAGTGCTCCTGAGTCTGTATATGGGAGACTGAGCTGAGTAATGTGATATGTGACACTTGTATATCTGTGTGCTCCTGAGTCTGTATATGGGAAACTGCGCTGAGTAATGTGATATGTGACACCTGTATATCTGTGTGCTCCTGATTCTGTATATGGGAGACTGCGCTGAGTAATGTGATATGTGACACCTGTATATCTGTGTGCTCCTGAGTCTGTATATGGGAGACTGCGCTGAGTAATGTGACACCTGTATATCTGTGTGCTCCTGAGTCTGTATATGGGAGACTGCGCTGAGTAATGTGATATGTGACACCTGTATATCTGTGTGCTCCTGTGTCTGTATATGGGCGACTGCGCTGAGTAATGTGATATGTGACACCTGTGTATCTGTGTGTTCCTGAGTCTGTATATGGGAGACTGCACTGAGTAATGTGATATGTGACACCTGTATATCTGTGTGCTCCTGTGTCTGTATATGGGAGACTGCGCTGAGTAATGTGATATGTGACACCTGTATATCTGTGTGCTCCTGAGTCTGTATATGGGAGACTGCGCTGAGTAATGTGATATGTGACACCTGTATATCTGTGTGCTCCTGAGTCTGTATATGGGAGACTGCGCTGAGTAATGTGATATGTGACACCTGTATATCTGTGAGCTCCTGAGTCTGTATATGGGAGACTGCGCTGAGTAATGTGATATGTGACACCTGTATATCTGTGTGCTCCTGAGTCTGTATATGGGAGACTGCGCTGAGTAATGTGATATGTGACACCTGTATATCTGTGTGCTCCTGAGTCTGTATATGGGAGACTGCGCTGAGTAATGTGATATGTGACATCTGTATATCTGTGTGCTCCTGAGTCTGTATATGGGAGACTGCCCTGAGTAATGTGATATGTGACACCTGTATATCTGTGTGCTCCTGTGTCTGTATATAGGAGACTGCCCTGAGTAATGTGATATGTGACACCTGTATATCTGTGTGCTCCTGTGTCTGTATATAGGAGACTGCCCTAAATAATGTGATATGTGACATCTGTATATCTGTGTGCTCCTGTTTCTGTATATGGGAGACTGCGCTGAGTAATGTGATATGTGACACCTGTGTATCTGTGTGTTCCTGAGTCTGTATATGGGAGACTGCGCTGAGTAATGTGATATGTGACACCTGTATATCTGTGTGCTCCTGAGTCTGTATATGGGAGATTGCGCTGAGTAATGTGATATGTGACAATTGTATATTTGTGTACTCCTGAGTCTGTATATGGGAGACTGCGCTGAGTAATGTGATATGTGACACCTGTATATCTGTGTGCTCCTGAGTCTGTATATGGGAGACTGCCCTGAGTAATGTGATATGTGACACCTGTATATCTGTGTGCTCCTGTGTCTGTATATAGGAAACTGCCCTGAGTAATGTGATATGTGACACCTGTATATCTGTGTGCTCCTGTGTCTGTATATAGGAGACTGCCCTAAATAATGTGATATGTGACATCTGTATATCTGTGTGCTCCTGTGTCTGTATATGGGAGACTGCGCTGAGTAATGTGATATGTGACACCTGTGTATCTGTGTGTTCCTGAGTCTGTATATGGGAGACTGCGCTGAGTAATATGATATGTGACACCTGTATATCTGTGTGCTCCTGAGTCTGTATATGGGAGATTGCGCTGAGTAATGTGATATGTGACAACTGTATATTTGTGTGCTCCTGAGTCTGTATATGGGAGACTGCGCTGAGTAATGTGATATGTGACACCTGTATATATCTGTGTGCTCCTGAGTCTGTATATGGGAGACTGCGCTGAGTAATGTGATATGTGACACCTGTATATCTGTGTGCTCCCGAGTCTGTATATGGGAGACTGTGCTGAGTAATGTGATACCTGTATATCTGTGTGCTCCTGAGTCTGTATATGGGAGACTGCGCTGAGTAATGTGATATGTGACACTTGTATATCTGTGTGCTCCTGAGTCTGTATATGGGAGACTGCGCTGAGTAATGTGATATGTGACACCTGTATATCTGTGTGCTCCTGAGTCTGTATATGGAGACTGTGCTGTGTAATGTGATATGTGACACCTGTATATCTGTGTGCTCCTGAGTCTGTATATGGGAGACTGCGCTGAGTAATGTGATATGTGACACCTGTATATCTATGTGACACCTGTATATCTGTGTGCTCCTGAGTCTGTATATGGGAGACTGCGCTGAGTAATGTAATATGTGACACCTGTATATCTGTGTGCTCCTGAGTCTGTATATGGGAGACTGCGCTGAGTAATGTGATATGTGACACCTGTATATCTGTGTGCTCCTGAGTCTGTATATGGGAGACTGCGCTGAGTAATGTAATATGTGACACCTGTATATCTGTGTGCTCCTGAGTCTGTATATGGAGACTGCGCTGAGTAATGTGATATGTGACACCTGTATATCTGTGTGCTCCTGAGTCTGTATATGGGAGACTGCTTGAGTAATGTGATATGTGACACCTGTATATCTGTGTGCTCCTGAGTCTGTATATGGGAGACTGCTCTGAGTAATGTGATATGTGACACTTCTATATCTGTGTGCTCCTGAGTCTGTATATGGGAGACTGCGCTGAGTAATTTGATATGTGACACATGTATATCTGTGTGCTCCTGAGTCTGTATATGGGAGACTGTGCTGAGTAATGTGACACTTGTATATCTGTGTGCTCCTGAGTCTGTATATGGGAGACTGCGCTGAGTAATGTGATATGTGACACCTGTATATCTGTGTGCTCCTGAGTCTGTATATGGGAGACTGAGCTGAGTAATGTGATATGTGACACCTTGTATATCTGTGTGCTCCTGAGTCTGTATATGGGAGACTGCGCTGAGTAATGTGATATGTGACACATGTATATCTGTGTGCTCCTGAGTCTGTATATGGGAGACTGCGCTGAGTAATGTGACACTTGTATATCTGTGTGCTCCTGAGTCTGTATATGGGAGACTGCGCTGAGTAATGTGATATGTGACACCTGTATATCTGTGTGCTCCTGTGTCTGTATATGGGCGACTGCGCTGAGTAATGTGATATGTGACACCTGTGTATCTATGTGTTCCTGAGTCTGTATATGGGAGACTGCGCTGAGTAATGGGATATGTGACACCTGTATATCTGTGTGCTCCTGAGTCTGTATATGGGAGACTGCGCTGAGTAATGGGATATGTGACACCTGTATATCTGTGTGCTCCTGAGTCTGTATATGGGAGACTGCGCTGAGTAATGTGATATGTGACACCTGTATATCTGTGTGCTCCTGAGTCTGTATATGGGAGACTGCGCTGAGTAATGTGATATGTGACACCTGTATATCTGTGAGCTCCTGAGTCTGTATATGGGAGACTGCGCTGAGTAATGTGATATGTGACACCTGTATATCTCTGTGCTCCTGAGTCTGTATATGGGAGACTGCGCTGAGTAATGTGATATGTGACACCTGTATATCTGTGTGCTCCTGAGTCTGTATATGGGAGACTGCGCTGAGTAATGTGATATGTGACACCTGTATATCTGTGTGCTCCTGAGTCTGTATATGGAGACTGCGCTGAGTAATGTGATATGTGACACCTGTATATCTGTGTGCTCCTGAGTCTGTATATGGAGACTGCGCTGAGTAATGTGATATGTGACACCTGTATATATCTGTGTGCTCCTGAGTCTGTATATGGGAGACTGCGCTGAGTAATGTGATATGTGACACCTGTATATCTGTGTGCTCCTGAGTCTGTATATGGAGACTGCGCTGAGTAATGTGATATGTGACACCTGTATATCTGTGTGCTCCTGATTCTGTATATGGAGACTGCGCTGAGTAATGTGATATGTGACACCTGTATATCTGTGTGCTCCTGAGTCTGTATATGGGAGACTGCGCTGAGTAATGTGATATGTGACACCTGTATATCTGTGTGCTCCTGAGTCTGTATATGGGAGACTGAGCTGAGTAATGTGATATGTGACACTTGTATATCTGTGTGCTCCTGAGTCTGTATATGGGAGACTGCGCTGAGTAATGTGATATGTGACACCTGTATATCTGTGTGCTCCTGAGTCTGTATATGGGAGACTGCGCTGAGTAATGTGATATGTGACACCTGTATATCTGTGTGCTCCTGAGTCTGTATATGGAGACTGCGCTGAGTAATGTGATATGTGACACCTGTATATCTGTGTGCTCCTGAGTCTGTATATGGGAGACTGCGCTGAGTAATGTGATATTGACACCTGTATATCTATGTGACACCTGTATATCTGTGTGCTCCTGAGTCTGTATATGGGAGACTGCGCTGAGTAATGTGATATGTGACACCTGTATATCTGTGTGCTCCTGAGTCTGTATATGGGAGACTGCGCTGAGTAATGTGATATGTGACACCTGTATATCTGTGTGCTCCTGAGTCTGTATATGGAGACTGCGCTGAGTAATGTAATGTGACACCTGTATATCTGTGTGCTCCTGAGTCTGTATATGGAGACTTGCGCTGAGTAATGTGATATGTCGACACCTGTATATCTGTGTGCTCCTGAGTCTGTATATGGGAGACTGCGCTGAGTAATGTGATATGTGACACCTGTATATCTGTGTGTGTGCTCCTGAGTCCGTATATGGGAGACTGCGCTGAGTAATGTGATATGTGACACATGTATATCTGTGTGCTCCTGAGTCTGTATATGGGAGACTGCGCTGAGTAATGTGATATGTGACACATGTATATCTGTGTGCTCCTGAGTCTGTATATGGGAGACTGAGCTGAGTAATGTGACACTTGTATATCTGTGTGCTCCTGAGTCTGTATATGGGAGATTGCGCTGAGTAATGTGATATGTGACAACTGTATATCTGTGTGCTCCTGAGTCTGTATATGGGAGACTGCGCTGAGTAATGTGATATGTGACACCGGTATATCTGTGTGCTCCTGAGTCTGTATATGGGAGACTGCGCTGAGTAATGTGATATGTGACACCTGTATATCTGTGTGCTCCTGAGTCTGTATATGGGAGACTGCGCTGAGTAATGTGATATGTGACACCTGTATATCTGTGTGCTCCTGAGTCTGTATATGGGAGACTGCGCTGAGTAATGTGATATGTGACACCTGTATGTCTGTGTGCTCCTGAGTCTGTATATGGAGACTGCGCTGAGTAATGTGATATGTGTCACCTGTATGTCAGTGTGTTCCTGAGTCTGTATATGAGAGACTGTGCTGAGTAATGTGATATGTGACACCTGTATATCTGTGTGCTCCTGAGTCTGTATATGGGAGACTGAGCTGAGTAATGTGATATGTGACACTTGTATATCTGTGTGCGCCTGAGTCTGTATATGGGAGACTGCGCTGAGTAATGTGATATGTGACACATGTATATCTGTGTGCTCCTGAGTCTGTATATGGGAGACTGCGCTGAGTAATGTGACACTTTTATATCTGTGTGCTCCTGAGTCTGTATATGGGAGACTGCGCTGAGTAATGTAATATGTGACACATGTATATCTGTGTGCTCCTGAGTCTGTATATGGGAGACTGCGCTGAGTAATGTGATATGTGACACCTGTATATCTGTGTGCTCCTGAGTCTGTATATGGGAGACTGCGCTGAGTAATGTGATATGTGACACCTGTATATCTGTGTGCTCCTGAGTCTGTATATGGGAGACTGCGCTGAGTAATGTGATATGTGACACCTGTATATCTGTGTGCTCCTGAGTCTGTATATGGAGACTGCGCTGAGTAATGTGATATGTGTCACCTGTATGTCTGTGTGCTCCTGAGTCTGTATATGGGAGACTGTGCTGAGTAATGTGATATGTGACACCTGTATATCTGTGTGCTCCTGAGTCTGTATATGGGAGACTGAGCTGAGTAATGTGATATGTGACACTTGTATATCTGTGTGCTCCTGAGTCTGTATATGGGAGACTGCGCTGAGTAATGTGATATGTGACACATGTATATCTGTGTGCTCCTGAGTCTGTATATGGGAGACTGCGCTGAGTAATGTGACACTTGTATATCTGTGTGCTCCTGAGTCTGTATATGGGAGACTGCGCTGAGTAATGTGATATGTGACACATGTATATCTGTGTGCTCCTGAGTCTGTATATGGGAGACTGCGCTGAGTAATGTGATATGTGACACCTGTATATCTGTGTGCTCCTGAGTCTGTATATGGGAGACTGCGCTGAGTAATGTGATATGTGACACCTGTAAATCTGTGTGCTCCCGAGTCTGTATATGGGAGACTGCGTTGAGTAATGTGACACTTGTATATCTGTGTGCTCCTGAGTCTGTATATGGGAGACTGCGCTGAGTAATGTGATATGTGACACATGTATATCTGTGTGCTCCTGAGTCTGTATATGGGAGACTGCGCTGAGTAATGTGATATGTGACACCTGTATATCTGTGTGCTCCTGAGTCTGTATATGGGAGACTGTGCTGAGTAATGTGATATGTGACACCTGTATATCTGTGTGATTCTGAGTCTGTATATGGGAGACTGAGCTGAGTAATGTGATATGTGACACTTGTATATCTGTGTGCTCCTGAGCCTGTATATGGGAGACTGCGCTGAGTAATGTGATATGTGACACCTGTATATCTGTGTGCTCCTGAGTCTGTATATGGGAGACTGCGCTGAGTAATGTGATATGTGACACCTGTATATTTGTGTGCTCCTGAGTCTGTATATGGGAGACTGCGCTGAGTAACGTGATATGTGACACCTGTATATCTGTGTGCTCCTGAGTCTGTATATGGGAGACTGCGCTGAGTAATGTGATATCTGTATATCTGTGTGCTCCTGAGTCTGTTTATGGGAGACTGCGCTGAGTAATGTGATATGTGTCACCTGTATGTCTGTGTGCTCCTGAGTCTGTATATGGGAGACTGCGCTGAGTAATGTGATATGTGACACCTGTATATCTGTGTGCTCCTGAGTCTGTATATGGGAGACTGCGCTGAGTAATGTGATATGTGACACCTGTATGTCTGTGTGCTCCTGAGTCTGTATATGGAGACTGCGCTGAGTAATGTGATATGTGTCACCTGTATGTCTGTGTGTTCCTGAGTCTGTATATGGGAGACTGAGCTGAGTAATGTGATATGTGACACTTGTATATCTGTGTGCTCCTGAGTCTGTATATGGGAGACTGCGCTGAGTAATGTGATATGTGACACATGTATATCTGTGTGCTCCTGAGTCTGTATATGGGAGACTGCGCTGAGTAATGTGACACTTGTATATCTGTGTGCTCCTGAGTCTGTATATGGGAGACTGCGCTGAGTAATGTAATATGTGACACATGTATATCTGTGTGCTCCTGAGTCTGTATATGGGAGACTGCGCTGAGTAATGTGATATGTGACACCTGTATATCTGTGTGCTCCTGAGTCTGTATATGGGAGACTGCGCTGAGTAATGTGATATGTGACACCTGTATATCTGTGTGCTCCTGAGTCTGTATATGGGAGACTGCGCTGAGTAATGTGATATGTGACACCTGTATATCTGTGTGCTCCAGAGTCTGTATATGGGAGACTGCGCTGAGTAATGTGATATGTGACACCTGTATGTCTGTGTGCTCCTGAGTCTGTATATGGAGACTGCGCTGAGTAATGTGATATGTGTCACCTGTATGTCTGTGTGCTCCTGAGTCTGTATATGGGAGACTGTGCTGAGTAATGTGATATGTGACACCTGTATATCTGTGTGCTCCTGAGTCTGTATATGGGAGACTGAGCTGAGTAATGTGATATGTGACACTTGTATATCTGTGTGCTCCTGAGTCTGTATATGGGAGACTGCGCTGAGTAATGTGATATGTGACACATGTATATCTGTGTGCTCCTGAGTCTGTATATGGGAGACTGCGCTGAGTAATGTGACACTTGTATATCTGTGTGCTCCTGAGTCTGAATATGGGAGACTGCGCTGAGTAATGTGATATGTGACACCTGTATATCTGTGTGCTCCTGAGTCTGTATATGGGAGACTGCGCTGAGTAATGTGATATGTGACACCTGTATATCTGTGAGCTCCTGAGTCTGTATATGGGAGACTGCGCTGAGTAATGTGATATGTGACACCTGTATATCTGTGTGCTCCTGAGTCTGTATATGGAGACTGCGCTGAGTAATGTGATATGTGACACCTGTATATCTGTGTGCTCCTGAGTCTGTATATGGGAGATTGCGCTGAGTAATGTGATATGTGACACCTGTATATCTGTGTGCTCCTGAGTCTGTATATGGGAGACTGCGCTGAGTAATGTGATATGTGACACCTGTATATCTGTGTGCTCCTGTGTCTGTATATGGGAGACTGCGCTGAGTAATGTGATATGTGACACCTGTATATATCTGTGTGCTCCTGAGTCTGTATATGGGAGACTGCGCTGAGTAATGTGATATGTGACACCTGTATATCTGTGTGCTCCTGAGTCAGTATATGGGAGACTGCGCTGAGTAATGTGATATGTGACACCTGTATATCTGTGTGCTCCTGAGTCTGTATATGGGAGACTGCGCTGAGTAATGTGATATGTGACACCTGTATATCTGTGTGCTCCTGAGTCTGTATATGGGAGACTGCGCTGAGTAATGTGACACCTGTATATCTGTGTGCTCCTGAGTCTGTTTATGGGAGACTGCGCTGAGTAATGTGATATGTGACACCTGTATATCTGTGTGCTCCTGTGTCTGTATATGGAGACTGCGCTGAGTAATGTGATATGTGTCACCTGTATGTCTGTGTGCTCCTGAGTCTGTATATGGGAGACTGCGCTGAGTAATGTGATATGTGTCACCTGTATGTCTGTGTGCTCCTGAGTCTGTATATGGGAGACTGCGCTGAGTAATGTGATATGTGACACCTGTATATCTGTGTGCTCCTGAGTCTGTATATGGGAGACTGTGCTGAGTAATGTGATATGTGACACCTGTATATCTGTGTGCTCCTGAGTCTGTATATGGGAGACTGAGCTGAGTAATGTGATATGTGACACTTGTATATCTGTGTGCTCCTGAGTCTTTATATGGGAGACTGCGCTGAGTAATGTGATATGTGACACATGTATATCTGTGTGCTCCTGAGTCTGTATATGGGAGACTGTGCTGAGTAATGTGATATGTGACACCTGTATATCTGTTTGCTCCTGAGTCTGTATATGGGAGACTGAGCTGAGTAATGTGATATGTGACACTTGTATATCTGTGTGCTCCTGAGTCTGTATATGGGAGACTGAGCTGAGTATTGTGATATGTGACACCTGTATATCTGTGTGCTCCTGAGTCTGTATATGGGAGACTGAGCTGAGTATTGTGATATGTGACACCTGTATATCTGTGTGCTCCTCAGTCTGTATATGGGAGACTGCGCTGAGTAATGTGATATGTGACACCTGTATATCTGTGTGCTCCTGAGTCTGTATATGGGAGACTGCGCTGAGTAATGTGATATGTGACACCTGTATATCTGTGTGCTCCTGAGTCTGTATATGGAGACTGCGCTGAGTAATGTGATATGTGACACCTGTATATCTGTGTGCTCCTGAGTCTGTATATGGAGACTGCGCTGAGTAATGTGATATGTGACACCTGTATATCTGTGTGCTCCTGAGTCTGTATATGGGAGACTGCGCTGAGTAATGTGATATGTGACACCTGTATATCTGTGTGCTCCTGAGTCTGTATATGGGAGACTGCGCTGAGTAATGTGACACCTGTATATCTGTGTGCTCCTGAGTCTGTTTATGGGAGACTGCGCTGAGTAATGTGATATGTGACACCTGTATATCTGTGTGCTCCTGAGTCTGTATATGGGAGACTGTGCTGAGTAATGTGATATGTGACACCTGTATATCTGTGTGCTCCTGAGTCTGTATATGGGAGACTGAGCTGAGTAATGTGATATGTGACACTTGTATATCTGTGTGCTCCTGAGTCTTTATATGGGAGACTGCGCTGAGTAATGTGATATGTGACACATGTATATCTGTGTGCTCCTGAGTCTGTATGAGACTGTGCTGAGTATTGTGATATGTGACACCTGTATATCTGTGTGCTCCTCAGTCTGTATATGGGAGACTGCGCTGAGTAATGTGATATGTGACACCTGTATATCTGTGTGCTCCTGAGTCTGTATATGGGAGACTGCGCTGAGTAATGTGATATGTGACACCTGTACATCTGTGTGCTTCTGAGTCTGTATATGGAGACTGCGCTGAGTAATGTGATATGTGACACCTGTATATCTGTGTGCTCCTGAGTCTGTATATGGAGACTGCGCTGAGTAATGTGATATGTGACACCTGTATATATCTGTGTGCTCCTGAGTCTGTATATGGGAGACTGCGCTGAGTAATGTGATATGTGACACCTGTATATCTGTGTGCTCCTGAGTCTGTATATGGGAGACTGCGCTGAGTAATGTGATATGTGACACCTGTATATCTGTGTGCTCCTGAGTCTGTATATGGGAGACTGCCCTGAGTAATGTGATATGTGACACTTGTATATCTGTGTGCTCCTGAGTCTGAATATGGGAGACTGCGCTGAGTAATGTGATATGTGACACCTGTATATCTGTGTGCTCCTGAGTCTGTATATGGGAGACTGCGCTGAGTAATGTGATATGTGACACCTGTTTATCTGTGAGCTCCTGAGTCTGTATATGGGAGACTGCGCTGAGTAATGTGATATGTGACACCTGTATATCTGTGTGCTCCTGAGTCTGTATATGGGAGACTGCGCTGAGTAATGTGATATGTGACACCTGTATATCTGTGAGCTCCTGAGTCTGTATATGGGAGACTGCGCTGAGTAATGTGATATGTGACACCTGTATATCTGTGTGCTCCTGAGTCTGTATATGGGAGACTGCGCTGAGTAATGTGATATGTGACACCTGTATATCTGTGTGCTCCTGAGTCTGTATATGGGAGACTGAGCTGAGTAATGTGATATGTGACACTTGTATATCTGTGTGCTCCTGAGTCTGTATATGGGAGAATGCGCTGAGTAATGTGATATGTGACACCTGTATATCTGTGTGCTCCTGTGTCTGTATATGGGAGACTGCGCTGAGTAATGTGATATGTGACACCTGTATATCTGTGTGCTCCTGAGTCTGTATATGGGACACTGTGCTGAGTAATGTGATATGTGACACCTGTATATCTGTGTGCTCCTGAGTCTGTATATGGGAGACTGCGCTGAGTAATGTGATATGTGACACATGTATATCTGTGTGCTCCTGAGTCTGTATATGGGAGACTGCGCTGAGTAATGTGATATGTGACACCTGTATATCTGTGAGCTCCTGACTCTGTATATAGGAGACTGTGCTGAGTAATGTGATATGTGACACCTGTATATCTGTGTGCTCCTGTGTCTGTATATGGGAGACTGCGCTGAGTAATGTGATATGTGACACCTGTATATCTGTGTGCTCCTGTGTCTATATGGGACACTGCGCTGAGTAATGTGATATGTGACACCTGTATATCTGTGTGCTCCTGAGTCTGCATATGGGACACTGCGCTGAGTAATGTGATAGGTGACACCTGTATAGCTGTGTGCTCCTGAGTCTGTAAATGGGACACTGCGCTGAGTAATGTGATAGGTGACACCTGTATAGCTGAGTGCTCCTGAGTCTGTATATGGGAGACTGCGCTGACTAATGTGATAGGTGACACCTGTATATCTGTGTGCTCCTGAGTCTGTATATGGGAGACTGCGCTGAGTAATGTGATAGGTGACACCTGTATATCTGTGTGCTCCTGAGTCTGTATATGGGAGACTGCGCTGAGTAATGTGATAGGTGACACCTGTATATCTGTGTGCTCCTGAGTCTGTATATGGGAGACTGCGCTGAGTAATGTGATAGGTGACACCTGTATATATCTGTGTGCTCCTGAGTCTGTATATGGGAGACTTCGCTGAGTAATGTGATAGGTGACACCTGTATAGCTGTGTGCTCCTGAGTCTGTATATGGGAGACTTCGCTGAGTAATGTGATAGGTGACACCTGTATATCTGTGTGCTCCTGAGTCTGTATATGGGAGACTGCGCTGAGTAATGTGATATGTGACACCTGTATATCTGTGTGCTCCCGAGTCTGTATATGGGAGACTGTGCTGAGTAATGTGATACCTGTATATCTGTGTGCTCCTGAGTCTGTATATTGGAGACTGCGCTGAGTAATGTGATATGTGACACCTGTATATCTGTGTGCTCCTGAGTCTGTATATGGGAGACTGTGCTGAGTAATGTGATATGTGACACCTGTATATCTGTGTGCTCCTGAGTCTGTATATGGGAGACTGAGCTGAGTAATGTGATATGTGACACATGTATATCTGTGTGCTCCTGAGTCTGTATATGGGAGACTGCGCTGAGTAATGTGATATGTGACACCTGTATATCTGTGTGCTCCTGAGTCTGTATATGGGAGACTGCACTGAGTAATGTGACACCTGTATATCTGTGTGCTCCTGAGTCTGTATATGGGAGACTGCGCTGAGTAATGTGATATGTGACACCTGTATATCTGTGTGCTCCTTTGTCTGTATATGGGCGACTGCGCTGAGTAATGTGATATGTGACACCTGTGTATCTGTGTGTTCCTGAGTCTGTATATGGGAGACTGCGCTGAGTAATGTGATATGTGACACCTGTATATCTGTGTGCTCCTGAGTCTGTATATGGGAGACTGCGCTGAGTAATGTGATATGTGACACCTGTATATCTGTGTGCTCCTGAGTCTGTATATGGGAGACTGTGCTGAGTAATGTGATATGTGACACCTGTATATCTGTGTGCTCCTGAGTCTGTATATAGGAGACTGCGCTGAGTAATGTGATATGTGACACCTGTATATCTGTGAGCTCCTGAGTCTGTATATGGGAGACTGCGCTGAGTAATGTGATATGTGACACCTGTATATCTGTGTGCTCCTGAGTCTGTATATGGGAGACTGCGCTGAGTAATGTGATATGTGACACCTGTATATCTGTGTGCTCCTGAGTCTGTATATGGGAGACTGCGCTGAGTAATGTGATATGTGACACCTGTATATCTGTGTGCTCCTGAGTCTGTATATGGAGACTGCGCTGAGTAATGTGATATGTGACACCTGTATATCTGTGTGCTCCTGAGTCTGTATATGGAGACTGCGCTGAGTAATGTGATATGTGACACCTGTATATATCTGTGTGCTCCTGAGTCTGTATATGGGAGACTGCGCTGAGTAATGTGATATGTGACACCTGTATATCTGTGTGCTCCTGAGTCTGTATATGGGAGACTGCGCTGAGTAATGTGATATGTGACACCTGTATATCTGTGTGCTCCTGAGTCTGTATATGGGAGACTGTGCTGAGTAATGTGATATGTGACACCTGTATATCTGTGTGCTCCTGAGTCTGTATATGGGAGACTGAGCTGAGTAATGTGATATGTGACACTTGTATATCTGTGTGCTCCTGAGTCTGTATATGGGAGACTGCGCTGAGTAATGTGATATGTGACACCTGTATATCTGTGTGCTCCTGAGTCTGTATATGGGAGACTGCGCTGAGTAATGTGATATGTGACACCTGTATATCTGTGTGCTCCTGAGTCTGTATATGGAGACTGTGCTGAGTAATGTGATATGTGACACCTGTATATCTATGTGACACCTGTATATCTGTGTGTTCCTGAGTCTGTATATGGGAGACTGCGCTGAGTAATGTGATATGTGACACCTATATATCTATGTGACACCTGTATATCTGTGTGCTCCTGAGTCTGTATATGGGAGACTGCGCTGAGTAATGTAATATGTGACACCTGTATATCTGTGTGCTCCTGAGTCTGTATATGGGAGACTGCGCTGAGTAATATGATATGTGACACCTGTATATCTGTGTGCTCCTGAGTCTGTATATGGGAGACTGCGCTGAGTAATGTAATATGTGACACCTGTATATCTGTGTGCTCCTGAGTCTGTATATGGAGACTGCGCTGAGTAATGTGATATGTGACACCTGTATATCTGTGTGCTCCTGAGTCTGTATATGGGAGACTGCGCTGAGTAATGTAATATGTGACACCTGTATATCTGTGTGCTCCTGAGTCTGTATATGGAGACTGCGCTGAGTAATGTGATATGTGACACCTGTATATCTGTGTGCTCCTGAGTCTGTATATGGAGACTGCGCTGAGTAATGTGATATGTGACACCTGTATATCTGTGTGCTCCTGAGTCTGTATATAGGAGACTGCGCTGAGTAATGTGATATGTGACACCTGTATATCTGTGTGGTCTGTATATAAAAAAGCTGCAGCCGTTACATTGTACCATTTCCTATACAGATTCAGAGGGTAAATTTACAAAAGTGCGGTATTTAGAAGTGGAGATGTTGCCCATAACAACCAAACATATTGTATTTAACATCTATCTAGCACCTGCTAGATGATAATAGCTAGAATCTGGTTGGTTGCTATGGGCAACATCTCCACTTCTAAAAACCAACACTTTAGTAAATATGCCCCAGAGACTCTCACTCATACAAGTGTTGCATATGAAATTAATCAGCACAGTCTGCTGGTGCTTCCTAATTGTATTGCAGCTTTGATGCATTTACAGCAAAAAAAAGACGCCCTGCGCAAGCAGTCTCGCAGGATCGGCGCGCCGAGATAGTGTTTTTACAGTGACTGCAGCAAAGATGTATAAGGAGACATATTTGTGCATAAATATATATTTACCCCATTGCCCCACAGAGTTATTAGTAACATTGAATCATTCTGCATTTTTTGATCTTGGATTGTTCCCGCCCAGCGCTGACACCCATTAATACCTTTATAATATGCATTAATACAATGGGCCTGATTCAGAGCCGTTCGCTATTTGTGGTCGTTCGTTCAAAAACAAGGGGTGGCTATTCAAATGATCCGTTCGCAAATTGCAGTCTGTTCCCACCTCTAAGTCTGAATGAGCGAGCAAAACATACGCTCGTTTTTTTGATAAAAACGCCCCCTGGCCGCACGCACCATACGTCATGTCCGCTATTTATTAGATTAATCGAGTACATCGTACAGCGTATGAACTGCTCGCTATTCTTGTGGTTGGTGTTTCCAACCGCTATTTTGCGAGCAGTTCTGAGTTAAAAAAAACCAAGTGACGTGGTCAATGACGCTGCTGTATTAATTATGCACTCCCTTAAAACACCCGTTTTGACCTTTAAGCACGCCTGCGTTCGGATCTCCACTCCCCGTTTTCAAGCACCTTCCCCTGTTACCACCCACATACGCCTCATTCTGTCACTCAAAATAGCAGGCCCTCGCTATATTGCGTACCAACGATTTTCGGCCGCACTGACTGGTTCGCGCATGCGTACTAAAAACCGTACGCATGCGCAGATGTGCGAACATCGCTCGGAACGAGCGTACTGCCGCTAGCGAGTGGCTCTGAATGAGGGCCAATATATTTTGTGCACAGGGTAATGTCAGTAACGTCTCGGAGTAAACTGTAGAGTTCTGGGAAATAGTTTTGCTACATGGGATAAGAAACATAGGGGGAGATGTATCAATCCTTGAAGAGAGATTTACTGGAGAGTTTGTGAAAATCAACCAATCGGTGTCTTATTGTCATTTCATAGTTTGTGCTAGATAAATGACAGAAGCTGATTGGCTGCTATGGGCAATTTCTCCACTTTATCTCCCTCCAAGATTTGATACATTTCTCCAAAAGAGACAGTGCAAATGGATTGTCAGCGACTGAAGAAATGTTGCATGTTATGCCGTTTCTCAGGACTCTCTTTGGGATGGATCCCGCTGCGTTCTCATCTTCCCGGATGTCCCTCCTTCCTGGGGATCCCCTCCGTTAGGCCTGCAGGTATTTGGGCTCATTCGGACGCAAGTTCATAACTTTACAGACACAGAAGAGGATGAGGGTGAAGAACCACAAGCTCCAGCCCACAGCGGCCGCGATCCAGCCGTAACTGTCCATTCCCGGTGTACAACATCTGCTCGCCACCTCGCAGATGTCTACTTCTGTGGGGGGCAAATACAAAAACGGGGGGGGGGGTCTCAGAGACATTTATCCGTATAGCAGCAGCTGTATTGCATTGTGCTTTACAATTAGGTGCAAAGACTAATAATACAATGCTGGTCAGAGAAGCTTACAATCTATCTGATAATAGGAGTTTAAAGCACGAGGTTAAACGCTGTGAATTCATCCAGCAAGATTGCATGGGTAAAAAGTGAGCCGTGGGCTGTGTGAGTGTAGAAAGAGAACATGGAAGTTTTGTGGATGGGGTAGAATATCTTTGGGGGGTTAGGCATGTAGTGTAATTGAAGCTTTGGACGCCGTGATTCGGGGCTGGATTTCTGCGAGGGTGCATGACATGACGCAGCAAAATGGCACATAGGAGGCGGACGAGAAGATTTTCCAGCCAAGGTGCAGCCTCCAGGTGGCGTGGATCACTTCCCAGTGAGTGGGTGCAGGGTGCTGTCTCATTTACTGGACTGGGACACAAATGGGATTTATTTTAGCACAGGGATTATAATTTCTACTTCAGGGTCCATAGAGTCCACAGGGTTGACCTTGGGGGGGTATAGCTGGATCTGGATCCACGGGCACCACGCAGTTAAAGCTTTGCTGCTCCCAGGATGCACTTGGGTCCGTCCTCCTCTATACCCCGCCCCCGAGCCACAGGCACCTCAGTTTTAGTTGGTGCCCGGCCGGAGTCGGGTCACCCTGCACAGTGGGGCTGCATAAGCAGCCCCTAAGCTTTATTTTTTTAGGAGAAGAGTTTATTCTTTATTTTGACTATCTTCAGAGCGGCAGCAATGGACTGTCCATCTGGACGTCCACGCTGCCACTCCAACAGCCCCGCTGGCGCTGCGACGCCAGTACTGATCTAGAGATCACAGCGGGACCCCGGAGTCAGTACTAGCGTGGCTCCGGGACCTCCTTAGGACTGCTGCCGGATTCCACGGGGCCAGGTAAGCGCTGCGCGCGGGGAACAAATGCAGTCTTTAAGCCGCCAGTCTCTGGGGACAGACCGGCGGCGCTAGTAGCAGCGGCGGGCTCCCCACTCTGGTATACCCCGCGTGTCTGCTGGCCTCCAGGGTGTAAGTACCGGCGGGGAACCGGCTTCCCTGGGGGTTTAATACTAGCAGGGGAGGCGGCCTTCCCTGCTTTAGCGCTCCTCCCCTCAGCCCAGCGCGCCTTCTCTCATGCGTGCTGGCGTCGCTGGGCTGTTCCTCTTGCGGCCACTCCTCAGTGCTCTCCGGCGGCCATCTTCAGGCAGCATCGCAGAGCTCCCAGGCGGTATACAGTGGACCAGTCCCCCTGCGTACCTCTCCCCTTGTCAGGACAGTGTTCGCAGCGCTATAGCCCTCCCAGACACTGAATCTGGGAGTGTCCGTCCATGGCCGTCTCTTGGGTGGCTAAGGCCATCGAGAGCTGGGCCAACGCTTTGGAGGATACCTTTCCGGAGGATGCTCCGGAGATCCAGAGAGCGTTGATAGGACAAATGAGGGATGCGGCTTCCTACATTGGGGAAGCATCGTTAGATGCGAGCCTGCTGACCTCTCGGGTGTCGGCTGCAGCTGTGTCGGCGCGTCGGTCCTTGTGGCTGAGGTCTTGGAAGGCTGATGCGGACTCCAAAAAGGGCCTGGAGGCCTTACCTTTTAATGGGTAGTTGCTTTTTGGTCCAGACTTGGACGAAATTGTGGATACTCTGGCTAAGTCTAAATCAGCCTTCCTCCCTTCGGCTTCTGCACCTACCAAGGCACGGAGCTCTGCCTTTCAGTCCTTTCGGGTTCAGGGCAAGGCCAAAGGTCAGTCCTTCCCGAGGCAGTCGACAACCAAGGTCGCTTCTAAGCCCAAGAAGCAGGCCTGGAGTGCCCTTGAGGCGCCCTGGAGGCGCCCTTCTTCCAAGCAGGAGGATAAACCTTCTGCCTGATGGGATGGGCCTCCCTCTGGGGGTCCCCAGAGTGGGAGGCCGACTTCTTCTGTTTGCCCAGTGCTGGCACAATACCACCACGGATGCCTGGGTTTGAGAAGTGGTCTCCCAGGGGTACGCCCTGTCTTTTCGGCACAGACCGCCCCACCAGTTTTTCTGCACGAGTCCTTCTCAGGATACGACCAAGACTTTACTGATTCAGGAAGCTATAGATTCCTTGCTGAAAGCAGGGGTCATTGTTCCCGTTCCTCAATTACAACGGGGACGGGGTACTATTCTTCTCTGTTTCTGGTGCAGAAACCCAATGGTTCTCATCGCCCTATCCTCAACTTGAAGTCTCTGAACAAATTCCTCAGAGTTCCCAAGTTCAGGATGGAAATGTTACATTCCATCATTCTGGCGATGGAACCGGGGGATTACATGGTGTCCCTGGATATCCATGACGCCTACCTCCATGTTCTGATAGCACCTTCGCACCAGCGGTATCTGAGGTTTGCTATCCTTCAACATCATTTTCAGTTCCGAGCGCTACCCTTTGGCCTCTCCACGGCACCGAGGGTGTTCACGAACATTATGGCGGTCATGGTCGCACATCTTTGGAACCAGAATGTACAGGTGTTGCCATATCTGGACGACCTCCTGTCGCTGGCGAGCTCCCCGGAGGTACTGCTTCAACATCTCCACCTGACGATCGCTTGCCTGCAAGCGCACGGGTGGCTGATAAATTGGAAAAAGTCCTCCCTGATTCCATCACAGCGGATGGTTCATTTGGGAGCCCTGCTGGATTCTCGTCAGCAACGGATTTTCCTGACTCCGGAAAAGGTCTCCTCCCTGCAGCTGCGGATACACAGTTGCCAGAGCAGTTGCCGCCTGTCCGTCCATTCGGCTATGAGAGTTCTGGGGTCCATGGTGTCGACATTCGACATGGTGGAATTTGCCCAGTTCCATTCCCGGCCCCTGCAGGGGCTGATTCTATCGGAATGGAACGGGTTACCTCACCGGATCCGCTCTCAGATGCTGGTGTTGTCCCCGGAGGTTCGGCAGTCTTTGGCTTGGTGGCTTCAGACAGCGCATCTGGTCGAGGGGCGCCCCTTTTGGATCCCGGACTGGGTCCTGCTCACGACGGATGCCAGTCTCCGGGGTTGGGGGGCCGTGACCGGCTCATTATCGCTCCAGGGTCGTTGGTCCGCGGAAGAAGCACTTCTCCCCATCAACATCCTGGAACTGTGGGCAGTATACAGGGCCCCGCAGTCGTCCGGCCCCGCTCTTCACGGAAGGGCGGTTCAGGTGCAGTCCGACAACGCCACCACGGTGGTGTACATCAACCACCAAGGAGGAACTCGCAGTCGGGCAGCGATGTCAGAGGTGTCTCGTATTCTTGCTTGGGCGGAGTGTCACATTCCAGCGATCTCGGCAGTCTTCATTCCCGGAGTCCTCAATTGGGAGACGGACTTCCTCAGCCGTCACGACGTGCATCCCGGGGAATGGTCGCTTCACCCAGAGGTGTTTCAGCTACTCGTGGACAGGTGAGGGCTGCCGGAGCTGGACTTGATGGCCTCCCGTCACAATCACAAGTTGCCCGTTTACGGGTCAAGGACAAGAGACGCAGGCGCCTGTCTGGTAGACGCACTGTCGGTGAAATGGACGTTTCACCTGGCGTATCTGTTTCCTCCGATATCCCTGCTTCCTCGGGTTCTGCGGAAATTCAAGCAGGACGGCGGCACGCTCGTGCTGGTAGCTCTGGCGTGGCCCAGATGTCCTTGGTACTCCGATCTGAGGTGCCTCTCCATCAACGCTCCGTACCTTCTTCCTCAGCGTCGGGACCTGTTGTCTCAAGGGCCCTGCCTTTACCCGGATCTGGGTCGGCTGTCTTTGACGGCGTGGCTCTTGAGACAGCCGTCTTGAGGTCTAGGGGTTTCTCCAGTTCGGTCATTGGTACCATGCTTAGGGCACGCAAGCCTGCTTCCGCACGGATTTACCACAGGGTGTGGCGCACTTATTTTCAGTGGTGTGAATCCAGAAACTATGATCCGCAGGTGTTCCGGGTTTCCAGAATCTTGGAGTTTCTTCAATCGGGTTTGGACCTTGGCTTACGCCTGGCCTCTCTGACGGTTCATGTGTCTGCTTTGTCCGTGTGGTTTCAGCAACAGATTGCTACACTACCAGATGTTCACACCTTTTTCCAGGGTGTTCTCAGGATCCAACCTCCCTTCGTGCCTCCGGTGGCTCCTTGGGACTTGGCGGTGGTGCTACGGGTCTTGCAGGGTCCTCCTTTTGAGCCGCTTGAGTCTGTGGAACTCAAGTGGCTGACGTTTAAGACCGTTTTTCTCCTGGCAATTGCTTCTGCCAGGAGGGTGTCAGAATTGGGGGCGCTTTCCTGTCGCCCTCCTTTTCTGATTTTTCACCAGGACAGAGCGGTGCTCCGCACTCGTCCTGAGTTTTTGCCCAAAGTGGTCTCAAAGTTCCACATTAATCAGGAACTTGTTGTGCCAGCTTTTCAGTCACCTGATCTTTCAGCTGGTGAGGCTTCCTTAGATGTAGTCCGGGCACTTAGAATCTATGTGGTCCGGACTGCTTCGGTTAGGAAGTCGGATTCGTTGTTTGTCCTCTTCGGTTTTCACAAGAGGGGTTGGCCTGCCAACTAGCAAACGTTAGGCCGTTGGCTTCGTTCAGTTATTTGTGAGGCTTATGCACAGGAGGGTTTACCTGTGCCAGCCTCTGTTAAGGCTCATTCCACTCGTTCTGTGGGTCCCTCTTGGGCTGCTAGACGTGGCGCCTCCGCTGCTCAGCTGTGTAAGGCGGCCACTTGGTCTTCAATTCAGACGTTTTTGAGGTTCTATGCATTTGACACCTTCGCCTCTCAGGATGCCTCCTTCGGGTGCCGGGTGCTCCTTTCAGCACAGGAGCGTCCCCGCCCTTAGTTGAACTGCTTTGGGACATCCCCAAGGTCAACCCTGTGGACCCCCTATGGACCCTGAAGTAGAAAACAAGAGATATGGTAAGAACTTACCTTTGTTATCTCTGTTTCTACGAAGTCCATAGGGTCCACAGGGCGCCCGCCCTGACGCTCCTGGCTTCATATGGGCTGTGTGGCTGGTCACCGGTTTTCCGTCTCCCATTTCTGTGAGTATGGTTTCTTGTGTGTTCCAGTCTTCCTTCTCTCTGTTTAGTCTCCTCCTCCGGCCTTGGCTGCTTACTAACTGAGGTGCCTGTGGCTCGGGGGCGGGGTATAGAGGAGGATGGACCCAAGTGCATCCTGGGAGCAGCAAAGCTTTAACTGCGTGGTGCCCGTGGATCCAGATCCAGCTATACCCCAAGGTCAACCCTGTGGACCCTATGGACCCTGAAGTAGAAAACAAGAGATATGGTAAGAACTTACCTTTGTTATCTCTGTTTCTACGAAGTCCATAGGGTCCACAGGGCGCCCGCCCTGACGCACCTGGCTTCATATGGGCTGTGTGGCTGGTCACCGGTTTTCCGTCTCCCATTTCTGTGAGTATGGTTTCTTGTGTGTTCCAGTCTTCCTTCTCTCTGTTTAGTCTCCTCCTCCGGCCTTGGCTGCTTACTAACTGAGGTGCCTGTGGCTCGGGGGCGGGGTATAGAGGAGGACGGACCCAAGTGCATCCTGGGAGCAGCAAAGCTTTAACTGCGTGGTGCCCGTGGATCCAGATCCAGCTATACCCCAAGGTCAACCCTGTGGACCCTATGGACTTCGTAGAAACAGAGATAACAAAGGTGAGTTCTTACCATATCTCTTGTTTTTACACAGGCTCAGTGCTGGGCGGAGGTCGGGTCTTGTCCTATGATTTTATTGGGACCCAGATGGGAATACAAAAAAAAAAACTGAGCAGTATGGGACGATGGGAGTGAATGCTGGGAGGTAGGACTGTAGGAGGTTGGACTATGATATAATTTTTGACACTGCGATCTGCGCCTCATCATTGCACGTTGTGGTCGAAGTTCTAGGTCACGGAGACGTCTTGTGAGCGCAGGGAGGGCCTACACCGTTGATGTGTTCTCCGCAAACCAATTACGGAGCAGCTGGGGAAACATGCGTTTTGAGCACTACGCATTTCACCTTCTTTTGTACATGATCTATTGTTTTTAACGCTCCTGTATTTAATGGGCGCCCAACAGAGCAATTCAAATTCTACGCCGGGCGCGAGAGACGTGGACGCACACATTGCTGTTCGCAGCCTCCTGAAGTGGCGAGCAGAAATGTGCGAAAAATCTGTGGTTGGCGCCCTGACTAGTACTTTAGCTGGGTTTAGCCACTAAACCCAGGACTTTTGGGCGCGACAAGCGAGATAATTTATTGCCACCTAAAACAATTGAATTGCTCCATTGGGCGCCCATTAATTATCACCACCCAAAAAGCAACTGAATTCCCCCCCTGTCATTGATCTAGCACGGCCTGTAACAGTTAGAAGCTGGTGCTTTATCTCTCCAAGATTTGATACAACTCCCCCATTGCCTTAACCATAAAGTACAGTAATGTGCAGTTCCCCTTATCCACGGTATAATCTCCATGCTCCGTGATATCCTGATCAGGGACTGAGGGGAGACAGACGATCTAACACTGACTGGAATACACAGAGTTTGCATTGATACAGACATTGGGGACTTACCTGGACATTGCAGTAACATCGTCACTGTATTGTTGGAGTCTGAAATGAGTAAAGCATGGTCAGCTCATTAACCGAGGACATGGCCAGATGGGGTACACAAGTCACTGGTATGGGGGACATGGAGGCAGGTGAGGACGGGATCTCAGAAATGAGATTTTACTTTGCACAATGAGAAGTATATATGGCTTCCTGCCTGCATCCCGTATAAATGACCTTATGGGTTGTAGAGTTTTTCTTGGGTGGTTCTGAGTTTGTGGGGGCAGTAATCTGACGGGTATAATACCTATGATAATGTGTTGACCGTCTATCAATAATTTCCTACCGACGAGTACAATACCTGCTATAATGTGTCGGTATAATATCTCTTATAATGTATCAGCTTATGGGTGTAATACCTGTAATAATGTATCAGTATAACATTGGCTGATGGGTGTAATACCTGTAATAATGTATCAGTATAATATCTCTTATAATGTATCAGCTTATAGGTGTAATACCTGTAATAATGTATCAGTATAATATCCCTTATGACATATCAGCTTATGGCTGTAATACATGTAATAATGCATCAGTATAATATCTTATAACATATCAGCTTATGGCTGTAATACCTGTAATAATGTATCAGTATAATACCTCTTAAAATGTATTGGCTTATGGGTGTATTACCTGTAATAATGTATCAGTATAATGCCTTTTATAATGTATTGGCTGATGGGTGTAATACCTGTAATAATGAATCAGTATAATATATCTTATAATATATGGGCCCCTTGGGTGTAATACCTGTAATAATGTACAGTATCAGTATATCATTGGCTGATGGGTATAATACCTGTAATAATGTATCAGTATAATATATCTTATAATATATGGGCCCCTTGGGTGTAATACCTGTAATAATGTACAGTATCAGTATATCATTGGCTGATGGGTATAATACCTGTGATAATGTATCAGTATAACATTCGCTGATGGGTGTAAATCAGTATAATATCTCTTATAACGTATCAGCTTATGGGTGTAATATCTGTAATAATGTATCAGTATAATATTGGCTGATGGGTGTAATACCTGTAATAATGTATCAGTATAATATCTCTTATAACGTATCAGCTTATGGGTGTAATATCTGTAATAATGTATCAGTATAATACCTCTTATCAGCTTATGGGTGTAATACCTGTAATAATGTATCAGTATAATATGTCTTATAATGTATGGACCCCTTGGGTGTAATACCTGTAATAATGTATCAGTATAATTCCTCTTATAACGTATCAGCTCATGGGTGTAATACCTGTAATAATGTATCAGTATAATATGTCTTATAATGTATGGACCCCTTGGGTGTAATACCTGTAATAATATATCAGTATAATTCATCTTATAACTTATCATCTTATGGGTGTAATACCTGTAATAATGTATCAGTATAATACCTCTTATAACTTATCATCTTATGGGTGAAATACCTGTAATAATGTATCAGTATATTACCTCTATTAATTTATCATCTTATGGGTGTAATACCTGTAATAATGTATTAATTTATTTGTGTAATACACATCTGTCAATATATTACCTGCAACAACGCATCAGTAAAACATGTAATAATCTATCCATAGCAGTTTATAAGCATAATTCCTGTTATAATGTCTTAGATTATCATTGTAACACCTGTAATAATTTTTCAGGAACACTTTATCTGTATTTATTTATTACCAGTTATTATTTATATAGCGCACACATATTCCGCAGCGCTTTACATGGAATATCTTACCATTCACATCAGTCCCTGCCCCCAATATGGTCAATTTTTTTGTGGGGAGCCAATTAACCTACCAGTATAATTTTGGAGTGTGGGAGGAAACCGGAGTACCCGGAGGAAACCCACGCAAGCACAGGAAGAATATACAAACTCCACACAGTGGGAATTGAACCCACAACCTCAGTGCTGTGAGGCAGTAACGCTAACCATTACACCATCTGTGCTGCCTAATGTATCAGTAATTGTTTATCTGTAGCTTACCTGTAATAACATATCAGTATAACACCTGTAATAATGTATTAGTATCAGTTTGATTATCGCAGGTGTTATACTGATTGATTATTACAGGTGTTATACTGATCATCAGTATAACACCTGTAATAATGTGTCAGTATAACACCTGTAATAATGTGTCAGTATAACACCTGTAATAATGTGTCAGTATAACACCTGTAATAATGTATAATCGGTGATGGATTCGGTACACACTCACCTGATGTGTTCTCCTGGATATAACAGAGGAGGAGCAGGAGGAAGACAGAAAGAGAGGTCTTCATATTGGGGACAATGCAGAAGGTCTCTACACTGGATCTGATGTGACTGAGGATAACAGCCAGGCTGATCAGGAGCAGAGGAGTGGGAGGAGCCACCTGGTGGCTGAGCTCCGCCCCCACACTCACCTGTAGACGTTCTATAGCAGAAGAATGAATTCTCAGTTATATCACAACCAATAGCCACCTGCTTGTGAGAGCACCCGGCCGCCATCCCATACAGCGCACATTTACATCGGCTCTCTCCTGGGCGCAAGAGATACAATAATAAGTATACAGATATATAAATCGCATCAGGTGTCAGCTCTTATAGCACGAAGGGGTCTATTTACTAAGCTGTGTTAGGAGATCAAGTGAACGGTGATAAGGTACCAGCCAATCAGCTCCTAACTGCCATCTCACAGGCTCTGTTTGAAAAATGACAGTTGGGAGCTGATTGGCTGGTACCTTATCTCGGTTCACTTTATCTCCTAACACTGCTTAGTAAATAGACCCCTAAGGGACAAAAACAGATAAGTGCATTATCCTTAAGGGGAAAAGTGCGCAATAAAGTTATAATAGATTAAATATACATTTTCGGCGTAACCCCACGGACAGTTTTTAATCACTTTTATTTCTAATCCACATTTCTATAATTTTTTTTTTTTTAATAATATTTGCTGTATTTTAGAGGGTCCAGATGTGTGTAACGCCGGAGAAGTACGTTATGGGACATCAGTGGGACGTATTCCTGGCGGCAGATATCGGTAACGTTGTGTAAGTGACATGTACAGTAATGACAGTATACACAGAGCAGCCAGAGTCGCAGGCGATGCCAACGCAATTCCAGTTGCCAGCGGTGAACTGTATGCTAATGCAATTATGCGCCCGAGTCGTACGCATCTATGCGATCGCACCGTCCCACTCCTATGTCTGCGGAGCAGCCGCCATCACTATCAGCAGCGCTTACACCTACCCCAGGCCAGGAGCAGGAGCTGTAATGCCCATTTAGCGAGCCGCAGAGTCATGGCTGAGATGCGCACAACTCTGCACCGCTCGTAATCTCCTAAAGAGGCTATACAGCCCGCAATACCTGCGCAGTTTGCTCACAATCGCATTCAGGGGTCTATTTACTAAGACTTGGATGGAGAGAAAGTGAACAGAGATAAAGTACCAGCCAATCGGCTCCTAACTGCCATGTCACAGGCTGTTTGAAAAATGACAGGAGCTGATTGGCTGGTACCTCATCTCTGTTCACTTTCTCTTCATCCAATGCTTAGTACATAGACACCTCAGTTTTGCGTGTGACTTCTCAGAGTTATTTGGCCGGGGGCTGGGTTACTGGTGGTAAGACCCCCGGCTCTCAGAGGTCTCTGCCTGTAACCTGGGCAGTCAGACAGCCCTGGTTGGATACAGGCACCAGTGATTGGGACAAACCAGTTCAGTGTTTGCTAAACACCCGGGGAGCGCTGTGCGTGTCCCTATGAAGGTGACCTGTTGTATAAACAACATGTAAATGATCTCCTGTGTTCCGTCTCCTCACCCCGATCTGATACATAATATTTATCCGCTTCAGAGGTCACCCGGTGATATTAGGAGAGCAGTCGCCCATGTGAGCATGTTCTGTCAGCTCTACGGATAGGGGACAGTGATACAAGTGACAAATAAAACACTTTCATCTCATACAATAACCATAGATTGTCAGCTCTTGGGAGCAGGCACCTCCCATCCTCTGTTTCATCTCCCTGATTGTACTGCTCTGCAGAATATGCTGCAGCTATGCACAGTGCTTTATGTGTGGGGGTACTCGGGGGTGCACAGTACCTGCACTTTTTGTTTTGGGCTGATCTTTATTCCTTATAACGAGTCCCAGAAACAGGAGGAAATCAGTGAAATAATTACAGGAATGAATATAATAAGTATCTGCTCCTTTATCCAGGGTGTGGAAGCGGTATGCAGTCAGGATGCCGACGGTCTAA
This sequence comes from Taudactylus pleione, assembly GCA_031769625.1. Classification (NCBI taxonomy): domain Eukaryota; kingdom Metazoa; phylum Chordata; class Amphibia; order Anura; family Myobatrachidae; genus Taudactylus; species Taudactylus pleione. Next base: position 705,619 of record JAUIMM010001326.1, on the reverse strand, counting down.
ATGCCGACCATCGGCATCCCGACTATCTAATCCCGGCAAGTGTCTAATGACAGGTGTCGAAATCCCGACGCCAGGGGGGGGAGGGTTAGGTAAGGGGGCTCTCGGGGGGGACATAGGGTTAGGCACCCCCCGGGAGGTTAGGATTAGGCTAGGGGAAGGGGGGGTTAGGCACCCCCGGGAGGAGGTTAGGGTTAGGCCACCCCCCTGGGTAGACTTAGGGTTAGGCTACGGGGAATGGGGGTTTAGGTTTAGGCACTTAGAGGGGGGTTAGGTACTTTGGGGGGGGGGATGTTTGGGTTAGGCACCCCGGGAGGAGGTTAGGGTTAGGCAGCCCTAAAGGAGGGTTAGGGGGGGGGGGTTAGTAAATAGATCTTCACTGCCGGGCTTCCGCTGCGGCCGGCGGTAAATCATACTGATTCCGTGGAAGCTGCTATACGTATCTATATTCTGTATTATCTTGTATCACATTGTAACTCTAGGTGAGTACCGACACCTTCTTCCATAGAAAAACAGCACTGGCTGTATACATATAGCACAATGATAGTGAATACATTTATACATTGATTATAAAAGCAGGTATATCGTTATGCTGGGATCCAGCTGCTGGAGTGTAAGAAGGCATTTAGGGGTCTATTCACTAAGCCTTGGCGAGAGATAAAATAGAGAAAGATAAGTCCCAGACAATCAGCTCCTAACTTTCATGTTACAGGCTGTGTTTGAAAAATTACAGGAGCTGATTGGCTGGGACTTATCTTTCTCCGTTTTATCTCTCTCCAAGGCTTAAGCTGGCCACACATCTAAAGATTATCTGTCCAACCAGCCAACTAGTTGATTGGTTGGAATGAAAACCTGGTAAGGTATGAAAGCAAATGACGATCAGCAATTTCCTCCCAAACGCTGGAAAATGGACCAAAACTGTTGTTTGAACACATAGTTTAGATCACACATTTAACAAACTTGTCTGAACGAACATTTTCATCTGTTTTCTGGCCTTTAGTAGCAAATTGCTGATTATCAGTTACTCCCATACGTTACCAGATTTTCCTTCCAACCAATCAACAAGTTGGCTGGTTGGATGTAAGTTGTTCTAGTGTGTGGCCAGCTTTAGTGAATAGACCCCTTAGTATGGGGCGACTTGATGGCAAAGACATCGGAAGTATGAGTTATGTTACCACGGTTATTAAAGATCTCTGCTGGTAGTCAGTAATATGCCATGTACTGTTCTGTGCACAGATAATCTTATGTCGGAGATGCTCTTAAGATTTGCTGTCTATGGAAAAATTTCACTAAAGGGTCACTAACTGCAAAAAGTGTTCATGAACTGCAACAGTGCCACCTGCTGGCATTGTGGCTGTACTATCCCTGACACTGAAGAACTGTGTAATAATATTTGTCTCAACAGTTTTTAAATCATAAACCCCCCCCCCTCCTCCTCCTCCCCCCAGGCATATTCAATTGGCCAAAAGGTTTTCCTTACAAAAATGTACGCAGGTATCTCGACCAATTTTCTATTTCTGCAGATGTGCGGGGCGGGCTCCAAATACCTGCGGTGTCCAATAGAAAAAAAAATTGGTTACAAATTTTTTTCTCGACCAAACTCAGTGGGAAATTTAAAAAAAAAATTGCGTAACAGCCGGTACCATCAAAAAATATTGGGTAACAGTAATAATGCTTATTACTGTCCCAAAGAACAATATATTGTTTAAAAATGCATTAAATGGGTGATTTCTCCATTTTTTTTTAAAGTAAAATTTTTTTATAAAAAAAGGAAACTTTTAGTTTTATTGCAAACGAATAAAATAAAAAAATAAATCTAAAAAAAAGTGATTTAGGGGGAATTTTAGGCCAATTAAGAAAAAGATAAAGAAATAATTTTTCGCTTAAATAAATGCTTTCATTAAATTTCGGGTGCATCAATTAACAAAAAAAAAAATTGGACTTGCTCTAAAGCTGCGAGAAAAAAAATGCGTTAATTTCTATAGATTTTCTCTCAGGCAGTTGAATAGTAAAAACCTTGTGGCTGCGGGAAAAACTCTGTAACCCGCAAGGTTTTTTAAAATTTCATCCGCCTTTGAATATGCCCCACACAGTTCTCGTACATATTAATTTTCTATGAGCAAGGTTCCCAATTACATTTTTTTTTTGAACCATTTCATATTATACAGCGCTACAGTCTGTGCTGTAGCCATACATTTATAGCAACCGATGCCTGTAGAGGGACTTGTAATTTCGGATTTGATCGAATTCCCCTTGCTGTGTATCATCGTGTCTGAAAGGACCCAGGAAGGTGACACGAGCTTGCTGCCTCTGTTATGTCCTGTGAGAACCTGATTACCTGCTTTGTTATTACCTATAACAGTGGGAGAGACTCAGGGGGGGTAGGAACCAGCCAGAGGCTGCTTCTTTCTGCCCCATTCAGCCTCATCTCCTGGGTAGGTGGGGTCTCTGCAGTAGGACAGGGGCATCCCCAGCCTCACACCCCGTCTCCCAGCTCCAGCACCACCAGTCAGCATTCTTCATGCTCCTTTAGATGGGAGAACAAGATAACGTGTGTTAGGTTTTTGGCTGAGGGAGTGCAGACCCAGCTGGAGGAGTAGAGGTCAGAACAGGTAAGTTACCTGGCAGCAGACACCTGTCCTGTGCTCACCTGAGTTATGTGCTACCTGTTGTACCTATTACCTGAGACTTTCTGTCATGTACAATATTCTCTTTTATCCATGGTTTCATTCTGTGATAACAATCTCCGCTCACCTTACACAGTGCAACGTATAACGCAGTTCTTGATATAATTGACATTGTATGTTATAACAACACATATGTTACTGGTAGAAATAGTAAAATAGTGTGGATAACTTACCGTAAGATGCATGATGTAAACTTAATAAATTATTGAATTAATGTTTAATTAGTCTATATTCGTTTCACTGATGCATTATATTAAATACTATATATAAATGCGTGTGTATATATACATATATATATATATATGTGTGTATATATATATATATATATATTATATATATATATATATATTTTTTTTTTAATTTCAGCATTTAAATATATTTAATATTACTGCTGACCAGAACCCCAGATGTGACAGTTTAGGATCGGTACAGACAGCTATAATTCCCATTATGACATGTTTGCAGATGAAGTTTTATACTTTAAACAGTGAGTCATTGCATTCACTGCGCGGTTTGGTTCATGTTTAGAAATAGGGACACAAAACTCCAGGCAGTAATCTTCACCTCCTCGTTTATTTGGGAACTAAGAACTTAGAACACAATTAAGTCATCTAGTTATTATCCTGATAGAATACATTATATTCTGAAGACCCGGTGACTTATTGCCCTGCTGATGCTACAATCTCAGGACACCGAGGACTAATATTGGGGATATAATGGGGTAGAGGGTGCGGAGGGTGCGCTCGCCCTATGGGTGTAATGCTGGAGTAATAGTGTGTTGTGGTCTTTTGTGTTCGATGTTGTTTGTGGAGTGATGGGGTGTAGGGAGGGAAGGGGGTCTAATGGACTGGAGGTGGTGGGTGAGGAAATGAAGACAGAGGCAGAAATGGGGGCCAAAGGGTTTATTGGAAAAAAAACAGTAATAATCCTGTTTGGTCCCAGGCACCCAGGTGGGGTGAGCGATCCACTTGGGGGTGTGTGTGGGTGGAGACTGGGGAGTTGAGTGGACCCTTTTAGGGAGCTCCTTTCCGTGCAGTTCAATAGACCGGCACGTTACCCCTGCTGGACCTTTGGTCAACAGTCTTAGGATGTCTCGGGGGGAGGGGAGTGGTGGGTTGGCAGCGGGTCTGGCGGTTGTGGATGTACACCCTGGCGGCGTCCCGCGCAGGGGTATAAGTCTCGGAGTCACTTACCTACCGGTAGGATTTGTTGGTGAAAAAGGCTTGGGCTGCTGGTAGCTGGTGTTAGTTTCCTTTTGCAGATGCGGTGTTGGATGGCTGTTGCGGTGTCAGCGGTTGGAGGAAGCTCTGTGTGTGGTAGTGGCTTGCTGGTGCACTGTGGGGCTTGGTGCACCGCGCTGCTGGCGTTCTGTTTCCGCTGCCTGGTGGGTGCCTGCTGGTGTGGATCGCTTAGGGATTGCTGCTGGACGAACAGCTGTGAGTGGAGCTGGTGTTGGTTGCTCCCAGGGGGCGGTGCGTGGTCGCCTGGGTCTAGCAGGTGGAGTGGTGATCAAGAGAGGTGCGAAGGGCTTTGCTAGGTGTGATGCCCAGCGCGGCCCTGCGGGTGGTGGGTAGAGAGGGTTCTGGAAGCAGCAAGGCTCGACCGAGTTCTCCGCAGGAATGAAGAGCTCTGGTGTAAGCTGGCTGTGGTGTCAGAATGTAGGGGGTCTCCAACGCGTTTCGGCAGGGGCTCTGCCTTCTTCAAGGAAGAAGGCAGAGCCCCTGCCGAAACGCATTGGAGAACTCGGTCGAGCCTTGCTGCTTCCAGAACCCTCTCTACCCACCACCCGCAGGGCCGCGCTGGGCATCACACCTAGCAAAGCCCTTCGCACCTCTCTTGATCACCACTCCACCTGCTAGACCCAGGCAACCACGCACCGCCCCCTGGGAGCAACCAACACCAGCTCCACTCACAGCTGTTCGTCCAGCAGCAATCCCTAAGCGATCCACACCAGCAGGCACCCACCAGGCAGCGGGAACAGAACGCCAGCAACGCGGTGCACCAAGCCCCACAGTGCACCAGCAAGCCACTACCACACACAGAGCTTCCTCCAACCGCTGACACCGCAACAGCCATCCAACACCGCATCTGCAAAAGTAAAACTAACACCAGCTACTAGCAGCCCAAGCCTTTTTCACCAACAAATCCTACCGGTAGGTAAGTGACTCCGAGACTTACACCCCTGCGCGGGACGCCGCCAGGGTGTACATCCACAACCGCCAGACCCGCTGCCAACCCACCACTCCCCTCCCCCCAAGACATCCTAAGACTGTTGACCAAAGGTCCAGCAGGGGTAACGTGCCGGTCTATTGAACTGCACGGAAAGGAGCCCCCTAAAAGGGTCCACTCACCTCCCCAGTCTCCACCCACACACACCCCCAAGTGGATCGCTCACCCCACCTGGGTGCCTGGGACCAAACAGGATTAGTACTGTTTTTTTCCAATAAACCCTTTGGCCCCCATTTCTGCCTCTGTCTTCATTTCCTCACCCACCACCTCCAGTCCATTAGACCCCCTTCCCTCCCTACACCCCATCACTCCACAAACAACATTGAACACAAAAGACCACAACACACTATTACTCCAGCATTACACCCATAGGGCGAGCGCACCCTCCGCACCCTCTACCCCATTATATCGTTACACAGGACCCGGTACTCCTGCTTTTAGGAAGGTGCAGCACCCCGACACAAACAATACATCTCACATCCCATCTGCCCATACAGCAGAGCGCAGTTCTAACCCATCATTTGCAGTAATATTGGGGATAGAAAACTCTCCTATATAAACATTACTAGCCAAGAAGTGGGAGTGTTTAGGGTGAAATAAATGACTGTACCTTAATAAATCAGAACTATTTGCTGCAGAATTTCCAGACATTTTTTATAATAGGGATGTGTGTAAAAATGACAAATAAAGAAACCATAAAAATCCTGACATTACTGATCACTAAACAATATGTCACGTTACACATACAGTGCCGCCTTTTGTTGTTAAATGAAATATAAGCAAGTAATTTCTACAAAGTGAGTCAATTTCTCACAACAAATGCAAATGCACCTTGTGCATTCATAGTTAACGCACACATCCCTGTCCTTGGGATCGCTCCCACCAAATCATTCTACATCTACTTTTGGGGATTTCAGGACCAACAGAAAACCTCATTTCAAAGTCCATCTTATATTGGATAAACCCCATTAGTTAATTAAAAGTATTCATTTTTTCTCCCAAAATACTGATCTGTTCAGCCTCCTTTTTGATTGCACAACGGGACAGATTGTTACAAGTTGCACTTTTATGTGTTTTAAAGTTTTGATGACATTGTTTAAAAAGCACCTAAAATGTACCAAATATCAATATCATACCCCCCCCTTCCCCTCCCCCCCTCTCCATTAGTCAATAAAGTCTAAAAGAAAGATGACGTAAAAAGTTATCTGGGCCTCTAATTGCAGTCTGGGCTAGCGGTAGCCCAAGTTGTCCAATAGATGATCTGGCTCAGATGATTAGATTCCTGAGCTGCTCGTGGGGTTTATCCAGCCCAGTCTTATATGCAGAATGGAGCTTTGTATTAAATTTGTGTTTTGGTAACAAAGAATCAGTCCCATAACCCGATGCCTGTGATCAGACGCGTTTCACCTAATTGTTTTTTCTTATGTGTCTTTACAGTCTCAACTGAGGGACCGCGCAGCAGGCAGCTATCAGTATGGCGTCCCTGTTTCGGAGTGAGGAGATGTGTCTGACACAGCTGATCCTACAGGTGGAGGCCGGGTACTGCTGCATCGCGGAGCTGGGGGAGCTGGGACTGGTGCAGTTCAGGGATGTAAGTAGCTGATGGAACTATTTAATTTATTGGATGATGGGATTGGTGAGAGTGGAGATACCAGCGATCAGTACAAGGAAGCGGCACATCTAGAGGTGGTCATACATGCGCTCAGAACGTACGCAGGAAGAAGATGCACCGATACAAAGCGTATTTCATTACTTGACTTATCTGGAGAAGGTACAGCTCAAAAATACTGGCACTTACACCAAGGATAAGTGTGATATTTACACCATATGGTAATATAAATAGCATAGAAATGGACTTGATAGTGTTAGTAATAAATAAACCTCTTAAAACATTTGTAGTGGATGTAAAACGTCCAATTCAGATACTCCCAAAAATGCTACATGTTTTTCTTGCTCCAAAAAGCCACTAAAGGAAATATCTCAAAGCAGAACAAAATGTTCATATGTCCAGAAATTAGAAAGTAGCAACACTCCTACCCTACGCGTTTCACCCGGAGTCCACATCTAATTGTGCCACGGGAATGAAGGGGCCACAATAACTGCGGAAATGGTTAATATAAGTATGAGATGATCTGCTGATCTCTATGTATATCTCTATAAGTAGTTAGAATAGTGTAATGTCCTGCAGAGTGTATACACTGTTAAAACAAATATGCTGGGTAACCAATCTGACTACAGACCATAGGAGAAACGCTGGGACCTGTAGACGGTGGAGAGCCACAACTTGCCTAATCCTCGGCCAAATCTACTGACCAACTCTGTTTAATGAAGGAAGGGTTTTTCCTAGGCTCTCTCCTGTTATTAATACTCGTTATTTATAGAGTCTTCGCCTGTCTTTAATAATTTCGCTATCGTCTGATATTTAACCCTTTGCCGTTCATTACAGCTGAATGCCTCCACCAACAACTTCCAGCGCAGGTTTGTGAATGAGGTGCGGCGATGCGAGGGAATGGAGCGGATTCTCCGTGAGTACAGAGAGGATTTGTTGTGTGTACAGGAGACACTTTCTTTTCCTGTTTACGTGTGACACGTAATTACCAGTAATATTGGTATATTATAAGCAGCCAGCTCCTCAATACAATTTTTTTTTTTTAAACGTACACACTGTAGAAATAAATTCTGCCACGATATACAGCCCCAGGCCTCCACATAAAATAGGCCACATGGTCGTACCAGCCAATCAGCTCCTAACTGTCATGTCACAGGCTGTGTTTGAAAAATGACAGGAGCTGGTTGGCTGATACTTTATCTCCATTCACTTTATCGCCATCCAAGGCTTAGTAAGTAGACCCCTAAAATTGTATTTCAATTTTCCTTACAAAATGATGCAATTTTTCTAATTTTACGTATGTAGAGAGATAATGAGGCTGATATTGTGGTTTGTACACACCCACAAAGTACTGGACACACCCACATGGCACTAGCCACACCCACACATCCCTGGTCACATCCTCATGGACCTGGCCACACCCACACAGCACTGGTCATAGCTACACTACCAATAGGCCCTTTATTATTTTCAGCCCGTGGCCCTTAATCCGGCCCTGATGGCAGAGTTAGTGTATTTGTTTATACCATTATTGCAGCTATTAAATCGGTTTTTGATCTGTATCTAGTTGGGACAATATAATAATTGTATTAATTTCTTACATCAGCTTCTGACTTTTTTGGAGTGTAGGATTTTTAGAGTGTGAGATGGAAAATGATAAGATCGTCATAAGGGAACCCGAAAAGCCGCCGAAGACCCCCCTTCCCAGAGAGATGATTGACCTGGAGGTGAGTGACATAGGGAGAGAGGGGACCCCCCCCCCACCTGGCCGCAAAAGCTCTAATATACCCAGTCCTGGGGTGGCGCCAGTTCAGGAGCTGACCTCTGCTCTTTAGGGCTGACTTGTTCAGCGGGGGCGGGGTTTGGGGTCATGAATAGCTATGGCGGAGCAGGGAATGTGAGTATGATGTGACACAGTATAGTGGGTCTCTCTGTGGATGGTGCTAACCGTCTCCATATCCCCCATAACAGACAGTCCTGGAGAAGCTGGAAGGGGAATTGCAGGAAGTGAATCAGAACCAACAGACCCTGAAACAAAACTTCCTGGAGCTGACGGAGCTGAAGCATCTCCTGAAGAAGACTCAGGATTTCTTTGAGGTATCAGAGCTTAGTTTTTGTTCTCTAAATAAAGGAAGACTCTTGTGGGGGAGGGGGGGGGAAAGTTCCTGCAGGAAGGTGTATGAGTACAGCGGAACTACTGCATAAAGTCTATTTTTGGGGGAAACCCTGGTATCTAGGGATGAGATGCTCTGCAGAACATGTCAATATACAGACCAGGGCAATGTGCTGCAGATCTAGAGAGATTTGACTGAATAATCTAAATGATTCCTAAAAAATAATACATGGGTCGTTGTGCAATACAGGAACAGAGGATCTTGATGGGACATTTAGCTCCAGAGAGATCAGACATTCTAGTAGTGTCTGTGGGACTGGGGCAGGGACGGATGTGAATGGCCAACTAATCTCTATAAAGCGATGTTGAATATGTGTGCGCTATATAAATAACTGGTAATAAATAGCATAAAAGAAAGCTGACCCCTGGCACTGTATGTAAATGAGGGGGATGAGACAGGATCAGCAGACATTCTAGTAACCTAAAAAGAAAGCTGACCCCTGGCACTGTATGTAAATGAGGTGGATGAGACAGGATCAGCAGACATTCTAGTAGCCTAAAAAGAAAGCTGACCCCTGGCACTGTATGTAAATGAGGTGGATGAGACAGGATCAGCAGACATTCTAGTAGCCTAAAAAGAAAGCTGACCCCTGGCACTGTATGTAAATGAGGGGGAGGAGACAGGATCAGCAGACATTCTAGTAGCATAAAAAGAAGGCTGACCCCTGGCACTGTATGTAAATGAGGGGGAGGAGACAGGATCAGCAGACATTCTAGGAGCATAAAAAGAAGGCTGACCCGTGGCACTGTATGTAAATGAGGGGGAGCAGACAGGATCAGCAGACATTCTAGTAGCATAAAAAGAAGGCTGACCCCTGGCACTGTATGTAAATGAGGGGGAGGAGACAGGATCAGCAGACATTCTAGGAGCATAAAAAGAAGGCTGACCCCTGGCACTGTATGTAAATGAGGGGGAGCAGACAGGATCAGCAGACATTCTAGTAGCATAAAAAGAAGGCTGACCCCTGGCACTGTATGTACATGAGGGGGAGGAGACAGGATCAGCAGACATTTTAATAGCATAAAAAGAAAGCTGACCCCTGGCACTGTATGTAAATGAGGGGGAGGAGACAAATACAGCAGACATTCTAGTAGTGTAAGCAGACTGATGACCTCTGGCACTGTATGTAAATGAGGGGGAGGAGACAGATACAGCAGACATTCTAGTAGTGTAAGCAGACTGATGGCTCCTGACACCAAGTAGCCCTGCCAAATAGCCATGCATTTTATTTGGTAAATATGCGGCTTTTTGCATCACTAATGTGCAGGTACATATAGCCAGCGCTTTTGTGGTGAACTTGCGTAACAATAGCAGTGCGAAAAAAGATGCTGTGGAAATAGACAGGAGACCGGGGACCGATATGGAATAGCCGCGCCACGCGACGATCATGCAAATTTCCACTGATACAGTTGCAACAAAAGTGGGAATTCAAAGTCCCCAGTACTAGGTGTGTTGGTTGTGGCTGCAGTGCGGAAAAGACGCTATTATAAATTAGCCAATCGGCCATGGCGCTGTGTCTAAGTCGCACCATACATCTTGGACAAAATGGCGCAGAAACGCTAGGTAAACGAGGACACGTCTGTATAGGCGGATTAGCGCATTCCGCCTATTTATGATGCACACATACAGAATTCCTTATCTGATCTTGTACTTGGGATGTTTGTTTTATAGGCTGAAGCGAACCTGCCGGATGATTTCTTTAATGAAGATACCAGCAGTCTCCTGGAGCTCCGGACGGTGCCCTCCGCCGCGGCTGCCGGCAAGCTGGGGTACGTGCCTCATGGGCGTTGCGCTTATGTGGATCAGCCGATGAGTGTGGTGACAAATAACTGGGTGTTATATAACAATGACAGCGACACCTACAGCGTCTGTTATAAACCTTCTCGTCAGATCGCACACAGGGGGCTCTTGTTATTGGGCCTGTGACACCTTCAGCCTGAGCTGCGGTCACTGTAGCTGGTGCGGCCGTCAGGATAGGCCACATTGCTCCCTTTGGTGACCGGGGGTCAGTACACACTGACCATTCACTATGCATCGAGCACCAACTAGGGATGGGACATCGAAAGAAAATATCGCTAGTACCGATGTTTGTAACATGAAACGCAAAACAGAATTTAGCCTTAAGCATTGGTTCCTGAACAACGATGACTTAATATCGGAAGCCGTCGAGAGAGAGAGAGGCACACACTGTGTGTGTGTGTTGTCGAAGCTCAGTGGCAGGATGCAACAAGTAACAAGATTTACACACAGTTGAGCGATTATTTTGCAGTTGCGTGTGTCCCAATAGTGTGCCTGAAAAGATGGAAACCGATTCAGACACGCGCACTAAGAACTGTTAAGGTAAAGGGACGGAGACTGAGATATGGCTAGGGATATGCGCAAAAATGGTCGGTCTCAGGGACATTATGGGCGCGTCACTGAAAGCGTTTGCATGCAGAGCCAAACTCAGACGAAGAAACCGCGCTTGCCATATGGTCTGTGCAAGTTTCGATAGTGCGGCCGATGTTTGCGGCTTTATGCACCACACGGAGATGGAGCGCACCTAGACGCTGTAAGTGGGCGTGTCAGTCCTTGCACATTCAGGTGCACGCTTTTACACGGGGGAAGACGCTACTACAGCAAAACACAAACATGGACGTCGCTGCGGGCATCTGTGAACCAGTCCCGCTTACTCTGACATCCAAGTAATGGCGAGATAACAGATCCCGCCCCCTTACTGCAGCTTATTAAAGCTAATTATTATACATAGCACCTGGCAGCCCCAATACTGTCACAGTCCTGATAACCGGGCGGATTCCCATGGATACAATACAGTTTGGCGTCACTGTTCTGTCAGGAAATAATGATCATAGCAATCTATATAAAAATAGACAAAAAAATGGCGCATATAATGTTATACCTCAATGTGTACAATGTATAGAAAGAAGTTTTTTTTCCTCCTGGAAAAAACCAGGATGGAACCAAATAAAAGCCTGTCTGAGCATCCTTTTGAGCGATAAATAAGCTATTTTAATAAATACTAAATACAATAAAGAAAAAAATTATAAAAAAAAACTTTTGCATATAGGCATACTGTACATAAATCACATGAATAATGTATCATCATACCATTAAAACTATCGTCCAGTAATCATGTATATAGGGTATGGATAAAAGATAATAATAATTGTGGATCCACCAAACACTATCCCAAAATATATAGTCCAACAGCAAGGTAGGGGAAACAAATCATCCTCTAGTGACAGGTCTGCCAACATTGCTGCTGGACTATACATTGCATAGTGATTGCTCTAAGGATCAGACTCTTAAGGTGCCCACACACATACCGATGTCCTCACGATACGATTTTATGGCCAATTTCCTCATGAACTTTCACGGGAGCTCCCTTGCCGTCGTGATCACGATTTTGAGTTAAAAATGTCCAATCTGACTAAAGATCTATCTTGCAGCCAATGCATTGTATCCCAGATTGGCTAATCTGCCCTACAGCACGGCAGATCAAAAGATGCGATGTACGACGAGCGGGGACGCGCATCGGCATCGTGCTCGTGAGTATAAACTCACGATTTGTACTTTTTTTACCCGATTCGTCGTCAAGATTCGTCGAAATCGGCCAAATCGTGTAAAATGTCGCAATATGTGTGGGCACCTTTATTCTATTAAAAACCGGATGATCACAAAAAAAGATTATCCACTCTGGAACCCTCTGTTTATGGGAGAAGACCACAGCTAAGAGCCTGCACAGGCTGCAAGCTATTCATACCCTGCTGGACATTTGGACTTTTACCCCTATATACCAAGTGGTACCGGACAACCGGTAATTATATACAGAATCTTCTGTGTATATGCTTATTCTTTGTATACCTATATATAGATATATATATATATGTAAATATAGACCTATCCCGTGTTGTACCTAATTTTTAGTATCCAGCTGGATTGACACTTACGCCTCTAGTTGTATACTTTTTGTACTGCTAATTGTTGTCCGTCAGGAAACAATCATTCTATGTCACTCTCTGCTGTCATTGGACCTGTTCCCATCTCCCATGATCCCTTTCTCTACGCAGGTTCACTGCTGGGGTGATCGGCAGGGAGCGGATGGCCTCATTCGAGAGGCTGCTGTGGAGGGTCTGCAGGGGGAATATCTACGTGAAGTATAGCGAGCTGGACACCACGCTGGAGGACCCGGTCACCGTAAGGACAAGCACCCCAGACTAGTCTACTACTCATGTGCCTTGTCTCCGTCTTTCAGGAGAGATATCGGCCACACTAGGCTCAGGCATAGTCGGATCATCTATTCAGCTACCTAGGCTCCTGCCGAGGGCCTGGCTCTGAGCTGTGCGCTGGTCTGAATGTGGTCGCTTTTAGCGTGTTTTAGCAAACTGATAGTTGCTCAAGGAAAACGTGGGGCGGTGCAATGCGTACGCATGAAGACGTACATACCGTCGCATTAGCGTTCCGTATTGCAAACCGGCCGCCTCCCGACCTGCGTACGTCCCAGGCGGCCCTAACCTGCTTTTATGTTTGTTTGGTTTTATTTTTTACAAACTGGGGCGGACGATGGCCAAAAGCAGCATGTTACCTAATGCCCCATGGGGCCCTAATCCATTTTCTTGTAGGGGCATTAATTAATGATTGGCTCATTTGCCTCAGAAGCACAAACTTTTATTGCAGATACAAACTGTAACATGACCAGAGAACACTGATTCAAGGCTGCTGTCTTGCTAGTAACTTTCCTGACACTTCTGAAGTTCAAAATCTTCTATGAAAGTAGAACAGGAGCGCAGTCACTTACCCATAATGCATCACACCAGCGGCAGGAGTGCAGTCACTTACACATAATACATCACACCAGGGGCAAGAGCGCAGTCACTTACACATAATACATCACACCAGCGGCAGGAGCGCAGTCACTTACACATAATACATCACACCAGCGGCAGGAGCACAGTCACTTACACATAATGTATCACACCAGCGGCAGGAGCGCAGTCACCTACACATAATGCATCACACAAGCGGCAGGAGCGCAGTCACTTACACATAATGTATCACACCAGCGGCAGGAGCTCAGTCACTTACACATAATGCATTACACCAGCGGCAGGAGCGCAGTCACTTACACATAATACATCACACCAGCGGCAAGAGCGCAGTCACTTACACATAATACATCACACCAGCGGCAGGAGCGCAGTCACTTACACATAATACATCACACCAGCGGCAGGAGCGCAGTCACTTACACATAATACATCACAACAGCGGCAGGAGCGCAGTCACTTACACATAATACATCACACCAGCGGCAGGAGCGCAGTCACTTACACATAATACATCACACCAGCGGCAGGAGCGCAGTCACTTACACATAATACATCACACCAGCGGCAGGAGCGCAGTCACTTACACATAATACATCACACCAGCGGCAGGAGCGCAGTCACTTACTCATAATACATCACACCAGCGGCAGGAGCGCAGTCACTTACACATAATACATCACACCAGCGGCAGGAGCGCAGTCACTTACACAATGCATCACACCAGCGGCACGAGCGCAGTCACTTACACATAATGCATCACACCAGCGGCAGGAGCGCAGTCACTTACACATAATGTATCACCCCAGCGGCAGGAGCGCAGTCACTTACACATAATACATCACACCAGCGGCAGGAGCGCAGTCACTTACACATAATGCATAACACCAGCGGCAGGAGTGCAGTCACTTACACATAATACATCACACCAGCGGCAGGAGTGCAGTCACTTACACATAATGCATAACACCAGCGGTAGGAGCGCAGTCACTTACACATAATATATCACACCAGCGGCAGGAGCGCAGTCACTTACACATAATACATCACACCAGCGGCAGGAGTGCAGTCACTTACACATAATGCATAACACCAGCGGCAGGAGCGCAGTCACTTACACATAGTACATCACACCAGCGGCAGGAGCGCAGTCACTTACACATAATGCATCACACCAGCGGCAGGAGCGCAGTCACTTACACATAATACATCACACCAGCGGCAGGAGCGCAGTCACTTACACATAATACATCACACCAGCGGCAGGAGCGCAGTCACTTACACATAACACATCACACCAGCGGCAGGAGCGCAGTCACTTACACATAATACATCACACCAGCGGCAGGAGCGCAGTCACTTACACATAATACATCACACCAGCGGCAGGAGCGCAGTCACTTACACATAATACATCACACCAGCGGCAGGAGCGCAGTCACTTACACATAATACATCACACCAGCGGCAGGAGCGCAGTCACTTACACATAATACATCACACCAGCGGCAGGAGTGCAGTCACTTACACATAATACATCACACCAGCGGCAGGAGCGCAGTCACTTACACATAATACATCACACCAGCGGCAGGAGGGCAGTCACTTACACATAATACATCACACCAGCGGCAGGAGCGCAGTCACTTACCCATAATACATCACACCAGCGGCAGGAGCGCAGTCACTTACACATAATACATCACACCAGCGGCAGGAGCGCAGTCACTTACACAATGCATCACACCAGCGGCACGAGTGCAGTCACTTACACATAATGCATCACACTAGCGGCAGGAGCGCAGTCACTTACACATAATGTATCACCCCAGCGGCAGGAGCGCAGTCACTTACACATAATACATCACACCAGCGGCAGGAGCGCAGTCACTTACACATAATGCATAACACCAGCGGCAGGAGTGCAGTCACTTACACATAATACATCACACCAGCGGCAGGAGCGCAGTCACTTACCCATGATACATCACACCAGCGGCAGGAGCGCAGTCACTTACACATAATACATCACACCAGCGGCAGGAGCGCAGTCACTTACACAATGCATCACACCAGCGGCACGAGCGCAGTCACTTACACATAATGCATCACACTAGCGGCAGGAGCGCAGTCACTTACACATAATGTATCACCCCAGCGGCAGGAGCGCAGTCACTTACACATAATACATCACACCAGCGGCAGGAGCGCAGTCACTTACACATAATGCATAACACCAGCGGCAGGAGTGCAGTCACTTACACATAATACATCACACCAGCGGCAGGAGTGCAGTCACTTACACATAATGCATAACACCAGCGACAGGAGCGCAGTCACTTACACATAATACATCACACCAGCGGCAGGAGTGCAGTCACTTACACATAATGCATAACACCAGCGGCAGGAGCGCAGTCACTTACCCATAATACATCACACCAGCGGCAGGAGCGCAGTCACTTACACATAATACATCACACCAGCGGCAGGAGTGCAGTCACTTACACATAATACATCACACCAGCGGCAGGAGGGCAGTCACTTACACATAATACATCACACCAGCGGCAGGAGCGCAGTCACTTACCCATAATACACCAGCGGCAGGAGCGCAGTCACTTACACATAATACATCACACCAGCGGCAGGAGCGCAGTCACTTACACAATGCATCACACCAGCGGCACGAGCGCAGTCACTTACACATAATGCATCACACCAGCGGCAGGAGCGCAGTCACTTACACATAATGTATCACCCCAGCGGCAGGAGCGCAGTCACTTACACATAATACATCACACCAGCGGCAGGAGCGCAGTCACTTACACATAATGCATAACACCAGCGGCAGGAGTGCAGTCACTTACACATAATACATCACACCAGCGGCAGGAGTGCAGTCACTTACACATAATGCATAACACCAGCGGCAGGAGCGCAGTCACTTACACATAATATATCACACCAGCGGCAGGAGCGCAGTCACTTACACATAATACATCACACCAGCGGCAGGAGTGCAGTCACTTACACATAATGCATAACACCAGCGGCAGGAGCGCAGTCACTTACACATAATACATCACACCAGCGGCAGGAGCGCAGTCACTTACACATAATGCATAACACCAGCGGCAGGAGCGCAGTCACTTACCCATAATACATCACACCAGCGGCAGGAGCGCAGTCACTTACACATAATACATCACACCAGCGGCAGGAGCGCAGTCACTTACACATAATACATCACACCAGCGGCAGGAGCGCAGTCACTTACACATAATACATCACACCAGCGGCAGGAGCGCAGTCACCTACACATAATGTATCACACCAGCGGCAGGAGCGCAGTCACTTACACATAATGCATCGCACCAGCAGCAGGAGCGCAGACACTTACACATAATACATCACACCAGCGGCAGGAGCGCAGTCACTTACACATAATACATCACACCAGCGGCAGGAGCGCAGTCACTTACACATAATACATCACACCAGCGGCAGGAGCGCAGTCACTTACACATAATGCATCACACCAGCGGCAGGAGCGCAGACACTTACACATAATACATCACACCAGCGGCAGGAGCGCAGTCACTTACACATAATACATCACACCAGCGGCAGGAGCGCAGTCACTTACACATAATGCATCACACCAGCGGCAGGAGCGCAGTCACTTACACATAATACATCACACCAGCGGCAGGAGCGCAGTCACTTACACATAATACATCACACCAGCGGCAGGAGCGCAGTCACTTACACATAATACATCACACCAGCGGCAGGAGCGCAGTCACTTACACATAATACATCACACCAGCGGCAGGAGCGCAGTCACTTACACATAATACATCACACCAGCGACAGGAGCGCAGTCACTTACACATAATACATCACACCAGCGGCAGGAGCGCAGTCACTTACACATAATACATCACACCAGCGGCAGGAGCGCAGTCACTTACACATAATACATCACACCAGTGGCAGGAGCGCAGTCACTTACACATAATACATCACACCAGCGGCAGGAGTGCAGTCACTTACACATAATACATCACACCAGCGGCAGGAGGGCAGTCACTCTACACATAATACATCACACCAGCGGCAGGAGCGCAGTCACTTACACATAATATATCACACCAGCGGCAGGAGCGCAGTCACTTACACATAATGCATCACACCAGCGGCAGGAGCGCAGTCACCTACACATAATGTATCACACCAGCGGCAGGAGCGCAGTCACTTACACATAATGCATCACACCAGCGGCAGGAGCGCAGACACTTACACATAATACATCACACCAGCGGCAGGAGCACAGTCACTTACACATAATACATCACACCAGCGGCAGGAGCGCAGTCACTTACACATAATGCATCACACCAGCGGCAGGAGCGCAGACACTTACACATAATACATCACACCAGCGGCAGGAGCGCAGTCACTTACACATAATACATAACACCAGCGGCAGGAGCGCAGTCACTTACACATAATGTATCACACCAGCGGCAGGAGCGCAGTCACTTACACATAATACATCACACCAGCGGCAGGAGCGCAGTCACTTACACATAATACATCACACCAGCGGCAGGAGCGCAGTCACTTACACATAATACATCACACCAGCGGCAGCAGCGCAGTCACTTACACATAATACATCACACCAGCGGCAGGAGCGCAGTCACTTACACATAATACATCACACCAGCGGCAGGAGCGCAGTCACTTACACATAAAACATCACACCAGCGGCAGGAGCGCAGTCACTTACACATAATACATCACACCAGCGGCAGGAGCGCAGTCACTTACACATAATACATCACACCAGCGGCAGGAGCGCAGTCACTTACACATAATGTATCACACCAGCGGCAGGAGCGCAGTCACTTACACATAATACATCACACCAGCGGCAGGAGCGCAGTCACTTACACATAATACATCACACCAGCGGCAGGAGTGCAGTCACTTACACATAATACATCACACCAGCGGCAGGAGTGCAGTCACTTACACATAATACATCACACCAGCGGCAGGAGGGCAGTCACTTACACATAATACATCACACCAGCGGCAGGAGCGCAGTCACTTACCCATAATACATCACACCAGCGGCAGGAGCGCAGTCACTTACACATAATACATCACACCAGCGGCAGGAGCGCAGTCACTTACACAATGCATCACACCAGCGGCACGAGCGCAGTCACTTACACATAATGCATCACACCAGCGGCAGGAGCGCAGTCACTTACACATATTGTATCACCCCAGCAGCAGGAGCGCAGTCACTTACACATAATACATCACACCAGCGGCAGGAGCGCAGTCACTTACACATAATGCATAACACCAGCGGCAGGAGTGCAGTCACTTACACATAATACATCACACCAGCGGCAGGAGTGCAGTCACTTACACATAATGCATAACACCAGCGGCAGGAGCGCAGTCACTTACACATAATATATCACACCAGCGGCAGGAGCGCAGTCACTTACACATAATACATCACACCAGCGGCAGGAGTGCAGTCACTTACACATAATGCATAACACCAGCGGCAGGAGCGCAGTCACTTACACATAATACATCACACCAGCGGCAGGAGCGCAGTCACTTACACATAATGCATAACACCAGCGGCAGGAGCGCAGTCACTTACCCATAATACATCACACCAGCGGCAGGAGCGCAGTCACTTACACATAATACATCACACCAGCGGCAGGAGTGCAGTCACTTACACATAATACATCACACCAGCGGCAGGAGGGCAGTCACTTACACATAATACATCACACCAGCGGCAGGAGCGCAGTCACTTACCCATAATACACCAGCGGCAGGAGCGCAGTCACTTACACATAATACATCACACCAGCGGCAGGAGCGCAGTCACTTACACAATGCATCACACCAGCGGCACGAGCGCAGTCACTTACACATAATGCATCACACCAGCGGCAGGAGCGCAGTCACTTACACATAATGTATCACCCCAGCGGCAGGAGCGCAGTCACTTACACATAATACATCACACCAGCGGCAGGAGCGCAGTCACTTACACATAATGCATAACACCAGCGGCAGGAGTGCAGTCACTTACACATAATACATCACACCAGCGGCAGGAGTGCAGTCACTTACACATAATGCATAACACCAGCGGCAGGAGCGCAGTCACTTACACATAATATATCACACCAGCGGCAGGAGCGCAGTCACTTACACATAATACATCACACCAGCGGCAGGAGTGCAGTCACTTACACATAATGCATAACACCAGCGGCAGGAGCGCAGTCACTTACACATAATACATCACACCAGCGGCAGGAGCGCAGTCACTTACACATAATGCATAACACCAGCGGCAGGAGCGCAGTCACTTACCCATAATACATCACACCAGCGGCAGGAGCGCAGTCACTTACACATAATACATCACACCAGCGGCAGGAGCGCAGTCACTTACACATAATACATCACACCAGCGGCAGGAGCGCAGTCACTTACACATAATACATCACACCAGCGGCAGGAGCGCAGTCACCTACACATAATGTATCACACCAGCGGCAGGAGCGCAGTCACTTACACATAATGCATCACACCAGCAGCAGGAGCGCAGACACTTACACATAATACATCACACCAGCGGCAGGAGCGCAGTCACTTACACATAATACATCACACCAGCGGCAGGAGCGCAGTCACTTACACATAATACATCACACCAGCGGCAGGAGCGCAGTCACTTACACATAATGCATCACACCAGCGGCAGGAGCGCAGACACTTACACATAATACATCACACCAGCGGCAGGAGCGCAGTCACTTACACATAATACATCACACCAGCAGCAGGAGCGCAGTCACTTACACATAATGCATCACACCAGCGGCAGGAGCGCAGTCACTTACACATAATACATCACACCAGCGGCAGGAGCGCAGTCACTTACACATAATACATCACACCAGCGGCAGGAGCGCAGTCACTTACACATAATACATCACACCAGCGGCAGGAGCGCAGTCACTTACACATAATACATCACACCAGCGGCAGGAGCGCAGTCACTTACACATAATACATCACACCAGCGACAGGAGCGCAGTCACTTACACATAATACATCACACCAGCGGCAGGAGCGCAGTCACTTACACATAATTCATCACACCAGCGGCAGGAGCGCAGTCACTTACACATAATACATCACACCAGCGGCAGGAGTGCAGTCACTTACACATAATACATCACACCAGCGGCAGGAGTGCAGTCACTTACACATAATACATCACACCAGCGGCAGGAGGGCAGTCACTCTACACATAATACATCACACCAGCGGCAGGAGCGCAGTCACTTACACATAATATATCACACCAGCGGCAGGAGCGCAGTCACTTACACATAATGCATCACACCAGCGGCAGGAGCGCAGTCACCTACACATAATGTATCACACCAGCGGCAGGAGCGCAGTCACTTACACATAATGCATCACACCAGCGGCAGGAGCGCAGACACTTACACATAATACATCACACCAGCGGCAGGAGCGCAGTCACTTACACATAATACATCACACCAGCGGCAGGAGTGCAGTCACTTACACATAATACATCACACCAGCGGCAGGAGTGCAGTCACTTACACATAATACATCACACCAGCGGCAGGAGGGCAGTCACTCTACACATAATACATCACACCAGCGGCAGGAGCGCAGTCACTTACACATAATATATCACACCAGCGGCAGGAGCGCAGTCACTTACACATAATGCATCACACCAGCGGCAGGAGCGCAGTCACCTACACATAATGTATCACACCAGCGGCAGGAGCGCAGTCACTTACACATAATGCTTCACACCAGCGGCAGGAGCGCAGACACTTACACATAATACATCACACCAGCGGCAGGAGCGCAGTCACTTACACATAATACATCACACCAGCGGCAGGAGCGCAGTCACTTACACATAATGCATCACACCAGCGGCAGGAGCGCAGACACTTACACATAATACATCACACCAGCGGCAGGAGCGCAGTCACTTACACATAATACATAACACCAGCGGCAGGAGCGCAGTCACTTACACATAATGTATCACACCAGCGGCAGGAGCGCAGTCACTTACACATAATACATCACACCAGCGGCAGGAGCGCAGTCACTTACACATAATACATCACACCAGCGGCAGGAGCGCAGTCACTTACACATAATACATCACACCAGCGGCAGGAGCGCAGTCACTTACACATAATACATCACACCAGCGGCAGGAGCGCAGTCACTTACACATAATACATCACACCAGCGGCAGGAGCGCAGTCACTTACACATAATGTATCACACCAGCAGCAGGAGCGCAGTCACTTATACATAATACATCACACCAGCGGCAGCAGCGCAGTCACTTACACATAATGCATCACACCAGCGGCAGGAGCGCAGTCACTTACACATAATACATCACACCAGCAGCAGGAGTGCAGTCACTTACACATAATACATCACACCAGCGGCAGGAGCGCAGTCACTTACACATAATACATCACACCAGCGGCAGAATTTTAGCCATTTCTATGGTACCCAAGTTATAGTTCATTACAATTGGTGGCAGCTAGTAAATATTTATATAATGATATATATTTAAATGTTGGCAGCTTTTCCCCGAATGTAGCTATAAGCACAAATACGTTATACAGGTTTATCTACAAAATCGAGAGGGGTGTAAATATAATTTTCCAATTGAATTAATTGATGCAAATCCAAATACAATATAATTGAGGTGAATGAAATATGAGCAACAACCCCCTGATCTATTTCCTCTTCTAAAACCTTCTTCCTCGCGTCACTAGAAATTGGAGGTGAAGAAGAACGTATTCATCATATTCTACCAGGGCGACCAGCTCAAGCAGAAGATAAAGAAAATATGTGAGGGGTAAGTAGTGCGGTGGCTCGGTGGCGGCATCTAGTGGCGGCTCCCAGACATTACATGCTTCATTACTGGGGCCTGAAGAGGGCATTTTAAGAGTTACCATAAATCCCTTTCCCTGTAAATCTCAACATAAAAGATTTTTTATCAAGGGGTGGAATCATAAAAAAAAAAATTTCAGCTGCCAGGCCCTAAATCCTGATTATTTGAATACAATGAAGTACTAGTGGGCATGATCCCCATCCCCTGGGTGCTCTGAGCCCCCATTTATTTATTTTTTTCCCTTGAACATAATTTGCCACATTTATACTACTCTACTCCTTTTTCTAACCTATCCCTTGACGAAATTATTGGCACTGTTTTCTCTTGTGATTCCATCGTGGCAGAAATCTACTGCCAAGACTCCTAAACAAGGGGCAGGCGATATCTTGCAACACTTCACAAGAGGTACAAAATATTCTCAACAAAGGGGCCCCTCTTCTCCCCCTCTCATTGCCATGGATAAAGAAGATTCCCGCCCTCCCGCTCCGTCTACTAAAGAAGACATCCTGGCTCTAAATTCTCTCATCACGGAATTCAAGGATTCGCTTGAAACCAAACCCGACACAGCCGTCGCTTCTATTAAAGCTGAAGTTTCAACCCTCGCCGCCAGAACCACCAAACTTGAATCTCGTCAGGATGGCCTTCAGAAATCAGAAATTTTTTTTTTATTTCTTCCCGTTGTGGTTTTTGTGATCATAACTACCAATTTGTTATTTCTACACCCAATTTTTTTCCTATACTACAAATCTCCCTCGCCCTCTTCCTTATATATCCCATTCTACGTTTCCTCTCTTCCATGTTTTTCTCCTTTTTCGCCAATATTTTATTCCTCCCCTCCCCCTTTTTCTGCACCCAGGGGATGCTTTTGTCTCACTACACGTCCTCTTAGGAATTTTTTATTTTATTTTCCTTTTTTTTCCCTAGAGGTGCTCAGGTCTTTTTGGCTTGCTCCTCTCCGGACTTCTAAGTCCCTTTGTTTGTGTACACTCCCCTCCTTTTTTGTAGGTAGGGCTTTCGTACTCTGCCCTTGGTTTTTGTTATTTGTCTGCTCCCCAAAATTTTTTTTTTTTTTTTTCCTTCTCTCTCCCCCCTGTACTGTTCCTTGAGTGCTGGGGCTTTTTTTTCCCTTTCTCTTTCTCTTTCCCCATTTCACTACTACCCCTCCTCCTGCCCAACTTTCTCCTGTCATGCCGCTCACCATGGCCTCAATGAACGTTAGGGGCTTTAATACTCCCCAGAAGCGTTCTCACCTGTTCCACTCTATTCGCTCAATAAGGGCCGACATAGTCCTTTTGCAGGAAACCCACTTTCGCTCAATGGGTCACTCTTCTCTTCTTTCCAGAAACTTCTCCACTGTGTTTTGCTCTTCTAGTACATCTAAACATAATGGTGTAGCCATCCTGATAAATAACAAACTACCTTTCACTCAAGAATCTGTATATACTGATGCAGATTGTAGATACATTATTCTGACTGGCAGGCTTGGACACATAGAGGTAACCGTTGCCGTGGTATAAGCCCCTACTGTGGGTCAACATCGCTTCTTTAACTCTTTTTTCAAAGTTCTATACAAACATCGTATTGGTCATCTGTTTCTTGGCGGTGACTTCAACTCTGTCCTGGATCCGAGTCTGGACAAGTCTCTCCCTTGTACCCGCCCTATTACTTGTTCTATTTCTACAGTTCTCAACAGACATTTGAAGGCAGCCGGTCTCTGTGACACATGGCGTTCTCTCAATCCCTCTTTTAGGGACTACACATTCTATTCTAATCCACATCATACCTACTCTACAATTTACTTTATTTGTTGTAGTCTTCCACTCTCCAAACACCTTATAGATGCGAGTATTGTCTCTAACTCCTGGTCTGATCACTCAATTGTAATTTCTTCTTTCGACTTTTTAGACTCTCCGATTATTAGGCCCTCTTGGCGGCTCAATGAGACCCTTCTCAAGCTCCCTCATTTAAAGGCTAAAATCAAAGATATCCTAAAAGACTATTTCTCTTAATGTCTCTGCACCTGGATGCTCCCCTATGGTCTGGGAGGCCCACAAAACTGTCCTTCGCGGGCACATCATCAGCTTCGCCTCGCTCAGAATTAAAGAACACAAGCGTCTCCTCCAATCCCTCACGGAACAGGTCCACCACTTGGAATCTCTCCATAAGCGCACGCCTACTGATGTTATCTTTAAGCAACTCACCTCAGCAAAATCAGCCCTTAACTCAATTCTTTCTGAAAAAATTGAAAAATCTCTTAGATGGCTGAATCAGCGATTTTACGAAAAAAGGAACAAAGCGGACACTCTTCTGGCCAATCGTTTAAAGGCCCGTAAAGCTACTATGGCGATTCCTGCGCTTAAAGATCACTCTGGCTCGCTTCAATACAACCCTTCCAAAATCAACTCAATTTTTAAGGACTACTATTCTTACCTCTATAACCTTCAAGATCACGCTATGTCTCAACCCCCTCCTCCCACTTCCATTAATGACTACCTGCTCTCTTGTGCCTTACCTCAAATAGATGCCTCCACGTCTGAATCCCTTAATCTCCCCATAACTGAGGAAGATGTCTCCCGTGCTCAAACATCAGAAGCCCTCAAAGGCGCCTGGCCCGGATGGACTTCCTTTTTCCTACTATAAAATGTTTCAGAGTTCTTTAGTCCCCCACCTTACAAACTCTTTTAATCAAATTCTTGAAGGTAATTTTTTCCCCATGGACACCACCAGAGCCAAAATAACGGTTATTCCGAAACCAGGTAAGGACCCCCATTTGGTGACTAACTATCGGCCAATCTTCCTCTTAAATACGGACCTCAAACTTTTTGCCAAAATTCTGGCAAATAGATTACATCCCATTCTCTCCTCTCTGATTCACCCGGATCAGGTAGGATTTGTACCCTCCCGCCAAGCCCTTGACAACACAGGGCGTACAGTAGACCTTATTCATCATATAAACTCTACAAAACGTCTTTCCCTTCTTCTTGCTGTTGATGCCGAGGCTTTTTATAGGGTCTCCTGGCCTTTCGTGACTCATACTCTCTTCAGCTTTGGTTTTAAAGGTAGATTTCTCCAAACCATTAGGGCCCTTTATCATAATCCTTCTACCTCAGTTCTTGCAGGAGGTATGCTCTCTGATTACTTCCCCATTTCTAATGGCACCAGGCAGGGTTGTCCTCTCTCTCCATTGATCTTCGCTCTAATTATTGAACCTTAGGCCTGTAAGATCTGAGCGAATCCTGATATTTCCGGCATCCTTGCCGGTGACTCTTCTTTCTATTTTCACTGACGATGTCCTCCTTACCCTCACTAATCCACTGATCTCTCTTCCAAATCTGTTTCAAGAACTCAACCTCTACGGACAACTCTCTGGTTATAAAATCAACAATGACAAATCGGAAGCTTTGTCTCTACACATCCCAAAGAATTCCCTGGATCTCCTTCGTCTTAATTTCAATTTGAGCTGGCGCTCGGAATTAATTAAATACTTAAGCGTCCATCTTACAAAATCTTAACACGGCCTTTACAAGGCAAATTACCCCACACTGTTCAGGGCCATAGAACAAGACATCTCTCATTGGCGGACAACGTTCATTTCTTGGATCGGCCTTATCAGCGCAATTAAAATGAATGTTCTCCCCAAACTTCTCTATCTCTTCCAGACCTTCCTATAGCAGTCCCTTCCCGTGTTCTTTCTTCTTTACAGGCGCTTTACGGCAAATTTATTTGGAACCACAAGAGACCTCGTATACGACGAATTGTCCTATTCAAGAATGCTTCAGTTAGTGGTCTAGGTCTCCCCTCATTATTCAAATACTACCAAGCCTCTAGACTTAGCCAATTAGTTGCCTGGCACTCCCCTAAGGGAATCAAATGATGGATTGATCTTGAATCAGCACTAACTAAAGTCCCCTCGGTCTCAAACTTACCGTGGCTTCCCAGGAAAATCAGGCCTATATCTATCTCATCTGTCCCTTCAGTCTCTCTCACTCTCTCGGTTTGGGACTCGCTTGATACCAAGTTCACTTTGTCTTCTCACCCATCACTTCTGACACCCCTATGGTCTCACCCTTCCTTTCTCCCAGGTCACTCGCCCCATATGGCTACTATATGGTCAGCAGCGGGCATCACCTGCTTTCATCATATCCTAGGAGGTTCTGCCCCACAATCTTTTACAGCATTAAGGGAGAAACACTCTCTTCCACAGTCTTGATTCTATCAGTATCTTCAAATCCGTCACTTTATCTCTTCGTCCCTTTCTTCTCCAGCTTCAATACAAAACCCTACGGCTATAGAACGTCTTTGTATCTACAGGCCCATGGATAAGGGAATCATTTTTCAAATGTATCACTCTATCTTAGTCCAGGACTCACCTTTCCTAGAGACACACGAGCAGTGTTGGGAAACAGATCTAGGTATCTCTCTAGGGGATGACACGTGGGAGGAAATTCGCCTTAATATATCAAAATGTTCGATCAGCGTCTCTATTAAAGAAAATTCTTATAAGGTCTACAATAGGTGGTACCTTGTTCCAGAGCATCTCCACCACATATATCCCCACTCCTCGAATCTCTGCTGGAGATAGTGTGGACAAGTCGGTTCCTTTTTTCATATTTGGTGGTCCTGTCCACATATTGTCACTTTCTGGTCCATGGTCCAATCTACCTTATCATCTATGGTCCCCCTTGCTACCCCTCTCACCGCTGCCTCGCTTCTTCTGTGTGCCCCAGTCCGTCAACTATCTAGACATGAGAATAAATTGGTCCTACATATTTCCTGTGCCGCCAAGTACCAGATCGCTAGATCTTGGAAGCAGCCACACCCCCCAACTCGTCAACAATTTCTCAATCGCATCTGGTATGTGGCCACAATGGAATATATAACGAGCCTCCAAAGTAACACGGTGGACAAGTTTAACGCAATCTGGACTCCTTGGTACAGCTCCCAAGGTGTGACCCCTCCTGGCCTTTCCTAATTCTCTGCTATCTCTATCTACTTATTTATTTTTAATTTTTTCCTCCCTTAGCTCCTCAGCCGTCTTCCCTCATCTCTCATTCTTTTTCCCCCAGCTCGCTCCTCCCCCTATCTCCATAACTATTTTTTCATTTTTTATTTAATTAGATGTGTGTGTATATATATATGTATGTATGTGTGTATATATATATATATATATATTTTTTTTTTTTCCTTCTCATTTTGTCATTCCCAACTATCTCTTTTTAGTGGTTTTTTTTTTTTTCATTATCTTCTATTTTCGCAATATATTTTAAAGTCAGTTAACTGTCTCTTTTTCTCTTTTTGTGATTGAGATGTTTATGTATGTAAATTATTTGTTGTTTTTTTTATCTTCTAAAATTTATGGGGATTGAATCTCTGTTACTTTTTTTCTCTGTTTGATATTGATCTCCCAATAAAATTATGTGATTATAAAAAAATAAAAAATAAAATGTATTTAGCTTTTTGAAGTGATAAATGTCACCAGTGATGTTACTGCGCCTAATCTCCCCCCATTGTCAACTATATTTTTTTCCAGTTTTAAAGCAACAGTTTACCCGTGCCCAGAGTCGGCGACTGAGCGCCGGGACATGGCTGCTGATGTGAACACCAGGATCGAGGACATGAACGCGGTGAGCGCGGGGGGAATCCGGTCACTCGCACCTACCAGCTGATATAAGCTCTATAGGCCTGACATGGAAACTCCAGGGATTAAATGTTATATATGATATTTTATTTTCAGTTCTCCTGCTGTCTTGTAGGAATGAGCTGACCGATCCATAATGCTGGGTGCGGCATGTTCTCATTGTCAGACCCCTTCTCCTTGCAGGTCATCACCCAAACCGAGTCCCACCGCCAGCGCGTCCTGTTGGAGGCGGCACAGAACCTGCCTAACTGGGTGATTAAGGTGACGAAAATGAAGTCTGTTTACCATGTGCTGAACCTGTGCAGCATCGACGTCACCCAGCAGTGCGTCATCGCCGAGATTTGGTGCCCTGTGGCTGACAAAGAGCGTATCAAGCGGGCACTACACCTGGGAATGGTGAGCGTACACTGCCACTCCTCTTGTGCTGCCCATGTGTCTTCTCACTCCCGTAGCATCGGTTATTTATTGCAACGTGTAAGAAAGGGTATAAGATCCTGACACACATGCTCTGGTGAGCTGACGCTGTCTGTGTGATGGGGAGAAAGTCTCTACATTTGCATTTTATTGTACATTAAACGTTTACGTCCCTACGTTTCCCATCAGAGAAATCTCCTGATATAATGGGAATCTTTATTTTCATTTTTTGTCCGGTGACCTCTGCCCATTACCCCTCACTCAGATTTATATTCCACGTGTGTTAGTCCTCTCCCTTCGCTTCCATTCACTCCTGTTTTGGAAGAACTTTTTAAAGTCTGTCAGTGTCACAAGCGATGTTACAGATTAACTCACACTCAGGTCCCGCTGTATGATTCCCGAAACATTCACCCCGAGAAGCGATAATATCAGATAATAGCAGACACGTGGCAGGAAGCAATGCAGGTTGCTATGGGCAACATCACTTCTTAAATAGAACTCCCATTTTAGTAAATTTACCCCTTACAGTATAAGCAGCCTACAGCAGAGATCTCAATGTATTTGTGTAGAGACAAATGTATATACAAACTAATCCGCTATTTTGGATTTCAGTACCATCTGTATGCGGATGATACTCAAATCTACCTATCCTCACCAGATTTATCACCATCTGTATTGGTCCGTGTCACTGAATGTATTTCTGCCATTTCATCTTGGATGTCATCTCGCTACCTGAAACTTAATATTTCTAAAACAGAATTAATTATATTTCCACCGGCCAATAACAGTTACCAATCTGATCTCTTTATCACTGTTGATAACTCAACAATCCACCCCACCCCACCCCACAAGCTCGCTGCCTTGGTGTCATCCTTGATTCTGAACTGTCCTTTGTTCCCCACATTCAATCTGTCTCAAAATCATGTTACATACATCTAAAAAACATATACAAAATTCGACCATATCTCACACAAGACACTGCAAAAACGCTAATCCATGCACTCATTATTTCCCGCATTGACTATTGCAATAGTCTCCTTACTGGTCTTCCCAAAAACAGGCTATTGCCATTACAATCCATTATGAATGCAGCTGCGAGGCTTATCTTCCTTGCCAAACGTTCATCGTCTGCTGCCCCGCTCTGTCAGTCCCTCCATTGGTTGCCGGTTTTCTGCCGTATTCAATACAAAATACTGTTACTTACACATAAGGCCATTAACCGAATTACACCAACATACATCTCTTCACTCATCTCAAAATATCTCCCAACCCGACCTCTCCGCTCAGCACAAGAACTGCGTCTCTCATCCCCACTCATTACTTGCTCCCATTTACGGTTACAGGACTTTCTTCGGGCTGCACCCACTCTATGGAATGCCTTACCACACACAATAAGACTTACCTCTACTCTTCAATCCTTCAAGCGTTCCCTGAAAACTCACCTCTTCAGACAAGCGTATCAGATTCCAGAACTGACCACATAACCTTCATAGCTTCCATGTCTTATCACATCCCCTCTCACAGTCCACACATAACCTCACATATTGTCTTTCTCTCACATCCTCCTGACATTTTGCCGACATTCCTGTGTGACTGGATCATGCAGCCACCAAGAAACTCTGCATTCTGGCTGGACCAAATTGCAATATATAGCACCTATCCTTGTGTATAAATGCCTATTCCCTTATAGATTGTAAGCTTACGAGCAGGGTCCTCCTACCTATATATCTGTCTGTTATTACCCTGTTTTGTTCTATCAATGTTTCCAATTGTAAAGCGCAACTGAATAAGAAACTGTTAATAAATACTCCGTGTCAGACAACCTAAGCATGCCTGTACCTATCAGTCTGCAATGTAATATGCCCGGTACTGTATGTATATATAAAGAAATATAAGGCCAAGGACATCGCTAACCACAAATCACCTCAGCCGAACTAGTTTCTGCCTTCATCAACGTATATGTTTTATGCTCTGTACCCCAGGGTCTATGCACCGAGTCTGCACAGAGTAGTTATCTCACTTCTTTATGTTAGAACCTCGGAACCACGACGTCTGTCCACACGCAGTAATCTGTAACACCTGCGCTGTGCATCTCTCTTATTACAGGATCGCAGCGGCTCCACCATCGCCCCCATCCTGACCAATATACCCACAAAGATCGAGCCACCAACCTTCAACCGGACCAACAAGTTCACCTCCGGCTTCCAGAACATTGTGGACGCGTACGGTGTGGGAAACTACAGGGAGATGAACCCAAGTAAGATCCATAAACTTAGATGAAGAAACTATGGGGATCACGTCTGGGAAAGTCACTGAATAAGGATACAAAGTGGCGGCCATTTTGCTTAACCAAGAGTTAGAACTTTTCTGTAGTTTGGTTGGTTGACACCGAAGGACCTGCTGTCGGTGTTCCATGGCCGTAGAAGGCCTGGTGGGGCAAAAGGCCGGCTCTAACATCACCAACACTTTATTTTGTCATTTCCTGTAAACCAGAGTACGGGGTGTTGAGGAGAGGGTGATGAGAATTTGGGAGGGGGAAGCCTCATCTCCAATTACAAATAGGTTAAACAAAATTGGGCTTCTTACCACTATATGTAACAGCGGGAAACGAAGCCGTCCTCTGTTGTAGGGTCAGTAGATGCCTTCAAAGAGCTTGTACGGACAGATACATTATTTATTGTGAGATTTTCATGCCAATTAATCACATTTAATAAGACTGTTCCATCTATCTCTAGTAAACAGAACATTGTTCATCATTAATAATTGAATCACACCAAATGCCTCTCTGTGTGATTTTGGGGAGAACCCCACATGCCAAGCTTCTGAAATTTAACTTTCTTATTTCGTTTGTCCAGCCCCTTACACCATCATCACTTTCCCCTTCCTCTTCGCGGTGATGTTTGGCGATTGCGGACACGGCGCCGTCATGCTGGGATTTGCAGCCTGGATGGTTTTGAATGAGAAAACTCTCTTAGCTTCAAAAAGTGACAATGAGGTGCGGTTATAACTGAGTTTATTACTATATAATGAATACATTCAGCTGGTTAAGGTTTATGGTACAATGAGATGATCTTTAGTAGTATAACAGTAAAATGTTTATTTTTTTTGGGGGGGGCAACTTTCTAATAGAAATCTGCACATTTTTTGGAAACTGACGCGTTTCATAAATGTTCCTCAAAGTCTCCTCCTGTCTGTGGCACCAATAACAGTTGTGTCCTGCTCCGTTCTACTTCAGATCTGGAACACGTTCTTCGGGGGGCGATACCTGATTTTCCTGATGTCCATATTTTCCATCTACACCGGATTCATCTACAACGATTGCTTCTCCAAATCAATCAACATATTCGGGTCATCCTGGAGAGTGCGCCCCATGTTCATTAACAACACCTGGAAGTAAGTTTCCCTTTTCCTTTGATTTTATATTGCGTTGAGAAAAGATAATTTCACATATGCAGAGTCTCACGTATACAGGGATGGTGCCAAAGGTGTATCCTAAAAGGGAAAATAATCTACTCAGAAAGACATGCCATTAATGGAAATAATTTTTTAACAATATTTTGAATTAATTTTGCACAATTTGAGCCGTACAACAAAATCCGGAAAAAAAAAAAATTTTATGCACAAAAGTTGAGTTTTAGGTCGTAGACAGATGATGGGTCTGTGATGGTTTATGGGTCCTCACATGGGTCAGTGACGCTACTGGACCTGAGAGTCAAACATAAGGTTCATCAGTATGGCTACAGATGTGGTTGCTGAAGACGGATGAACTCCTGGTGCTTGGGCCAAGATGGCGGCTCACCTGTGCGCGTTGTTGTAGATGAAATACACATAACCATCATTTTACTACTCTCTTGTCCAATAAGAATCCTATTAATTTTATTTTGCCATGTTAGGTCCACCACCACTGCGTTACTAGACCAATCGCCTGGTGCTGTACATATGGCAGAGTGCCTGGCCAGCTTCAAGTAAATAGGAGATTGTACATTTCTCCAATGTACTCTGCCATTCTACTGTCCTCTACTGCCCCTGTATCTACTAATGGAGACCGACTTCTCTGCCACACATCGACGATATTAAAGGGGAATGAGGAGGAGTGGAAACTGCCAAAATAGCCACCTTGTTATATAGTATAGGTACCTATGTCGTATGATTTTGTCATGTTACAATGCCGGCTTCTTTCTCCACAGTGACCACCTGTTAGAGCAAGGCATTGACTTACAATTGGACCCGGCTGTGCCTGGCGTCTTCTCTGGGAACCCCTATCCCTTTGGGATCGACCCGGTAAATATCCTGTCCGTGCAGAAGAGGTGGCACCTCCGGCCTATAGTCTGGGACTGTACTAGAGTTGGGGGTGGAGGGGTTATAGCACACCCCAGTATCTGATAGCATTTCCGTCTTGTTAGATCTGGAACATTGCAAAGAACAAGCTGACCTTCCTGAACTCCTACAAGATGAAGATGTCGGTCATAATGGGCATCACGCAGATGGTCTTTGGGGTGACAGTTGGCCTAATAAACCACATGTAGGTTTTTTGTAAGGACGATCCTAATCTTCTCACAATAGGAAAAAGTCTTATACTAGCTTATCGCTAAATTATCTCTAAACATCACTGGTGTGTCTCATGAAAGGTGGTATCACCCCAGATGGGAGTACCACCGTTCATCGCCAAGTGGGGTCTCTATCCATACAAGTTGTTGAATCTTTTACTATTTTTCTATTTTCTTTTTGTTTTGATCTTTGTTTTCTGCTCTGCCCTCTATATCAAACCTCCTGTTGGGTTAGGTGGTGGCACCTTTTGATTATACGGGAGGGAATTTAGGCGGTGAGCTCAGATGTAACCGGTACTGATGCGAATGATGCGCTGCACCATGTGGTGGCGCTATACAAACTGTAATGATTTAATCTGTAACATTTTAATATTTCGGATTCTCCCCAGAAACTTCAGGAGACACATTAATATCATCCTGCAGTTTATCCCGGAGATGATATTTATCATATGTCTCTTTGGATATCTGGTCTTCATGATCATCTTCAAGTGGTGTCGCTTCAACGTCTATAACTCGCAGAAGGCTCCGAGTATCCTCATCCACTTCATCAATATGTTCCTCTTCAACTACAACGACCCGACCAACGGCCCCCTCTACGAGCACCAGGTAACTCGGGCGCTGGAATGCGGGGCTAGTGAGTAATGCGTAGAAAGAATAGTGCGAGCATGGAAGCCGCGTCCTGCAGGTACCACACGGCATTGCTATATAGAAGCAGCAGCACAGAAAGAATAGTGCGAGCATGGAAGCCGCGTCCTGCAGGTACCACACGGCATTGCTATATAGAAGCAGCAGCACAGAAAGAATAGTGCGAGCCTGGAAGCCGCGTCCTGCAGGTACCACACGGCATTGCTATATAGAAGCAGCAGCACAGAAAGAATAGTGCGAGCCTGGAAGCCGCGTCCTGCCACTAGAGGGCAGTTAATTAAAAAGTTAATATTCCTGCATTTCTGATCGAGTCCTGACAATATTCTTTTACTGCCATTTCACAAATGATGTTTCCTTTTTATAGTCCTAAAAACATAATACACTCATAAAATAATCTCGTACAGGTCAGCTCAGGTCATATTGGGGGCTCGTTCTGAGTCGGATGCATCTGTTTGCATGGACGCAAATGGCGAGTTTTAGTATACAGCGCCTGCGCTGTGCGTATCTCAAACCGATTCTATCTTGGCTGGATCTGTCTATAGGGTAGATGTACTAAGCCTTGGAAGTAGATAAAGTGGAGAGAGATAAAGTACCAACCAAACAGCTCCTGTAAATTTTTAAACACAGCCTGTAAAGTGACAGGAGCTGATTGGATGGCACTTTTTCTCTCTCCAAGGCTTAGTTCATCTCTCCTTGTGTGAAATGGGCCTTTCCAGCTGGGAACTGGGTGGTGACAATGCGATGGGATGGAGCTGATCTTTCATGTGGGAGTGCAGAAGTGTTCCAGGAGTGAAGCTAGAGCTCTGCACTGTTCTGAGTGGTGCGTACGGGGAAGGGACGCCTGTGCCTGATGGATCTCCTGTACCCAGTGTGGGGCTGGTGCACGTGCCGTTACTTATACTGAGGTTGCAGCTGTGGATGGAAACACGGAGGGCGGAGCTAATTCCCGCCTAAGGCCGCACAGGTCCTTGCATTAACCCTACGGACACTCGCATTAGCATAAGGTAGTAAGCAGTGGTGACGCCAGAGGTGTGTGGCTGCAGCGCATTCCAATATTCACGCAGGGGAGCTACACCAACTGCCAGTGATGTTTGGCAGTGTATGGAGTGGCAGTTGGTGTGGTTCCACTAAGTGGATATTGGACAGCGCTGCAGCCTCACCTCTGGAGCTGCCACTGGTAGTAAATTAGGCTCCCACGGCATCCTGCGCACACAGCATCATTGCGTTCACCTCAGAATCAGCCCCACTAAATATTACCCAGGTCAGCACTAGCGCAGTCATATGCTCTGTAATTGTTATTTGTGGCCTAAGGCTGTTGTCACACACACAGTAAGGCTGTTGTCACACACACACACTAAAGCTGTTGTCACACTCACACACTAAGGCTGTTGTCACACACACACACTGAGGCTGTTGTCACACTCACACGCTAAGGCTGTTGTCACACTCACACGCTAAGGCTGTTGTCAAACACACTAAGGCTGTTGTCACACACAGTAAGGCTGTTGTCACACTCACACACTAAGGCTGTTGTCACATTCACACACTAAGGCTGTTGTCACACACACATTAAGGCTGTTGTCACACACACACTAAGGCTGTTGTCACACTCACACACTAAGGCTGTTGTCACACACACACACACACACTAAGGCTGTTGTCACACACACACACACTAAGGCTGTGTCACACTCACACACTAAGGCTGTTGTCACACACAGTAAGGCTGTTGTCACACTCACACACTAAGGCTGTTGTCACACACACACACACACTAAGGCTGTTGTCACATTCACACACTAAGGCTGTTGTCACACTCACACACTAAGGCTGTTGTCACATTCACACACTAAGGCTGTTGTCACACACACACTAAGGCTGTTGTCACACTCACACACACTAAGGCTGTTGTCACACACACACACACACACACACACACACACACACACACACACACACACACACACACACACACACAAAGGCTGTTGTCACACTCACACACTAAGGCTGTTGTCACACACACACTAAGGCTGTGTCACACTCACACACTAAGGCTGTTGTCACACACACTAAGGCTGTTGTCACACTCACACACTAAGGCTGTTGTCACACACACACACACTAAGGCTGTTGTCACATTCACACACTAAGGCTGTTGTCACACTCACACACTAAGGCTGTTGTCACACACACACACACACACACACACACACACACACACACACACACACACACACACACACACACACACACACTAAGGCTGTTGTCACACTCACACGCTAAGTCTGTTGTCACACTCACACACTAAGGCTGTTGTCACACTCACACACTAAAGCTGTTGTCACACTCACACACTAAGGCTGTTGTCACACTCACATACTAAGGCTGTTGTCACACACACACAAGTAAGGCTGTTGTCACATTCACACACTAAGGCTGTTGTCACACACACACACACACACTAAGGCTGTTGTCACACTCACACGCTAAGTCTGTTGTCACACTCACACACTAAGGCTGTTGTCACACTCACACACTAAAGCTGTTGTCACACTCACACACTAAGGCTGTTGTCACACTCACATACTAAGGCTGTTGTCACACTCACACACGCACACACACTAAAACTGTTGACACACACACAAAGCCTGTTGTCACACGCACACACACACACTAACAGGGGTATTCAATTTGGAGCGAAAATTTCGGAATCTTCATTTTCGCCGATTTCAATTATCCCCGTATTCAATTTCAAAGACTTTTCGCAGGTTCTAAAAGTCTTTGAAAAAAACGGAGATAACTTTTCACCACTGAATAGGTGGCCGAAAAAAGTGCTGAATTGGGGTTTAGGGGTTCAGGCTTAAAAAAAATAGCCTGTACCCCTGGGAATCACATTTAAAAATAAACTGTGTCAAAATAAGTTTAAAAAAAAATTAGGGACACCCCAAAGAAATGAATTAAAAATTTGGGGTGAAAAAAAAGTGGAAAAAAGTGTTTAAAAATAGGGAAATAGGTTCAGAGGTGTTCTGTAAGTATGCGGCAGGTGTATTCTAGAATAGATTATTAGCGGCAGGTGTATTCTAGAATAGGCTATTAGCGGCAGGTGTATTCTAGAATAGGCTATTAGCGGCAGGTGTATTCTAGAGTAGATTATTAGCGGCAGGTGTATTCTAGAATAGATTAATAGCGGCAGGTGTATTCTAGAGTAGATTATTAGCGGCAGGTGTATTCTAGAATAGATTATTAGCGGCAGGTGTATTCTAGAATAGATTATTAGCGGCAGGTGTATTCTAGAATAGATTATTAGCGGCAGGTGTATTCTAGAATAGATTATTAGCGGCAGGTGTATTCTAGAATAGATTTATAGCGGCAGGTGTATTCTAGAATAGATTATTAGCGGCAGGTGTTTTCTATAATAGATTATTAGCGGCAGGTGTATTCTAGGATAGATTATTAGCGGCAGGTGTTTTCTAGAATAGATTATTAGCGGCAGGTGTATTCTAGAATAGATTATTAGCGGCAGGTGTATTCTAGAATAGATTATTAGCGGCAGGTGTATTCTAGAATAGATTATTAGCGGCAGGTGCATATTTGCAGAATTTTAAAAAAATTACTTTAGGGACATAAAAATATGCTAGTACCCATTTTCATGTACCCCAAATTTGATGGGACCATTTAAAAAATTGAAAAAAATAGCTCTTCTGCATCACTTCTTCAATGTCGGAAAAAAAACACGTGCCGCGGCTATTTAAAACCCCGACTTTCATTTGCAGGCTAAAACGGGGGTACCCATAGTGATCCCCCATGTTTTGACAGTTTTAGGGGGTCCTACAATTTATTTCAGGTAAATCCCGTTTTTTTTCATCGATCCTATTTCGCCGGCTCCCGTTTTCGTAGCTTTTTAATTGAATACGGGGATAAAGCGGGCGCGTGCCCGATAATTTATCTCAGGAAAAGCTCCGATGTGGAGCGAAAAGTCCAGCATGGACTTTTCGCTCTCATATTGAATACCCCTGTAAGGCTGTTGTCACACACACACTAAGGACCTCATTCAGACCCGCTCACAAGTGCTATGCGCTCGCAAGCGGGTCGATGGTGGGGCACTGTGCATGCGCCACGCGCAAGCCCCGTAGTGAGTGAGAAATGCACTTGCTCCTGGGCTCGCTACAAACGGAGCGACTGTCTCTTATTATGGGATGGCTGGCTGCTCTGTTACTGCAGTAGGTGTATGGAGGTGTGCAGCCATACTGGATAAGCAGGGACACTGTGGGGAGGTGAGAGGAGCGATTCCCTGCAGCTGATATGTAATGCAGTATAATAGGACTTTATTAGGTGTATCTTACAGACCTCTCCTGACGTTTTCACTGATGTACTGACGGGGGAGTCAATTAAGAAGACTCTCACCACCCTTCTTCCAACCAAATTCAATCACTAGGTTCCAGCTGCACCAACAGGGAGCTCCGGGGAACGTCTCTTACGCACATTGCTGCCGTTGTGCAGTGCCCGTCTCTGGTCATGGCAGAGCGTCAGGAGTGCGGCACAGTGCAGGTCCTCACCTCAGCACATTTACCTCAGGGCTCCCTGTGACTGACTCTGTGTAACTGTCACGTGCGGCTGGTTCCAGCAGCTTCCGAGTCATGGGATCTGCTACTGACTCCCCACATACTACCTCACCAGCACTTATATGTATATGGTCATTTATACTATGGTTCCATGTTACCCATTCTGTGCTATATACACAGTGCACAATGTATTTTCATGTTCTAATGACAGTATTTACATATATACATTTATAATACAGCTCCAGCTTTAGTGGGCTACCACACCAGCCAATCAGCTCCGAACTGTCATCTCACAGGCTGTGTTTGAAAAATGGCAGTTAGGAGCTGATTGGCTGGTACCCAGGGCCAGATTAACAATGGGGCGGATGGAGCTACAGCTCCAGGCCTCCACATAAAAATAGGCCCATTGTCATGACAACATGATGTTGTCTGGCCATCTGCTCTCCATATGATCAGCCATAAATCATAAATCATAGAAATACAATTTTACCTCACAAAAATTAAGCATTTTTTTTCTTTTACATATTAACGGAGACATTGGGGCTAAGAGTATAGTTGGTGTACACACCCACATGGCACTGGTCACGCCTCCTCTGCTTCTCATAATAGGCCCTTGGTCATTTTCAGCTCCAGGCCTATGTGGCCCTCAATCCGGCCCTGCTGGTACCTTATCACTTTTCTCCTAACACTGCTTAGTAAATAGACCTCTGAGACTGTTACACTCGCATACTGAGGCTGTTGTCACACACACGCTAAGGCTGTTGATACACCCACACTGAGGGGCCCATTTATCAAAGTGAATTTGAGGTAAATTCCTTGAAAACACACGTTTTCGGGGGTTTACCTCAAATACTAAGTATCCCCCGGATGTATGAAGGAGGGATGATCTCCGATACCTGCTGCGATCCCTCTATTGCCGCTGGCAGCCGCCTCCCCCATAGGTTTCTATGGGGGATGCGATGCTGACAAATGTATCAATATCGGGAATGCGTTAGCCGCTGTAGTCTAATGCAACTTACCGCACATTTAGCCATGGATCCCTCCACCGGCAATGAGAGCCGCGCATGTGCAGTCCGCGGGACTGCGCGTGCGCAGCAGCCCCGACTGCCCTCTGGAGACATCGCAGGGAAAGGCTCCTTATGGAGCCCGTCTCCCTGCATGTCCCGGATAATACATCCGGCAGATAGGATCGCATTTTGCAATGTAATCAGGGGTGGTACTGCATGCCCTGATCGCATTGCAAAATGCGATCATTAATAAATGGGCCCCTAAGGCTGTTGTCACACACACTAAGGCTGTTGTCACACACACTAAGGCTGTTGTCACACACTAAGGGGGTCTTTCAGACCCGCTCGCGAACGGCAGGACGCTCGCAAGCGGGTCGATATTCCCCCACTGCGCATGCGCACGACGGAGGGAGCTCCTTCGTGCGCATGCGCGAGACCCGGCGAACGACGGGCTCTCCATCGCTCCAGGTCTCGCACCAAAGATGTTGATTGACAGCACGCCACCTTTGGTGGGCGTGCTGGGGGCGTGCCTGCCAGACAGAGGCGTTCCCATGGCCGGCCCCACTGACATCACTGGTGATGTCAGTGGGAGTGATTTTGGCTCTGATAGAGCCAAAATCACTCCTGGGCTTGCGGCAGCGAGACCCTACCGCAGGGTCTCCGTCGCAAGCCCGATGGTCGCGATGATCAAGACCATCGCGACCATCATCATGGACGCTCGCATATGCTGTGGGTTGTCACCCACAGCTATGCGAGCGGCTAGGAGGCCGCTCCATTTTCAGGGAGGAGGGCCCTGATTCAGAGCGAGCGCTCTGGTCAGAGCGTTCAGCTCTGAATCAGGCCCAAAGGCTGTTCTCACATACACACTAAGGCTGTTGTCACACTCACACTAAGGCTGTTGTCACACTCACACTAAGGCTGTTGTCACACTCACACTAAGGCTGTTGTCATACTCACACGCTAAAGGCTGTTGTCACACTCACACACTAAGGCTGTTGTCACACACACACTAAGGCTGTTGTCACACTCACACACTAAGGCTGTTGTTACACACACACAATAAGGCTGTTGTCACACTCACACACACAGGCTGTTGTCACACTCACACACACAGGCTGTTGTCACACACACACACTAAGGCTGTTGTCACATACACACTAAGGCTGTTGTCACACACACACACTAAGGCTGTTGTCACACACACACTAAGGCTGTTGTCACACACACACACTAAGGCTGTTGTCACACTCACACACTAAGGCTGTTGTCACACTCACACACTAAGGCTGTTGTCACACACTCACACTAAGGCTGTTGTCACACACTCACACTAAGGCTGTTGTCACATACACACTAAAGCTGTTGTCACACTCACACGCTAAGGCTGTTGTCACACTCACACGCTAAAGGCTGTTGTCACACTCACACACTAAGGCTGTTGTCACACACACTAAGGCTGTTGTCACACACACTAAGGCTGTTGTCACACACTAAGGGGGTCATTCAGACCCGCTCGCGAGTGGCAGGACGCTCGCAAGCGGGTCGATGTTCCCCCACTGCGCATGCGCACGACGGAGGCTGTTGTCACACACACACACTAAGGCTGTTGTCACACTCACACACTAAGGCTGTTGTTACACACTCACACACTAAGGCTGTTGTCACACTCACACTCTAAGGCTGTTGTCACACACACACACACACACTAAGGCTGTTGTCACACTCACACACTAAGGCTGTTGTCACACTCACACACTAAGGCTGTTGTTACACACACACACTAAGGCTGTTGTCACACTCACACACTAAGCCTGTTGTCACACTCACACAC
The DNA here is from genome assembly GCA_031769625.1 of Taudactylus pleione. NCBI lineage: Eukaryota > Metazoa > Chordata > Amphibia > Anura > Myobatrachidae > Taudactylus > Taudactylus pleione. The sequence continues at coordinate 664,413 of JAUIMM010001326.1, read as the reverse complement.
TAAGGCTGTTGTCATACACTCACACTAAGGCTGTTGTCACATACACACTAAGGCTGTTGTCACACTCACATGCTAAGGCTGTTGTCACACTCACACACTAAGGCTGTTGTCACACTCACACACTAAGGCTGTTGTCACACTCACACACTAAGGCTGTTGTCACAGACACACACTAAGGCTGTTGTCACACTCACACACTAAGGCTGTTGTCACACTCACACACTAAGGCTGTTGTCACAGACACACACTAAGGCTGTTGTCACAGACACACACTAAGGCTGTTGTCACACTCACTAAGGCTGTTGTCACACTCACACACTAAGGCTGTTGTCACACACACACTAAGGCTGTTGTCACACTCACTAAGGCTGTTGTCACACTCACACACTAAAGCTGTTGTCACACACACACACTAAGGCTGTTGTTACACACACACACTAACGCTGTTGTCACACTCACACACTAAGGCTGTTGTCACACACACACTAAGGCTGTTGTCACACACACACTACGGCTGTTGTTACACACACACACTAAGGCTGTTGTCACACTCGTGTCCTTTCAGAAAGAAGTGCAGAGTTTCCTGGTTATATTCGCATTAATCGCTGTTCCCTGGATGCTCCTGATAAAACCTTTCGTCCTAAGAGCCAATCACCGCAAGGCGCAGCGCATGGTAAGTGGGGGGGGGAGAGGGGTTGTCGCTCAAGTGTGGGGTCGGTGCCTTATTAATGAGAGCTATAGCTGTGATTTGTGATAATTTGGTGCAAAAGACGCCTCATTAAACATATTGGCCATTCTCTGGCGTCTTTCTCCGGTACCTACATGGACATTTAAGAATCAAGTCTATAGCCCTAGAGCCCAGCTATAATTCCTAAATACATCCTCTCTACCATTTGAAGCTTATTTGAATGTCTTGGTGTTGATTTTGGGTGCAATACAGGGCACATTAATACACCTAGCCCCCACTGTGCCCTAGTCTGCCCACCTTCTCTACTCAAACAAAAAGTATGGTGGTCGCTCACATCAACTTAATGACATTGCACAGGTGCTTGTAAAGGGCGGGGTTTACACTGAACTACAGAAAAAAAGGGATATTCCCTCCAGCACACTGCAGCAAAATCAACAAAAATACTTGAATCCTACATGATAATAGAAATTCAGAGGTATTGGTTTACATACATTTGCAAATATATGAATAAACGCTGGGCCAACGTCAAGGCTCCTCTATACCAGCGTCCCTAACATTATGGGGTTCACGTCCGAGATGCAGGGAACCCCAAAAGAATCCAGCCAAGGACCATCCCCAGGGCATCACACGAAAAATAGAAAAAAGGTGAAAGTGAAGTGTAAAGTATAGTTGTGTAAAGATAAATCAATAAGTGTTAATGGTAAGGGGTTAAAATTACATAAATAATAGACAAACAAATAGAAAGGTGATAAAAAAATATCTATGTGAATTAAGTGGTGATGCCCTGAAAAAAGGCCAAGCCAGAGCAACTTCAGGGGCCCCACGCCCAAACGCTCACCCCAAAATAATTGTTGCTACCTAATAGTAGCACCCACTTCTCTTCTCGGCATGAGCCAGCTATCGCACCTCCAGTCACCGCAGAACCACCTGCGCACCGCAGTGCCGCACTACTGTGAATGACCCATAACAGTGCAAAGTTCCAGTAATATCGCCCATATTTCAGCCTCCTTATATGCTGTAGCTCCGAGTGTTATCTCAGTAGCGGCGTCGCCAGGCGGCTGACGGTGAGTGAGCGCTCGGCTCAGGCGCAGCTTCTGCTCTGTCTCCCTCAGCTGCCATCATCATCCTCACCTGAGGATAATATTGAGATCACCGAGATGGAAAATGTCCAAACAAATCACTCCAAGGAGGAGAAGAAGGAGAAGCACGGAGGAGGACACAGAGATCAGAGAGGAGGACACGGAGATCAGGGAAGAGGACACGGAGATCACGGAGGAGGACACGGAGATCACGGAGGAGGACACGGAGATCATGAGGAGGTACAAGCTCAGTGACAAAATGTTCTTTATCTACAGTGAGTCTCCAGCGTGGCCCATAGAGAGGTCAGTGTAACTACAGTGCTGGTTAGAGCCAGATAACACAGACACTCGGGGGTATATTTACTAAAGAGGTTTTAGAGATGTTGCCCATAGCAACCATTCAGATTCTAGATATTATCTTCTAGAAGGTGCTAGTCACATGTTAAGTAGAATCTGATTGGTTGCTATGGGTAACATCTCCACTTCTAAAAATCCTGCACTTTAGTAAATATACCCCTCAGGTTAGATAGGGTTCTAGATTGCGTTCTGGAGCTGTAACGTCCTACTGATTGCACCATCATCTCCCAGAAGGACATATAAAGCCTCATTATTAGTATGATCCGTCCCAGATACAGCAACTACTAAAACTAAGTATCCAGCCCTCCGCATGAGCCGCTCGTACATTGCGAACCTTAGTCTATATGGAAACGTATGGATGTTACTTGTGTCTATAATGGAGGATGTACTGTATGTAGCCCTCCATCATGGGTGACAGTCCTGCTTATAAATTCCATTGTAACATACTAAATCTTTCCCATAGTCCATGGATAAATAAAACTGTACATCAGAGGGGATATCCGCTCCCTCTTGTGGGTCTTTAATAATCCGCTGTACAGACACCACATCATTGGCCCCAAGAACCGTCTTTGTGACTTCTATAGACAGAATATAAATCTGGGTGATGAAATAATCTCTATTATCTCCGCTTGTTAATAAATCTCTATAAGACCTGGACCGTGGCAGGAATAATGCATCTGTTTTTCTCTCTATAGTTTGATTTTGGAGATATATTTGTTCACCAAGCCATCCACACCATAGAGTACTGCCTAGGCTGCATTTCCAACACCGCCTCCTACCTGCGGCTGTGGGCGCTGAGTCTGGCTCACGCACGTAAGTCACCATGACCTCAATGTAACAATCTATAAATGAAGGGCTTCCTGGTTCCTCTATATAACCTGCACATAATGTATATACTGGTATAATTGCCGTCTCCTGCCTGAGTCTCTGCAGTTTCCATCTTGTCCCCAGTGTTACTCTGTATCCCCTCTGTACTCACCAGCCCGGTGTTTCTCCCCTGCAGAGCTGTCGGAAGTGCTGTGGACCATGGTGATGCACATCGGCCTGTCCAGTGCGGGCTGGGGAGGGCTTGTTGGCGTGTTCATCATTTTTGCTGTCTTTGCCGTTCTCACGGTGGCCATCTTACTGGTCATGGAGGGGCTGTCCGCCTTCCTGCACGCACTCCGTCTCCACTGGTAGGTAACGTCCTAGGTTGGGTCATTGAAGCAAAGTAACGACACAGCGCGTAGAGGATATTTTGCGAAGTGACGGATCGTCTTTATATCATAGGAACTGGAAGTATAATGTGCTGTGTTCTTCCATCATATTATTGTAACTTGCTGTATTTACAGTATAAATGTACAGACTTATTATTACTATTATTATAGAAACGTTGTATTATGAAGTCTTATTTAAGATATTACACAAAAGTAATTTTGTATTGGATTTACATTTCTGACACTGATGCAGAAAAATGGTCCCATCATAAGTGACTAAGGGGTGATACAGCCAGGATCGTCATTGCAAAGCTGCACGCAGGCTATAGATATGATAATAATTCATTTATTAAAACTTGCAACATAAAATACATAAATATCATAAATAAAATATATATCATATAATAAATAGTATAATAAACATAACCACAACGAAACTTAAATACACACAATATTACTTCATATAATATATAGGCTATAGATATATGATGTATGCATGCAGGCTATAGATATATGATGTATAAACGCAGGCTATAGATATGATGTATGCACACAGGCAGCACACAGACAGCATGCAGGCTATAGATATATGATGTATGCACGCAGGCTATAGATATATGATGTATATATGCAGGCTATAGATATATGATGTATACATACAGGCTATAGAAAAATGTTGTATACACGCAGGCTATAGATATATGATGTATACACGCAGGCTATAGATATATGATGTATACACGCAGGCTATCGATATATGATGTAAGCACGCAGGCTATATATATATGATGTATGCACGCAGGCTATAGATATGATGTATGCACGCAGGCTATAGATATATGATGTATGCACACAGGCTATAGATATATGATGTATGCACGCAGGCTATAGATATATGATGTATGCACACAGGCTATAGATATATGATGTATGCACGCAGGCTATAGATATATGATGTATGCACACAGGCTATAGATATGATGTATGCACACAGGCAGCACACAGGCTATAGATATGATGTGTACACACAGGCAGCACACAGGCTATAGATATGATGTATGCACACAGGCAGCACGCAGGCTATAGATATGATGTGTACACACAGGCAGCACACAGGCTATAGATATGATGTATACACACAGGCAGCACGCAGGCTACAGATATGATGTATGCACACAGGCAGCACACAGGCAGCACACAGGCTATAGATATATGATGTATGCACGCAGGCTATAGATATATGATGTATGCACGCAGGCTATAGATATATGATGTATGCACGCAGGCTATAGATATATGATGTATGCACACAGGCTATAGATATGATGTATACACACAGGCTATAGATATGATGTATACACACAGGCAGCACACAGGCTATAGATATGATGTATACACACAGGCAGCACGCAGACTATAGATATGATGTATGCACACAGGCAACACGCAGGCTATAGATATGATGTATACACACAGGCAGCACACAGGCTATAGATATGATGTATACACACAGGCAGCACGCAGGCTATAGGTATGATGTATGCACACAGGCTATAGATATATGATGTATGCACGCAGGCTATAGATATATGATGTATGCACGCAGGCTATAGATATATGATGTATGCACGCAGGCTATAGATATATGATGTATGCACGCAGGCTATAGATATATGATGTAAGCACGCAGGCTATATATATATGATGTATGCACGCAGGCTATAGATATGATGTATGCACGCAGGCTATAGATATATGATGTATGCACGCAGGCTATAGATATATGATGTATGCACGCAGGCTATAGATATATGATGTATGCACACAGGCTATAGATATATGATGTATGCACGCAGGCTATAGATATATGATGTATGCACACAGGCTATAGATATGATGTATGCACACAGGCAGCACACAGGCTATAGATATGATGTATACACACAGGCAGCACACAGGCTATAGATATGATGTATACACACAGGCAGCACGCAGGCTATAGATATGATGTATACAAACAGGCAGCACGCAGGCTATAGATATGATGTATGCACACAGGCAGCACACAGGCTATAGATATGATGTATACACTCAGGCAGCACACAGGCAGCTTTGCAATTGTGATCCTTGCTAATCTTCAAATGTAGCAAGAGGTATATGACTCCCCCCTGCTGCATTTGCGATTCCAGCACTGCGACGGAGGTCACAGGCTGGGATCACCATCGCGTCCATCAGTGGTCGATGGTTGTGATGGCAAATGGTGCAGGGCTGCCGGCTAGCTGAGTTGACACAGTCCCTGCGCTTGCAACTCCCGGAAAACGGGGCGGACAATTCCCAGTTTCTGGGAACTGCGGCCGCCCAGTCCCACCCCTTAAATGATTCTGCCTAGAGGCATAGAAGGGTCTACGTGGGACTACGCAGGACTCATTCTGCGATAATCAGGAATCTGCGATCAGTATTACACCAGCCTACATTGCTGCATCAGGCACTAAATCCGCCATAGAATGTTTCCCCCCCGATCCTGATACAATGATGAGTGTGTGTCAGTGTTTGCTATAAAAGTCCTGTAATGGGGAATCAGTGTAAGATAAGATTATAACGTGCAGCTGTAATAGTGACTATTTCTGGGCTCTCCCCCTCCTATTTGGGGCACATCTCCCTTTATAATATGATGTAGCTGTGCCCCATAGATGACCTGGGGCGACCTCTGACCTCTCCTGTATTCTCTCCCTTTATAATATGATGCTGCTGTGCCCCATAGATGACCTGGGGCGACCTCTGACCTCTCCTGTATTCTCTCCCTTTATAATATGATGTAGCTGTGCCCCATAGGTGACCTGGGGCGACCTTTGACCTCTCCTGTATTCTCTCCCTTTATAACATGATGTAGCTGTGCCCCATAGGTGACCTGGGGCGACCTCTGACCTCTCCTGTATTCTCTTCCTTTATAACATGATATAGCTGTGCCCCATAGATGACCTGGGGGTGACCTCTGACCTCTCCTGTATTCTCTCCCTTTATAACATGATATAGCTGTGCCCCATAGGTGACCTGGGGGTGACCTCTGACCTCTCCTGTATTCTCTCCCTTTATAACATGATATAGCTGTGCCCCATAGATGACCTGGGGTGACCTCTGACCTCTCCTGTATTCTCTCCCTCTATAACATGATGTAGCTGTGCCCCATAGATGACCTGGGGCGACCTCTGACCTCTCCTGTATTCTCTCCCTTTCCCTAGGGTGGAGTTTCAGAATAAGTTTTACTCCGGCACCGGGCACATGTTCAGTCCATTCTCCTTCCAGCGCATCCTGGATGGAACTGTGGATAATTAAACTGAGTGTCATCATGGCGCCAATCCTACCTTCATGTCAGTAATTGCTACAGAGACATCCGCTGTCCATAAACCTGAATGATGCACAATAAAATTTAAGTGTATAAGAATTTACCACCCTGTGTTTTAGATTTACTGTCCTGCAACACAAATGTGACATCTCCATTATACACAATGTATAGTCCGTGGCGCAGTGTAACCACGGATACCTCTACTGATACACCAATGATAAGGGGCCACGGGACAAATATAACATAGATTCCATCTCAGCTCCAGTACACCCTGTGCACCCTCCTACACCTGACAGCACCGTCTGTACACTGACCTGATCTGCACATCCTGAAGGCATAGAGGAGGGCGCAGTAACATACAGGAGCGTGTAGTAGTAACATGAAGGAGGGTGCAGTAGTAATGTGCAGGAGTGTGCAGTAGTAACATGAAGGAGGGTGCAGTAGTAACATGAAGGAGGGTGCAGTAGTAACATGAAGGAGGGTGCAGTAGTAACATACAGAAGGGTGTAGTAGTAACATGCAGGAGGGTGCAGTAGTAGGAGGGTACAGTAGTGGTAACATGAAGGAGGGTGCAGTAGTAACATGAAGGAGGGTGCAGTAGTAACATACAGAAGGGTGTAGTAGTAACGTGCAGGAGGGTGCAGTAGTAGGAGGGTACAGTAGTGGTAACATGCAGGAGGGTGCAGTAGTAACATGCAGGAGGGTGTAGTAGTAACATGCAGGAGGGTGTAGTAGTAACATGCAGGAGGGTGTAGTAGTATCAGGCAGGAGGGTGTAGTAGTAACATGCAGGAAGGTGTAGTAGTAACATGCAGGAGGGTGCAGTAGTAACATGCAGGAGGGTGCAGTAGTAACATTCAGGAGGGTGCAGTAGTAACATTCAGGAGGGTGCAGTAGTAACATGCAGGGGTGTAGTAGTAACATACAGGAGGGTGCAGTAGTAACATGCAGGAGGGTGCAGTAGTAACATGCAGGAGGGTGCAGTAGTAACATGCAGGAGGATGCAGTAGTAACATGCAGGAGGGTCTAGTAGTAACATGCAGGAGGGTGCAGTAGTAACATGCAGAAGGGTGCAGTAGTAACATTCAGGAGGGTGCAGTAGTAACATTCAGGAGGGTGCAGTAGTAACATGCAGGAGTGTAGTAGTAACATGCAGGAGGGTGCAGTAGTAACATGCAGGAGGGTGCAGTAGTAACATGCAGGAGGGTGCAGTAGTAACATGCAGGAGGGTGTAGTAGTAACATGCAGGAGGATGCAGTAGTAACATGCAGGAGGGTCTAGTAGTAACATGCAGGAGGGTGCAGTAGTAACATGCAGGAGGGTGCACTAGTAACATGCAGGAGGATGCAGTAGTAACATGCAGGAGGATGCAGTAGTAACATACAGGAGGATGCAGTAGTAACATGCAGGAGGATGCAGTAGTAACATGCAGGAGGGTGCAGTAGTAACATGCAGGAGGTTGCAGTAGTAACAGGCAGGAGGGTGCAGTAGTATCAGGCAGGAGGGTGCAGTAGTAACATGCAGGAGGGTGCAGTAGTAACATGCAGGAGGGTGTAGTAGTAACATGCAGGAGGATGCAGTAGTAACATGCAGGAGGATGCAGTAGTAACATGCAGGAGGATGCAGTAGTAACATACAGGAGGGTGTAGTAGTAACATGCAGGAGGGTGTAGTAGTAACATGCAGGAGGGTGCAGTAGTAACAGGCAGGAGGGTGCAGTAGTAACAGGCAGGAGGGTGCAGTAGTAACAGGCAGGAGGGTGCAGTAGTAACATTCAGGAGGGTGCAGTAGTAACATTCAGGAGGGTGCAGTAGTAACATGCAGGAGTGTAGTAGTAACATACAGGAGGGTGCAGTAGTAACATACAGGAGGGTGCAGTAGTAACATGCAGGAGGGTGCAGTAGTAACATGCAGGAGGGTGTAGTAGTAACATGCAGGAGGATGCAGTAGTAACATGCAGGAGGGTCTAGTAGTAACATGCAGGAGGGTGCAGTAGTAACATGCAGGAGGGTGCACTAGTAACATGCAGGAGGGTGCAGTAGTAACATGCAGGAGGGTGTAGTAGTAACATGCAGGAGGGTGTAGTAGTAACATGCAGGAGGGTGTAGTAGTAACATGCAGGAGGGTGCAGTAGTAACATGCAGGAGGGTGCAGTAGTAACATGCAGGAGGGTGCAGTAGTAACATGCAGGAGGGTGCAGTAGTAAAATGCAGGAGGGTGCAGTAGTAACATGCAGGAGGGTGCAGTAGTAACATACAGGAGGGTGCAGTAGTAACATACAGGAGGGTGCAGTAGTAACATACAGGAGGGTGTAGTAGTAACATGCAGGAGGGTGTAGTAGTAACATGCATTAGGGTGCAGTAGTAACATGCAGGAGGGTGCAGTAGTAACATGCAGGAGGGTGTAGTAGTAACATGCAGGAGGGTGCAGTAGTAACAGGCAGGAAGGTGCAGTAGTAACATGCAGGAGGGTGTAGTAGTAACATACAGGAGGGTGCAGTAGTAACATACAGGAGGGTGTAGTAGTAACATGCAGGAGAGTGCAGTAGTAACATACAGGAGGGTGTAGTAGTAACATGCAGGAGGGTGCAGTAGTAACAGGCAGGAGGGTGCAGTAGTAACATGCAGGAGGGTGCAGTAGTAACATGCAGAAGGGTGTAGTAGTAACATGCAGGAGAGTGCAGTAGTAACATGCAGGAGGGTGTTTAACACATTTTCCTCAGGATGCATAATACATAAATACACTTACCAGTACAAATACCAGACAGACCCCCACCATCCATGACGCCAGATCACCCGCTCTGGCACTACATTGTGATATCACGGATCACGCAAGATCTTGCGGCATGGACAGCACACCACGTGAGCTGCAAAAAACATATATGATTGGTGGAAGGTTGTTATGGAGACCAATAAACAAATACATCCTGGGTACATTAATGAATGGTGGCTGTGATGCCTATAACGCACAATTGCCTCTTAGGTGTCTATCTAGACATTGTCTACCTTTTTACTGTAGATATTTAGACCGGATCCCCGAATTGACCCAGGTATCTCATCATCATGTAAATGTAAAAAGGGGATAATACCAATGTTATCTAGGAAAGCTGTTTCCAACATAGTATTCACGTATTCATTTCTATTGTGTATCCAGTCTCTCAGGTAACGTAGGTGAGCAGACTATAGGCACTAATGTTGGGTAGAATAATGCCACCGTTAGATCTATGTTGCTGGAGTATTACAAGTCCAATTCTCGCTCTCCTACCATTCCAAATAAATGTGTGTCCCCTCCTCTCACTCTCCATAGTGTCTTTTGTAGTTGATAAAATGGGAAGTGATTGGAGAGAGTAGAGAAGTCTTGGCCTAGATATTAAATATTAAGATGTCGCCATCTCTCAGTATACTCCCTAATACTGCACAAAATACTCTTTATGTTGATAGTATATAGATTATCAAGATATTTGGGTAACTGTACCCTTAGATATGAGATTGATTTAGTCGTCCACTCAATGGGGATCTCCATAGTATCTATGTTTAATGCTCTGAAATCTTCCTTCCCTCCCCAAGCAACGTGTCCCAAAATCCTGGATTATGTCCTTACATTCAGCACTTCCATGTTATGGGTGACATTCCTACATCGCCTGCTCAAAGTGCTCCACAATTGCATTAACCAAATAGGGAATGAGTAAGTGGCAGCTATAGAACTATTAGCCTTTCCCAGCAACCTTTGTCAGACACTTTGGGGGCGATTCAATTCAGCGCGATGCTGAATAGCCCTAGGAGGGAGCTCCCGGAGCTGTTCAATTCACCGCGCTGTTTGGTAGGACTTAAGGATTTCTTCTCGCACCCCTCTGAGGGTACGAGGAGAAATCCGACTAAAGTGCCGGCCGCGTGGCTATTTTCCTGCTTAGCATGATGATGACAGCTGCACGGCCGGCACTTTAGTCGGAAAATGCTGGTTACCGCGACTAAACACCCAGGTAAAATAGCAAGAACCGGCATTCTCCGCAAACAGCAAGGTGAATTGAATCACTGTCTTTGTGACAGAACATAGGGACGTTTTCTGCCTACATAAGCCCACTCACTGCTACAAGCATTGCATGCTGAGGGGGACTTACCCAAATAACATTTTCATAGCCAGTGTGATGCGTTTTATGATGCCTGCATGGTCTATATTGTACGGTAGGAAGCTCAGAATCCCACAGAGGTATTTGCTCATATATCATGGCTGGGGATGACCTCAGTGGAAAATGTAAGTTGTTTTTTATTTTTGAAAAATAGCAACTCAACTCAGCCACTGATGATTTATAACCGATGCCTTAAAACAGACATCGATAGACAGCCCTAGTAGTAATGCCCTATAATATATTATCATTAGTATGAATGCATTATCCTACAATTGCGTGTTACTTTAGCCTTATAAGTACCCAACTGGTGGGACTAGGGATAATCGTGTGCTAATCCCGCCTTCTTTTGTGATGGTCCCATCCACAGCTAGTTTGGTTCCACCCACATGAGGCCACATCTAATAACTAAATTGTCAACTTTAAGTTCCCCCCCTGGGGGGAGGTATGTGGTAGAGTGAGAGATTGCCCCATGTGAGGAAGAGGTTTATCATTGCTGACTCCTCCCCTTTCTTATAGGTAGGAAACGTCTGGTCTATCTAAGGCCTCAGTGTCAGTGTGTAGATGGCTGGTGTGGATGAGGCTGTCTGTATAGTGTAACTGCTATTACCTGCTCATCTCACTGCATAACCTGACCGGCTGTTCCTGTATATACATAATATTTACTGTGGGCACCAAATAAAGCTGCTGTGTTTTCCCAACAGCAATAATGACTCCAGACTACACTTAGAAACAACCTGTTATATTTCATCATTTGTTTAATAATCCAATAACTGTAGCATATTTGTGCTGCATTATGCTGTGTCCTTTAGTATAACTGAGCCTGTAAATATAAAGTGCATGATAAGCTCAGCCTCGCCCTGTGTGCAGAATGTGACCCCACTGGTTTCTCTGCATCAGAGATCATCACTTTCATTTCTCTCTCCTGCTGCCAGCGATGGCGTCTGCTGATCTGAGACAGGAGCTGGACTGTTCCATCTGTCTGAGCATTTATACAGATCCTGTAACCCTGAGATGTGGCCACAACTTCTGCCGGGTCTGTATTGATCGTGTGCTGGATACACAGGAGGGGTCTGGAGTTTATAGCTGTCCTGAATGCAGAGCAGAGTGTCAGGAGCGTCCTGCACTGATACGGAACATAACTCTGTGTAACATAGTGGAGAGATTACTGTGTACTCAGCCAGATCAGGAGGAGACTGAGATCTTCTGCACTTACTGTGTGGACTCTCCTGTACCTGCTGCTAAATCCTGTCTGCTGTGTGAGGCTTCTCTGTGTGATAAACACCTGAGAGTACACAGCAAGTCAGCAGAACACGTCTTATGTGATCTCATCAATTCCCTGGGGAACAGGAAATGCTCCGTCCATAAGAAGATCCTGGAATATTACTGCACTGAGGATGCTGCCTGTATCTGTGTGTACTGTTCAGCTGGAGAACATCGGGGACACCTGGTGCAGACACTGGATGAGGCCTCTGAAAAGAAGAAGAAAAAACTGAGAAATGTTCTGCAGAAACTGACCACAAAGAGAGCGAAGGCTGAGAAAAGAGTCCAGAGTCTGCAGGAGCGCAGGAGAGATCAGGGAAAAGCAGCTGGTGTAACAGAGACAGTCACTGTCCTATTTAGAGACATCAGGAGACAGCTGGAAGACCTGGAGAAGAGAGTCCTGAGTGAGATCTCCAGGCAGGAACAGCGCATTTCACTCTCAGTCTCTGATCTGATCCAGCAGCTGGAAATAAAGAAGGACGAGCTGTCCAGGAAGATGCGTCACATTGAGGAGCTGTGTAACATGTCTGATCCAGTGACTGTCTTACAGGACCCCGACACAGGTGACTTGTGTGATACTGAGGACTCAGAGAGACATGATAACCAGGTCCATGGTGCAGGAGATCTGGATGTGGGTCTCCTCTCAGGGACATTACACACATTATCTGATATAATAACAGGTATAAATACAGGGGTCTATGTGCAGGAAGCTACAGACCTATTACTGGATGTAACCACAGCTGGTAATTATATACAGATATCAGGTGACAGGAAAACTGCATCATGGTCAGATATAAACCAGAATCACCCAGTAACACCAGAGAGATTTCTGTATGATCAGGTAATAAGCACCAGGGGATTCTCCTCAGGGGGACATTACTGGGAAGTGGATGTCAGTAAATCAGAGCACTGGATGGTGGGGATGTGTTATCCCAGTATAGAGAGGAGAGGAGATCAGTCACACATTGGATATAATAACAAGTCCTGGTGTATGTATAGGTATAATAATCAGTACTTAGTGATACATGACAGGACAGAGATCTGGTTACCTGACAATATCCCCTGTGACAGAGTGAGGATATACCTGGATTATGAGGCAGGACAGCTGTCCTTTTATTCTCTGTGTGACCCCATCAGACACTTACACACATACACTGCCGCCCTCACTGAGCCCCTTCATGCTGCATTATGGGTAGGGCGGGGAGGAGGGTGTATAACTATATCTGGGGGAGTCAGGACCTGGGAGAAATTACCTTAAAGATTCTGTCCAGAGACTGGTGACATCACAGGGAGGGGAATCTGATTGGTGAAACATTCAGCCAGTAGAATGCTGCAGTGGGTGGAGCTACAGCTAAGCCCCTCCTGTGTAGCCATGGGCAGAGTGATTCATTAAACTGAGTTGAGTCACATGACTTAGCTCAGTGGAGTGTCCCAGGACACGGCTCATTCAGATTCAGCAGGGGAGCAGCAGCGCCTCCGACTCCAAGTGATTTGCTGTCACTGACAGCTCCGCCCCTCACAGCCCTGCCCCTCTGATATCCTTCTGCCACACCCCCTGGGCCCTGGCTGTAGCGATGTTATGGCGGCAATATCACTTCCATGGTGACTCTCCTGAGTCCTGACTCCCGCAGCTGCCGCAGACTACAGTCGGTAATGACACTGACACTGTAACATCTGGCTTTAGTGCAAAAATCACTACACTTCCTGGCGCTGTTAAGGATTAATAATTGTATATCACCAGCTGCAAGTAAAAGGTCTAGTTAAGACCTAAGGGGATGTATGTAAAACTGAAAGAACTTTAAATACTGCACATAGTGATAAAAATATACACAATCAAATTCAAACATATAATGGTGTTTGCTTTCCAAAAAGGTGCAAAAGGCTTGTATATAATAATAAACAAGAGTAATTTATTCACATAAATACCTAATCAGTGAAATAAAATAAAAAACATTAAAAAACACAATAAATAGTGACATAATTCATGTAAATACAATGATGTTCTTAATAAGCAGCATGACCATATGAAGTGGAGAGTGATAGAATAATATAAGGTGTAGGCAGAGCTGTGAGAACCACTCCTGTGTGGAGAAAAATCAATGTTCCCAGCTCAAACAATGTTACGAATAATAGAAAAATCTGTGTTTCTTAAAATAGAGAAGAAGTGACCATGTTGTTGCAATCCTAAATAGTCTCGTATGAACAAGCCTGCTGCAGCAATTCTCTGCCCCTGGTAAACGGACTCCTAAATGCAGGTAATAATGGATTGGCGAGGCTTGCCAGGCTTGTCTGGAGTACAGGTGTGGTGGGAGGGTAAGGTCAACGCGTTTCGTCCCGCAAACTACCGGGGACTTTCTCACGACAGGAGACTCAAGTCCTTGGAGTCTTCTTATATTCTTCCAAAATCACCTAAATTGGTTGATCGGTTGTTACACCTGATTGCAATTCCTATAGCCTCTGGTATTTGTTTCTCATACACACACCTTTACTACAATAATCACCATTTGAAGGGTAAATGTTTATTTGATACAGCTACAATGAGCTGCCCTTCATTGTTCATAGAAACTTTATGCACTTAATATTCCCTCATATGGAGTTGATTACATATATACAATAAAATAATGAACGATAACTATAAAAATTGGTTTAAAAAAATAAATAAAATTAATAATTGTTGTTTAGAAATGAACAAAAATATATACATATAAAAATATATACATATAAAAAATATATACATATAAAAAATATATACAAATTTAATTGCATATATATATATGTGTAGTGTGAATGGACTCTGCGACTGGTTTTTATCAAGGCTTCCTTATTTGATTTATGTATATAATTTAGTGTTTTGCACTTTCTTATTATGTTATAAGTGTCTGCTTTAACCACAGTAATTTGTTAATGGCTAATTACCACATAAAACACATAAATCGGTGAAGATGGTAGATAAGCGACAATAGTGCCTGTATATAATAAAAGTGTAATTTGTTCAAACAACAGTTTTTGTCCATTTTCCACCATTTGGGAGCAAATTGCTGATTATCATTTACTTTCATACATTACCAGATTTTCATTCCAACCAATCAACTAGTTGGCTGGTTGGACAGATAATCTTTACGTGTATGGCCAGCTTATCACAGAGCCTCATCCAACATCCACTGTATAATAATTAGTTCAACACAGGTTTCTGCAATTGTAAATTAAGTGTAAATGCCATCAAAGACAATATACAGATATATATCACAGAGTCCTATAAGAGGGGGAGCTATCAAAGACAATATACAGATATATATCACAGAGTCCTATAAGAGGGGGAGCTATCAAATACAATATACAGATATATATCACAGAGTCCTATAAGAGGGGGAGCTATCAAAGACAATATACAGATATATATCAGAGAGACCTATAAGAGGGGGAGCTATCAAAGACAATATACAGATATATATCACAAATTCCTATAAGAGGGGGAGCGATCAAAGACAATATACAGATATATATCACAGAGTCCTATAAGAGGGGGAGCTATCAAAGACAATATACAGATATATATCACAGAGTCCTATAAGAGGGGGAGCTATCAAAGACAATATACAGATATATATCAGAGTCCTATAAGAGGGGGAGCTATCAAAGACAATATACAGATATATATCACAGAGTCCTATAAGAGGGGGAGCTATCAAAGACAATATACAGATATATATCACAGTCCTATAAGAGGGGGAGCTATCAAAGACAATATACAGATATATATCACAGAGTCCTATAAGAGGGGGAGCTATCAAAGACAATATACAGATATATATCACAGAGTCCTATAAGAGGGGGAGCTATCAAAGACAATATACAGATATATATCACATATTCCAATAAGAGGGGAAGCTATCAAAGACAATATACAGATATATATCACAGAGTCCTATAAGAGGGAGCTATCAAAGACAATATACAGATATATATCACAGAGTCCTATAAGAGGGGGAGCTATCAAAGACAATATACAGATATATATCACAGTGTCCTATAAGAGGTGGAGCTATCAAAGACAATATACAGATATATATCATAGAGTCCTATAAGAGGGGGAGCTATCAAAGACAATATACAGATATATATATCATAGAGTCCTATAAGAGGGGGAGCTATCAAAGACAATATACAGATATATATCATAGAGTCCTATAAGAGGGGGAGCTATCAAAGACAATATACAGATATATATCATAGAGTCCTATAAGAGGGGGAGCTATCAAAGACAATATACAGATATACATCACAGAGTCCTATAAGAGGGGGAGCTATCAAACACAATATACAGATATATATCACAGAGTCCTATAAGAGGGGGAGCTATCAAAGACAATATACAGATATATATCACAAAGTCCTATAAGAGGGGGTGCTATCAAAGACAATATATAGATATATATCACAGAGTCCTATAAGAGGGGGAGGTATCAAAGACAATATACAGATATATATCACAAACTCCTATAAGAGGGGGAGCTAACAAAGACAATATACAGATATATATCACAGAGCCCTATATAGAGGGAGCTATCAAATACAATATACAGATGTATATCACAGAGTCCTACAAGAGGGGGGATCTATCAAAGACAATATTCAGGTATATGTCACACAGTCCTATAAGATTGAGAGCTATCAAATACAATATACAGATATATATCACAGAGTCCTATATTAGGGGGAGCTATCAAAGACAATATACAGATATATCACAGAGTCCTATAAGAGGGGGAGCTATCAAAGACAATATACAGATATATATCACAGAGTCCTATAAGACGGGGAGCTATCAAAGACCATATACAGATATACAGTATATCACAGAGTCCTATAAGAGGGGGAGCTATCAAAGACAAATATATAGATATATATCACAAAACAAGGAGCGGGATAGAGGGGAAATAAATCTTTGTGTTGATGCACACAGGTAACGTGTCATATGTTATATTACATCTTATCTTTTACTATGATACTAAATAGAATCCAATGTGTTAGACATGAGAAGCAGGATACAATGTGTTACACATGAGGAGCAGGATACAATGTGTTACACATGAGAAGCAGGATACAATGTGTTAGACATGAGGAGCAGGATACAATGTATTACACATGAGAAGCAGGATACAATGTGTTACACATGAGAAGCAGGATACAATGTGTTAGACATGAGAAGCAGGATACAATGTGTTACACATGAGGAGCAGGATACAATGTGTTACACATGAGGGGCAGGATACAATGTGTTACACATGAGGAGCAGGATACAATGTGTTACACATGAGGAGCAGGATACAATGTGTTACACATGAGAAGCAGGATACAATGTGTTACACATAAGAAGCAGGATACAATGTGTTAGACATGAGGAGCAGGATACAATGTGTTGCACATGAGAAGCAGGATACAATGTGTTAGACATGAGAAGCAGGATACAATGTGTTAGACATGAGGAGCAGGATACAATGTGTTACACATGAGGAGCAGGATACAATGTTTTACACATGAGAAGCAGGATACAATGTGTTAGACATGAGAAGCAGGATACAATGTGTTACACATGAGAAGCAGGATACAATGTGTTAGACATGAGGAGCAGGATACAATGTGTTGCACATGAGAAGCAGGATACAATGTGTTAGACATGAGAAGCAGGATACAATGTGTTACACATGAGAAGCAGGATACAATGTGTTAGACATGAGGAGCAGGATACAATGTGTTGCACATGAGAAGCAGGATACAATGTGTTACACATGAGAAGCAGGATACAATGTGTTACACATGAGAAGCAGGATACAATGTGTTAGACATGAGGAGCAGGATACAATGTGTTAGACATGAGGAGCAGGATACAATGTGTTGCACATGAGAAGCAGGATACAATGTGTTACACATGAGGGGCAGGATACAATGTGTTACACATGAGAAGCAGGATACAATGTGTTAGACATGAGAAGCAGGATACAATGTGTTACACATGAGAAGCAGGATACAATGTGTTAGACATGAGAAGCAGGATACAATGTGTTGCACATGAGAAGCAGGATACAATGTGTTACACATGAGAAGCAGGATACAATGTGTTACACATGAGGAGCAGGATACAATGTGTTACACATGAGAAGCAGGATACAATGTGTTACACATGAGGGGCAGGATACAATGTGTTACACATGAGGAGCAGGATACAATGTGTTACTCTTGAGGAGCAGGATACAATGTGTTAGACATGAGAAGCAGGATACAATGTGTTAGACATGAGAAGCAGGATACAATGTGTTACACATGAGGAGCAGGATACAATGTGTTACACATGAGGAGCAGGATACAATGTGTTACTCATGAGGAGCAGGCTACAATGTGTTACACATGAGGAGCAGGATACAATGTGTTAGACATGAGAAGCAGGATACGATGTGTTACACATGAGAAGCAGGATACAATGTGTTAGACATGAGAAGCAGGATACGATGTGTTAGACATGAGAAGCAGGATACAATGTGTAAAGAAATAAAGGTGTGTTTATAACAATTGTTTGGCTGGTGCTTTTTATTTCTGTATAAATGTTATATAATATTTCCTGTCACACACACACACAGTGGCAGATCCAGGGGGGCGATTGGAGCAATCGCACCCCCTAGCACAGTTTTTCGACAATTATCATCTCTCTCCTCTGCATCATTAAGTACAGAGGAGAGAGATGATAATGGCTGGGCTGTGCTGTGATCGGAGATCCTGGTGTCTCCCAGTTAGGGGGATGTGTCAGTGACAGGCTGTCACCTGACCCGGGAGCAGGGGAGGAAGCGATCACAGCCGGCTCCTCACCACACACTGATCACTGCAAAAAAAAAAAAAAAAAAACTACTTACCTCTGTCAAGGGACTGAAGATCAGGAACCGGTGATGTCTTCCCTCCAGTCAGCTGGTCTCCCGGCTCCTGCACTGTGACCCTGGTCAGCTGCTGCATTAAACAGTGCAGGATGGGAGAGCAACTGACTGAAGCCCGGAGGGAGAAAATCACCGGAGCAGCGGAGGTAAGTGAAATTAAAGGGGGGGAAGGGGACTTGCCACAAGGGGGGGTCGCAGGGGGAGGGGGGGCAGAATTAATCATTAACTCACCCCCCCTACTACAACAGTCTAGATCCGCCCCTGCACACACATAATAGTGATCCTTGTCACCTTACTCAGAGATTTTGGGCCCCATTTACTATTGAATATTTGAGGTAAAATCTGGGGTTTCCTTCAAATATTAAGTTTCCCCCGGATGTATGAAGGAGGGACAGCAGCATATACCGACACCTGCTGTGATCCCTCCATTCCCTCAGCCAGCCGCATCCTCTATAGGTTTCTATAGGTGTCTATGGGGGATGCGATGCTGCCAGACTTACCAATATCCGGGATGTGATGCACTCCATACATTGGCCCCTGCAGCTAACGCTATATGAAGATGGCATTAGCCACTGTGTCCTATGGGCTACCACCACATAATTAGCCGGCGGAGGATTCCCCAGAACTCTCCTCCGGCAATGTCTGCCAATCCTGGGACAGCACATACACAGCAGCCCTGATACTGGCCGGCAGCTCTCCGGAGACATCGCAGGGATGGCTCCTTTCCCCTCTCCCTGTATGTCCTGGATGATACATCTCCGGCCGATATAATCGCACATTGCAATGTGATGATGGGAGGTACTGACATGTCTTTATCATATTGCAAATGTGATAATAAATGGGGCCTGTGTGTCCTATAACCAGAGCTCTGATTATCTGTTACACCAATATTAGTGCTGATTCTTTATAGTTCTATAAGATATTATTATCCCACATTTATTCTGTGCTTTTATTATTATTATTATTATTATTATTATTATTATTATTATTATGCATTCCCTGATGTTATAATAAGATATTTGTTAACAGTTATATTTTGCTATTGAGATCTTCCTATCTTATAATAGTCTCCGTGTTATTCTAAATTGGTTACATAGATGTCAGAGGACTCTGAGTATATCATACAATGTTATAGAGATGTGACATCCCCTGTATATAATAGTGTCAGAGGTATATAAACTGGTTACACAGATGTCAGAGGACTCTGAGGATATCATACAATGTTACAGAGATGTGACATCCCCTGTGTATAATAGTGTCAGAGGTATATAAATTGGTTACATAGATGTCAGAGGACTCTGAGTATATCATACAATGTTACAATGATGTGACATCCCCTGTGTATAATAGTGTCAGAGGTATATAAATTGGGTATATAGATGTCAGAGGACTCTGAGTATATAATACAATGTTATAGAGATGTGACATCCCCTGTGTATAATAGTGTCAGAGGTATATAAATTGGTTACATAGATGTCAGAGGACTCTGAGGATATTATACAATGTTATAGAGATGTGACATCCCCTGTGTATAATAGTGTCAGAGGTATATAAATTGGTTACATAGATGTCAGAGGACTCTGAGTATATCATACAATGTTACAATGATGTGACATCCCCTGTGTATAATAGTGTCAGAGGTATATAAATTGGTTACATAGATGTCAGAGGACTCTGAGTATATCATACAATGTTACAGAGATGTGACATCCCCTGTGTATAATAGTGTCAGAGGTATATAAATTGGGTATATAGATGTCAGAGGACTCTGAGTATATCATACAATGTTATAGAGATGTGACATCCCCTGTGTATAATAGTGTCAGAGGTATATAAATTGGGTATATAGATGTCAGAGGACTCTGAGTATATCATACAATGTTATAGAGATGTGACATCCCCTGTATATAATAGTGTCAGAGGTATATAAATTGGTTACACAGATGTCAGAGGACTCTGAGGATATCATACAATGTTACAGATATGTGACATCCCCTGTGTATAATAGTGTCAGAGGTATATAAATTGGTTACATAGATGTCAGAGGACTCTGAGTATATCATACAATGTTACAGAGATGTGACATCCCCTGTGTATAATAGTGTCAGAGGTATATAAATTGGGTATATAGATGTCAGAGGACTCTGAGTATATCATACAATGTTATAGAGATGTGACATCCCCTGTGTATAATAGTGTCAGAGGTATATAAATTGGTTACATAGATGTCAGAGGACTCTGAGTATATCATACAATGTTACAATGATGTGACATCCCCTGTGTATAATAGTGTCAGAGGTATATAAATTGGTTACATAGATGTCAGAGGACTCTGAGGATATCATACAATGTTATAGAGATGTGACATCCCCTGTGTATAATAGTGTCAGAGGTATATAAACTGGTTACATAGATATCAGAGGACTCTGAGTATATAATACAATGTTACAATGATGTGACATCCCCTGTGTATAATAGTGTCAGAGGTATATAAATTGCTTACACAGATGTCAGAGGACTCTGAGTATATCATACAATGTTACAATGATGTGACATCCCCTGTGTATAATAGTGTCAGAGGTATATAAATTGCTTACACAGATATCAGAGGACTCTGAGTATATCATACAATGTTATAGAGATGTGACATCCCCTGTGTATAATAGTGTCAGAGGTATATAAACTGGTTACATAGATGTCAGAGGACTCTGAGTATATTATACAATGTTACAGAGATGTGACATCCCCTGTGTATAATAGTGTCAGAGGTATATAAACTGGTTACATAGATGTCAGAGGACTCTGAGTATATCATACAATGTTACAATGATGTGACATCCCCTGTGTATAATAGTGTCAGAGGTATATAAACTGGTTACATAGATGTCAGAGGACTCTGAGTATATCATACAATGTTACAATGATGTGACATCCCCTGTGTATAATAGTGTCAGAGGTATATAAATTGGTTACACAGATGTCAGAGGACTCTGAGTATATCATACAATGTTACAGAGATGTGACATCCCCTGTGTATAATAGTGTCAGAGGTATATAAATTGCTTACACAGATGTCAGAGGACTCTGAGTATATCATACAATGTTATAGAGATGTGACATCCCCTGTATATAATAGTGTCAGAGGTATATAAATTGGTTACATAGATGTCAGAGGACTCTGAGGATATTATACAATGTTACAGAGATGTGACATCCCCTGTGTATAATAGTGTCAGAGGTATATAAACTGGTTACATAGATGTCAGAGGACTCTGAGTATATCATACAATGTTACAGATATGTGACATCCCCTGTGTATAATAGTGTCAGAGGTATATAAACTGGTTACATAGATGTCAGAGGACTCTGAGTATATCATACAATGTTACAATGATGTGACATCCCCTGTGTATAATAGTGTCAGAGGTATATAAATTGGTTACATAGATGTCAGAGGACTCTGAGTATTTTATACAATGTTACAGAGATGTGACATCCCCTGTGTATAATAGTGTCAGAGGTATATAAATTGGTTACATAGATGTCAGAGGACTCTGAGTATATCATACAATGTTATAGAGATGTGACATCCCCTGTGTATAATAGTGTCAGAGGTATATAAATTGGTTACATAGATGTCAGAGGACTCTGAATATAATAGTTAGCACCACAATAGTCTCTGGTAACTGATATTTCGTCGCTCTTTAAAATATAGTTATTACAGCAGGTGGCACTTATATAGAATAGGACGCCATTCATGTGTCACTATATGTTATGTATGATAATTGATGTAGGTAATCGCATCTCTTCTCACAGAGTGTATTCCCCACTGTAACTCATTAATGATAGAGGCCAACATCAGATATATCTGTAACTAACTGCAGCCTCATAAGGACATGGTTGTGTCTCACATCTGCCAGGTAATATATGCGGCACTTTGTTACACACATGACATTAGCGAGACGGCCGTATGATAAATAATGTGTGTAATCATGTCACTCCTCATAGGGTATATTCCCCAATATAACTCATTACCGACAGCGGCCGAATTCCAACATATTATCATTGTTTGCGGTCTAGTAAGGACGCAGGTATTACCGGTATTTTATAGATCATTATAGGATACATATGTAATGGTGTGGCATTGTTCTATATTATGTCAAATTATAACACACATAGCACCAACAAAACTGCCGATGCGACTTTCGCTATCAAATAACTTTTTCACAGGCCAACCCGACTACTGAGAACAAGCGTCCTATTATTCTATAGTATGGCTCGCTGATCCAATCAGCATCTGCCCCAGTAAGTTCAAATAACTATGGGCCTGATTCAGAGCCGCTCGTAAGCGGCCGCTCGTTCGCTCTGAGTGATATTTATCCAACTGCGCATGCATACGGATCGTTATACGCATGCGCGAACCAGTCAGTGCGGTCGAAATTCATGTGCTCGCAAAATAGCGAATGCCTGATAATTTGAGTGACAGGAGTATGCGTATGTGGGTGGTAACAGGCGAAGGTGCTTGGAAATGGGGAGTGGAGATCCGAACGCAGGCGTGCTTAAAGGTCAAAACGGGCGTTTTATGGGTGTGCATAATTAAGACAACAGCATCATTGACCACGTCACTGGGTTATTTTATAGCCAGAACTGCTCGCAAAATTGTGGTAGCAAAAACCAACCCCAAGAATAGCGATCAGTTCATACCCTGGTCGATGTACTCGATTAATCTAATAAATAGCGGACATGATGTAGGATGCGAGCGGCCCCGGGGGCGTATTTTTTCAAAAAACGACCGCAAGTTTTGTTTGCTCGTTCAGACCTAGAAGCATGAACAGACCACAAAGAGCGAACGGTTGATTTGAATAGCCAGCCGTATTTTCTGGATGAGCGAGTGCTAATTGCGTCCAGCTCTGAATCAGGCCCTATGTCCGTTAGTTGCTTGCCAATGCAATCGGCACAGCAGTATAGTTATATAGCTTCCATTGAACTCCATTGCTCAGTATTCCTTAAATCATAATCCAATGTATATCACAAATAAATGTTATTGTTTAATTAATCTGAAGATGGAGTAGTTGTTACTTATTTATGTGTGAAGTGTATATAGATAAAATGCTTGGAAATGTATATAAAAACTAGCACCTATACTTTTTTATTTTAATATTACATATTCTCAAATTATCGATATATGTTGATCTATTATGCATTTACTGTACTCTAGTTATGAAAATATGAATATAAATGTATTATTAAAAAACATTATCTGTGTTTCTATATTTTAGATTATAATTATCTTAAATTATTATATCCAACAAATCCATAATTCTATATCCAATATTTTTTATTGTATACACTATTAATGTACTTTTATTTATAAATAACTGTTCTTAATACTCCAATTAATATTCTACAGTACAAAGTGTCAAAATATATAAAAATAAATATTTATAGATCTAATCTAATCATCAAAAATTAGTGAATATTATAGCAAATAATAAAATAAAATGAATATAATATATAGTTACATTTTGTCTGTAGTTCTACCTTAGCCCACAGCAAAGGTGATACTATCAAAATTTCCAGAAGGGATGATGTGCCTCCAATTTTAGTTGAAAAATAAATGTAATAATATTATTAAATTAACACTATAGATATAATATCTAATTTCCCTCCATAAAAAGGTGATTATCCTAATATACTATCACATAGTGACTACCTAACCTTATCCATAGTGAAAATTGACTTTATGAGAAGAAAATAAGACCAAAAAGGAAATTATCTATTCAATAACAAATGTGTATATAAAAAGGACTTTTACACACATTGAAAATATGATATATTATGTATAGAATTGTGCTATTAATATTGTGATAGATAGATGTGAAAAAGTATTTAGAAAAAGCTTAAACCTACAATTGTGAAAATATGTGAGAAAATTACACTCTAAAAACAAGCATAGTGACATACAAAAAGGAAAAACGTTTTTTCAAAGCATGTAATATGTATGATAAATATTATACAGAAACATTTGTTAGGATAGTTGTAACTACCTTAACTAATATTTCATTATATTCTATAGTAAAGAATACATGATCTTTCCCAAATGGTAGATTTTAGATCAAAATGTATCCTTCTAATATACAATTGAAATAGGTATAGAGAGTTCCCCCATTATTGGTAAATGAGTGGGGAGAAACCAAGTCACATACATATAGGTTGATGTGTAGTGAAACTTGTTGAATATATACCTATGATTCGACCATCCTATAATCCAGATTCCATTCAAGTTATTAAGGAGCCCTCCGTTAATCACCAATATCATACTTGGTAGAGGTTCAAACATTCCAAGATCTAAGTTTTCCATTAACTAAGGTTTCAATCATTTCCTTATTGTTGACAACACCAAAGAATAATAATGGGCAGTTATTAGTTGTATACATCTTATTATTGTGTGTCCCTGTCACAGAATATAAACCCTGAAAACCTATATCCAGAGTATTATCTGCAAATATATATTCCTATTGATGTCATATATCATTTTCACAGGGCTAGTGCTATACAGTATGTCTCCTTTATGTGCTAGTCCTATGGATGTAATATATCATTTTCACAGGGCTAGTGCTATACAGTATGTCTCCTTTATGTGCTAGTCCTAAGGATGTAATATATCATTGTCACAGGACTAGTGCTATACAGTATGTCTCCTTTAGGTGCTAGTCCTATGGATGTAATATATCATTGTCACAGGGCTAGTGCTATACAGTATGTCTCCTTTAGGTGCTAGTCCTATGGATGTAATATATCATTGTCACAGGGCTAGTGCTATACAGTATGTCTCCTTTATGTGCTAGTCCTATGGATGTAATATATCATTGTCACAGGGCTAGTGCTATACAGTATGTCTCCTTTAGGTGCTAGTCCTATGGATGTAATATATCATTGTCACAGGGCTAGTGCTATACAGTATGTCTCCTTTAGGTGCTAGTCCTATGGATGTAATATATCATTGTCACAGGGCTAGTGCTATACAGTATGTCTCCTTTAGGTGCTAGTCCTATGGATGTAATCTATCATTGTCACAGGGCTAGTGCTATAAAGTATGTCTCCTTTAGGTGCTAGTCCTATGGATGTAATCTATCATTGTCACAGGGCTAGTGCTATACAGTATGTCTCCTTTAGGTGCTAGTCCTATGGATGTAATCTATCATTGTCACAGGGCTAGTGCTATACAGTATGTCTCCTTTATGTGCTAGTCCTATGGATGTAATCTATCATTGTCACAGGGCTAGTGCTATACAGTATGTCTCCTTTAGGTGCTAGTCCTATGGATGTAATCTATCATTGTCACAGGGCTAGTGCTATACAGTATGTCTCCTTTAGGTGCTAGTCCTATGGATGTAATCTATCATTGTCACAGGGCTAGTGCTATACAGTATGTCTCCTTTAGGTGCTAGTCCTATGGATGTAATCTATCATTGTCACAGGGCTAGTGCTATACAGTATGTCTCCTTTAGGTGCTAGTCCTATGGATGTAATCTATCATTGTCACAGGGCTAGTGCTATACAGTATGTCTCCTTTAGGTGCTAGTCCTATGGATGTAATCTATCATTGTCACAGGGCTAGTGCTATACAGTATGTCTCCTTTAGGTGCTAGTCCTATGGATGTAATCTATCATTGTCACAGGGCTAGTGCTATAAAGTATGTCTCCTTTATGTGCTAGTCCTATGGATGCAATCTATCATTGTCACAGGGCTAGTGCTATACAGTATGTCACAGGGCTAGTGCTATACAGTATGTCTCCTTTATGTGCTAGTCCTATGGATGTAATATATCATTGTCACAGGGCTAGTGCTATACAGTATGTCTCCTTTAGGTGCTAGTCCTATGGATGTAATATATAATTATCACAGGGCTAGTGCTATACAGTATATCTCCTTTATGTGCTAGTCCTATGGATGTAATATATCATTGGCACAGGGCTAGTGCTATACAGTATATCTCCTTTAGATGCTAGTCCTATGGATGTAATATATCATTGTCACAGGGCTAGTGCTATACAGTATATCTCCTTTAGATGCTAGTCCTATGGATGTAATGTATCATTGTCACAGGGCTAGTGCTATACAGTATATCTCCTTTTAGATGCTAGTCCTATGGATGTAATGTATCATTGTCACAGGGCTAGTGCTATACAGTATATCTCCTTTAGATGCTAGTCCTATGGATGTAATATATCATTGTCACAGGGCTAGTGCTATACAGTATGTCTCTTTTATGTGCTAGTCCTATGGATATAATATATCATTGTCACAGAGCTAGTGCTATACAGTATGTCTCCTTTATGTGCTAGTCCTATGGATGTAATCTATCATTGTCACAGGGCTAGTGCTATACAGTATATCTCCTTTAGGTGCTAGTCCTATGGATGTAATCTATCATTGTCACAGGGCTAGTGCTATACAGTATGTCTCCTTTATGTGCTAGTCCTATGGATGTAATCTATCGTTGTCACAGGGCTAGTGCTATACAGTATATCTCCTTTAGGTGCTAGTCCTATGGATGTAATCTATCATTGTCACAGGGCTAGTGCTATACAGTATGTCTCCTTTATGTGCTAGTCCTATGGATGTAATGTATCATTGTCACAGGGCTAGTGCTATACAGTATGTCTCCTTTATGTACTAGTCCTATGGATGTAATATATCATTGTCACAGGGCTAGTGCTATACAGTATATCTCCTTTAGATGCTAGTCCTATGGATGTAATATATCATTGTCACAAGGCTAGTGCTATACAGTATGTCTCCTTTAGATGCTAGTCCTATGGATGTAATATATCATTGTCACAGGGCTAGTGCTATACAGTATATCTCCTTTAGGTGCTAGTCCTATGGATGTAATATATCATTGTCACAGGGCTAGTGCTATACAGTATGTCTCCTTTATGTGCTAGTCCTATGGATGTAATATATCATTGTCACAGGGCTAGTGCTATACAGTATGTCTCCTTTATGTGCTAGTCCTATGGATGTAATATATCATTGTCACAGGGCTAGTGCTATACAGTATGTCTCCTTTATGTGCTAGTCCTATGGATGTAATATATCATTGTCACAGGGCTAGTGCTATACAGTATGTCTCCTTTATGTGCTAGTCCTATGGATGTAATATATCATGTTCACAGGGCTAGTGCTATACAGTATGTCTCCTTTAGGTGCTAGTCCTATGGATGTAATATATCATTGTCACAGGGCTAGTGCTATACAGTATGTCTCCTTTATGTGCTAGTCCTATGGATGGAATATATCATTGTCACAGGACTAGTGCTATACAGTATATCTCCTTTATGTGCTAGTCCTATGGATGTAATATATCATTGTCACAGGGCTAGTGCTATACAGTATGTCTCCTTTATGTGCTAGTCCTATGGATGTAATATATCATGGTCACAGGGCTAGTGCTATACAGTATGTCTCCTTTAGGTGCTAGTCCTATGGATGTAATATATCATGGTCACAGGGCTAGTGCTATACAGTATGTCTCCTTTAGGTGCTAGTCCTATGGATGTAATATATCATAGTCCTATGGATGTAATATATCATTGTCACAGGGCTAGTGCTATACAGTATGTCTCCTTTAGGTGCTAGTCCTATGGATGTAATATATCATTGTCACAGGGCTAGTGCTATACAGTATGTCTCCTTTAGGTGCTAGTCCTATGGATGTAATCTATCATTGTCACAGGGCTAGTGCTATACAGTATGTCTCCTTTATGTGCTAGTCCTATGGATGTAATCTATCATGGTCACAGGGCTAGTGCTATACAGTATGTCTCCTTTATGTGCTAGTCCTATGGATGTAATATATCATTGTCACAGGGCTAGTGCTATACAGTATATCTCCTTTAGATGCTAGTCCTATGGATGTAATATATCATTGTCACAAGGCTAGTGCTATACAGTATGTCTCCTTTAGGTGCTAGTCCTATGGATGTAATATATCATTGTCACAGGGCTAGTGCTATACAGTATATCTCCTTTAGGTGCTAGTCCTATGGATGTAATATATCATTGTCACAGGGCTAGTGCTATACAGTATGTCTCCTTTATGTGCTAGTCCTATGGATGTAATATATCATTGTCACAGGGCTAGTGCTATACAGTATGTCTCCTTTATGTGCTAGTCCTATGGATGTAATATATCATTGTCACAGGGCTAGTGCTATACAGTATGTCTCCTTTATGTGCTAGTCCTATGGATGTAATATATCATTGTCACAGGGCTAGTGCTATACAGTATGTCTCCTTTATGTGCTAGTCCTATGGATGTAATATATCATTGTCACAGGGCTAGTGCTATACAGTATGTCTCCTTTAGGTGCTAGTCCTATGGATCTGGACATATATGCAGGTACATGTGTAGATATTTGGGTTCAGGTGTCTCTCCATGTAACCTTCATAAGACATGTATGTATGATTGAGTCATTGTCCTATATCCGCTCCTCTCTTTCAGACATATTACATTCATGGCCATTTACTGTAACAAAATTAATCACAAAATGGTAAAAATTCACATAATATCATAGAAATTTACATCAATTACTTTATTGTTCCAGAAATAGAGGTGTCCTCCTATAGGGACTTACAGAAAGACCGAAACTATTCCCTTCATTGAGGCCCTTTGGGTATAAGCTGTCCATCAAGAATATCATTGTTGTTTCTTTTCTTAAAAGTTCTTTATTCAGATCTCCCCCTCTTATACCTAGGTGTACTTGGGTCATGCCAAAGGCTGGCAAACCCTTCGGATTACAATCATGATGTCTTAAAAAATGTCTAGCTATAGGTGGTAGATTTCTAAACTTTGATTTTCTCGTTTGGCACTTCTAATTGTATCTACATGTTTGAGTATTCTCTTCTTCAGAGGTCTAATGGTTTTGCCTATGTAGATTTTATCACATGGGCATATGAGGTGGTACACGATCCCAATAGAGTTACAATTGATCAACTCCTTAATATGCCATTCTCTTTTAAATTTATCATGATAGCTTTTTGTGGGTGTCATGGATTGGCAAGCCCTGCACGATCCGCATTTGAAAGAGCGATGTTTATTGTACTGTATGTAATCCCATGTGTACTCTGAAGATGACTTTGGACAAGTTTGTCTTTAAGATTATACGATCTTCTCCAATTAACTTGTACCTGTTTCGGTAGGATCTGGGATAAATCTTTATCTGTAAGTAAGATCTCCCAATGTTTTTGGAGAATATTCTTGGCATGGCGCCATTCTTTGCAAAAGTTTCCGATGAATCTAATGTTATCATCTGTTCCATTAGTTTTAGATTTTTTGGGATTGAGAAGATATGTTCTTGTTCAATGTTCAGTCTCTTGAATCATTCTTTTAAAAAGTACTTTGCTGTATCATTTCTTGAAAAGTCTTTCACCCAGTTGTTTTTGTCTTGGTACACCTCTAATTGTTGCTGGTAAATGGGATCTGGTAGCATGAAGTATACTATTTGTGGCAGTATTTTTGAGGTAAAAAATCCATAGACAGAGAACCATCTTGTTCTATTCTGATGGTGATATGCAAGAAATGTATGTGGGTCTGTTTGATATTAAAAATTAGTTTCAAGAATTAGAATATCATCAATGTACCAGAGTCATAATAAATTGTGCTCCGTGTACAGTACATCTCATTGGAATTGCAGACCACCCCAAGCAGAGGTTTGCTTATGTGGTCCCTATCGCAATACCTCTTACCTGTCTTGGCATACAAAATAGTTTTCGGTCAGCACAAATTTAAGAAATGACACCAAACTTTTATTGAAGTCCATCCTCATGTCCATTCTGGTAAATTATTCAATTGCTGCTATACCAGCATCATGATTGAAGCTGGTATAAAGACTCTCCACATCACAAATGGCAAGTAACGTACTGGAATTTACCATTAAATTCTCCAGTTTTGTCAACACATCCAAGGTGTCCCTTACATGAGAGGGTAATGTTAGTACATACTTTGTCAGATGTTGATCCACAAAAATGCTTGCTCTATTGGAGAGACTACCAATACCAGAAACAATTGGTCTTCCTGGGGGTGTTTTCTCATTTTTGTGTACTTTTGGGAGAAGGTACAGTCGGGATTACTGGGCTTTCAACTTTCAGATATTCAAAATCTGTTTTAGTTATAGTACCCACTTGGAAGGCTTCCAATATCAATTTATTGTAGTTGGTAAGGAAATTGTTAGTTGGATTGAACATTAATAATTATAATAATTTCTATTGCTCAGTTGTTAATTTAGATCTTCCATATACATTGTTAATGGCCATAGTACTATATTCCCACCCTTATCAGATAGTTTCACAATAGTATCCTGCCTAATTTCTTTGAGGGTTTGCTTCTCTTTCCTGCTCACATTTCCTATAGATGGATATATGTATTACTTTTCCCCATACTTTTCAGTAATATATCCAACATTTTTGAGACCAGATCTACATATGTTCTTACTTGTGGACAAATGGAAAAATCTAGAAATGTTTTGTTCTTTTTTTTTGCATTTCGAGGGGTTAGGTATCTCTAACCCCTCACCTTGAGGTCCAATTCTTTAAGGATTTGTATGACCATTTAATCTTCTATTGTAAATAAATCAGATTCCTCCTCACCTATTATCCACCTCTGATGGGATCTCATCCTCACCATCATGGTGCGTTATGATCTGATTAACAAATAATTTTTAAGTATCTTTCTGGCCAAAAGATTTTCTTCACATCCAAAATGTTCAAATCCCCTTGTCGGTGAAAAAGATAATCCCTTGTGCAAAACAGCTTTCTGGTTATCTGTAAGTACCCTGTTTGTCAGAATAATAATCGTAAAGCTGCATACGCACACAACGATTTGTTAAATGAACGATTTTAGTGAACAATTTTCGTAAATTTTTTCAAGGGAAAAATGAATGAAAATTGTTCATTTAAGAAATGTAATGAATGATTTTTACAAACTACAAACAGATTTTGTTACTTACCTTAATGAAAATCGTTCAGTTGGACAGTCAGAATGGACGATGAACTACAAACGTAAATGCGCATGAACGATTATCGTTCATCGTTGTAACTCAGAAACTGAATGATTTTATTAAACGATTGAACGATAATGATTTAATTATAGTTAAATCGTTCATAAAATCGTTGTGTGTGTATGCACCTTTAGAGATTCCTCCTTGTTGTTTACTTTCTGTATTTCCGTTGTTTTCTGGGTTCCTCCCTCCAACTTCTCATTTCTCTTTTTTTCTGATTTTCTTGTACCTGAACCAAGACAATACTTTTTTCAAAAGTCAATGAAACACCTGTTAAAGGGGAGAAATGCATCAAGGGTGTTTTAAGCATATTATGGATTGCAGAATTCCATTCTAAACAATGCCTTTATGGGCCGTATTCAATTAGCCGCTATAAGCCATTTTCAGCTAAAAGTTTCCACTGATGACGTTATTTCGCTAGGTGAGAACTTATCCCCGTATTCAATTTGAAAGACTTGTCGACGGTGTGAAAAGTCTGCGCCTTGTAACCAGCAGAAAAGATTCGCCTCTGAATGCAGGTAGAAAAAGTGCAGAATTGGGGTTTGGGGTGCAAAGTTGCGGGAACACCCCTGCAGCCTTGGGACAGTCCCCCAAAGGTAAACTGCATCAAAAAAAGTTTCAAAAAAAACTTCAGATCACCCCAAAAAAGTACTTTTGCTTTGGGGACAAAAGAGTTCAAAGTTGGGGGACAAACTTAAAAACTAGCTAAATAGACTGAAGGGGGTCCCCCAATTATGCCCCAGGTGTTTTTTTGATTGCAGGCATTTGCTGAAGGTGCGTTTTTTTAAACCTCACTTTAGCAATTTTTAACCATGCTTGCACCCATTTTCGTGTACCCCAAATTTCCTGGGACTGCTTATTTTTGCAAAAAAACCTGCTAAATGCTCTTCTTCACCACTTGTGCAAAGACGCTAAATAGCAGCTATTGAGAGCATTTAAGCACAACTAATACCTTCAGCGGGGCTATTCGGGCATATCTAGAGTGATCCCCCATGTCAGAGCATCTTTTGGGGGGTGTCAGGCTGATTTCCCCAAATCTGACAGCACTTTCTGCCTGCTTGAGTTTCGCCGGAATGTGTTTTCGCGTCCTTTGGAATTGAATTGGGCGAAAAGCGGCCTCGTGCACGAAAAGTGTTTTCTCCAAAAACACACAATGTCGGCGAAAAGTATGGGCCTATTATTGGATTTGACTCTCACAGCCTTGTATTACTCTGGAGATTTGCTTCCCTTCATCCTGAGTAATATACACTCAGACACCTTTGTTTGTGCTGCCTGCAGAGCGGCCAGTGGGGAGCTGATCTTGGAGACACAGAGCACGTCATTACACATCTGCCCATATTGCGCTGCCCAACACAGAGTGAGAACCGGACTGAGTGCACCGTGCTTGGTGGGAGGTGAGAACTGGACTGAGTGGACCGCACTTAGTGGGAGGTGAGAGCTGGTCCAAACGCATATTGTGCACAGTGCTGCTATACTCACTTCTTAATACTCCTTATTATCAGGATTAGCCAGGAACTATTTCTATAGCATGGCTAAAACAAGGAGAACTGCTAACCTGTCAGGTGGCTCCGCGTTGTGCGGCTGTGACACTTACTAGAGATCACATGTACTTATTCTCGCAGAGACATTCCACACAGTTTTGTCATCGGTGTCTGGATTGGTGAATATAACATCTTTCATCATTTAATAGAAATATACATTATCCAAGTGCTGCCTGGGAGCTTTCAGTGAATTTTTGAGATCTATTCACATACCATTGATAAAATTAATATGTTGCAGTGTATTGAGGCAATTGTAGTATATATGCATAATTGTGTGTTTTTATATTTGATATATTTTATTTTTGAACTGCAGTTCAGTTTTATATATAATATATTGATAATTAATATCATCTTCTAGGAATCCTGAGTGTTACTTTATACTGGTGCAGACATATTGGGGCTGATCCAGCCCCGCTCGCAAGCGCTATGTGCTCGCAAGCGGGGCGATGTTGGAGCACTGCGCATGCACACGCGAGACCCGGCCTGCGACGGGCGCTCCATTGCTCCGGGTCTCACACCAAAACGGGGCGGCTGTCGATGTTGATCAACAGCTCGCCCCATTTTGGAGGTGGGCAGGGGGGGTGGCTACACAAATGGAGGTGTTCCCGAAGGAACGCCTGCCATTTGTGGGAGGCACCACTGACATCACTATTTAGAGCCGGAAGCTCACTGCGGGAACGAGACCCTACCGCAAAGGTCTCGTTGCAAGCCCAGATGGTCGCGATGGTCGAGACCATCGCGACCATCACCTGGCCACTCGCAATAGCTGTGGGTGGTCACCCACAGCAATGCAAGCGGCCAGGAGGTCGCTCCAAAAAACAAACAAACCCTCCCTGAATCAGAGCGAGCACTCTGAAAGAGCGTCCGCCTCTGAATCAGGGTCATTGTTTCTTGTTCTATTTGTTTCAGTTGAGGGAATAGACAGAAGCCCTCAGTTGTCAGCTGCAAGTATTTACACAGGATAGCATTTGTATAAAAACGCACCTAGTTTTGTATTTCCATAGGCCCAAGGGAGTTGGAATATGTTTATGGACTGAAGACAGGGAAAGGACAGATAGATTAGTTTTTAATGTATTTATTATTTTAATGTTTTGATTCTTCAGAAAATTTATGAGAGAAGATCAATGCAGGATCAAGTTCTTCAGTTCCTGAATCACATCTTTGATCTGGAGGAGGGTGTTTTATACATCTAGTAGGAATGCGGTGGCCTTGCTTGTGGAGGTGCTGCTTAATAGTACACACTGTAAACAGACATTTACTTTGTGCTCATGGAGGTTGTTAGGGATAATGGGACCAAGACTTGCTAGTTTACATCAGAGGGAAGCAGCCTGTAGCTCTGGCTGAACTAGAAATCCCAGCATCCATGATGTTTGCCAGGCCTACTGGAAGTTACTTGCCTGGTGTGCCTCAGGTTACCTCAGCCTGCTTTACATACTGTATGTAACATGTAAATATGTATGTAATGTGAGTATGTGATCAATATACAGCACACAACTAAGTTTTGTATAAAAAGCATCTGCACTTTATTGCACACATCCTGGCAGGAAGACGCTCTGTAATGATGGTCAATTTGTTGTCTCTCTCATGACACCCACCATCTACATTATCCAGTTATTCCGCTACGAGTCACCTATATACAAAGGAGGCAGGCTTTTATTGAGCTGAACCCGGTATTTATAATGCCTATCAATTCACCAGGGTCCTGGAGCAACCGGTTGGAGTTGGGAGCAACAAAAAAAACTGGGTAAATTTGAAAATCTACCATATTTTGCCCACCCCATCAACTTGGGTCAGATTTTTTTTTTTAAATGAAAGGGCACATAGGGGATGCTGTCTGTGGCCGTAACATTTTGTGGACATTTTCGGCATGTCGAAAAATTCAACGGGTGTGGTAGTTCAATTACCAACATGGCACATCTAGGAAAGAGAATGGCACTGCAGTGGTTTATGTGCCCTGTGCCAGAATAAGCACCGAAGCCCCCCCCCCCCACACCATCATTTTTCATATACAGAAATAATGCTTAAAAAGGGAAGTGACCTCATGTGGAAGGCCACAGCATCACGACACATCACCATTTTCATCACTGGGGTTGTGCCCAGCATCCTGGAGATGCTGTGCTGTCCCAGGATCTCTTCCGCACTGTGTAGATGGGGGGGGGGGGGAGCCTGGGGGCAGCCTGGCTAAACTTGCACCGGTGGTACAGACAGCTACTTAAAAAATGGTACTGTACAGGCAAAAACAGTAGAGTTGGAGGGTCTGATGCATGTCTAATGATTTCTACCCCTAATTGTCTAATAACCCCCAACCTCTTAGACAGACCCTTGTCTAATTACCAACTACTCCTAATTCTAACCCTTGTCTAATGATCTCCACTCTTAATGCAGACCTATTTCTAACTACTATTGCAGACCACTATTAATGACCCCTTCCCCTGATACAGACCATAGTATAATTATCCCTACCCCTATCGCAGACCCCTGGGGGGTCTGCACATAGCCTAGTAATGAGGCCCAGCCCTGCAGTTCTCCAAGCCCCCCCCCCCTCCAGGCACCTGTAACCGGCTATACTGGGCACCAGTGAGATCTGTTATACAGTACATGCAGGCAGCCTCATTACCTTGGATGAGGGCTGCATTCGGGTTGCTGTGCTGGGTATGCTGGGGATTAGAACAGGCAGCAGGCAGGGTGAGGTCCTGCAGCTACTACAAAGTAACTTTGTTGTTATCTGTGCTGCTCAGGAGTAGAGGAAGGGTAGGAGCTGTGTGGGATTTCAATGCTGCAGGGATCGCGGAGCTGGGTGGCGGACATATGCCGGAGTAGAAAGATGGAGCTTCTTCACTTCCCGGTGGGTAGCTCTGGACCAACAGTGTCACAATACGTGTATGAATAATATTACACTGCTGTTCTACTTCAGTGTCACAATACGTGTATGAATATATTACACTGCGGTATTACTGACCAACAGTGTCACAATAGTTGTATGAATATATTACACTGCAGTATTACTGACCAACAGTGTCACAATAGTTGTATGAATATATTACACTGCAGTATTACTGACCAACAGTGTCACAATAGTTGTATGAATATATTACACTGCAGTATTACTGACCAACAGTGTCACAATAGTTGTATGAATATATTACACTGCAGTATTACTGACCAACAGTGTCACAATAGTTGTATGAATAATATTACACTGCAGTATTACTGACCAAGAGTGTCACAATAGTTGTATGAATAATACTACATTGTGGTATTACTGACAGACAGCGTCATTCACAATACTTTATGAATTTTACACTGCAGTATGATGAACCTACAGCGTCACTCACAATATGACCAGCAGCGTCACAGTGTTTTGGATATATGGGGGGGCGACATGTAAAAATATTTTTCTTGTATTTTTTTTTACTTATTATTTCTTTTAATATTTCAAAAACTTTTAGTTATTTTTTTATAGCCTGTGGTTGTAAAGTACACTTAATGGCCAGCACACTGGATGTACAGCACAACCCTGGACAGCACACCCCTTGACCGTCAGCACAGCACAACCCCTGGATGAGCAATGATAATAACACAGCCCCCTGGACAGAGTATAGCACACCCCGTCCGGATTGGACAACACAGCCCAGCACAGCAAAACCCTTGATGGGCAACACAGCACACCCCTGCAAACTAATGCATTGGACAACACAGCCCTCCCTCAATAGAGCACAGCACCGCACACCCCCACAGCCCGGGATTCAACAAGCAATCACTGCGGGGAGGGACATATACAATGCAAAATCCGCCAGAATCTGACAGCGGAATGATGACATTTTTCCTCATTTTGGGATCCAAGTCAGGTGGGAAAACTCGAACCGGACTAAGACCGCGAAGTTCGGGCAGGTCTGGTTCTCAGAGAACTGGACCCGCTCATCTACTGATACAAAAGGATAGGTGCTTATATGCTATATATAGCATTTTGGTCCAGCCAGATTGTAGAGGGTCTTGGTGGGCTGTATGATCCAGTCACACAGGAATGTTGGCCAAAGGTCAGGAGGATGTGAAAGAATTATATGTGAGGTTATGTGTGGACTGTGAGAGGGGATGTAATTAGATGATATGGAAACTATGAAGGTTTTGTGTGTGGTTCTGGAATCTGATAAGCTTGCAACAAATCTTGTATCCTTAATTGGATAGAAGATTTGTTACTGACACCATTCTGCTCTGGCATGTATGCATTGGTTAGCTGGTGCTCAATACAATACTTCTTTAGGAATGACTAACAATCAATTCACTTGCATAAAACATTGACTTTGCATCCGGATATGAATCCTCCTTATGAGACCTTTATTTTCATATGTTGCCTGCAAGGCTATCCACATGTGAAGTGCTGATATTTTCCCGTGAATTGTAAAACACATGTATTGCTCCACAGCTAGGCTTATGATCTCCATGGTTTCTACTTCATCAGGATCTGGATTGTCACCTAAATTATTCCACAGCTTTTGACGCTTCAGCTGTAAATTTATATGAAACTTCCATGAGGCATACCTCATAGTTTTACACTGCACAGTAGTACAGTAGACACTCAGCAGTGGTTATATCAGCGGTAAGGTAGGTAAAATAGTGATATTAGAGTTCACCTCTAAGGAGCAGCACTGTGACACTCAACACATTGAGCTGTGCAGTGTCACACATGCGCAGTGATGTCACCCTGCCAGGGTCACTGCTCTAGACAGGGCAGGAGCGTACTCCTCTCCAACAATAACAACTCCAGACCATGTTTAATAGCAACCTGTTATATATGATACATTTTTTAAAATAAAACAATAACCGTACTTTAGGTAACTTGTAAATACTGGGGAAATATATTTTTGCTTATTGAATCTTCTGTATTGTTTCTAAAAGTAGCATATAGTTTACTGAATTATTCTTTGTCCCGTATTACAACTGAGCCTGTAGACATAATCTGAGTGATAAACTCAGCCTCGCCCTGGGTGAAGAATGTGATCCCACTGGTATCTGAGTGTCAGAGTTCACTTTCATTTCATTATTCTGCTGTGAGCCATGGCGTCTGCTGATCTGAGACAGGAGCTGGTCTGTTCCATCTGCCTGAGCATTTATACAGATCCTGTAACCCTGATATGTGGGCACAACTTCTGCCAGGCCTGTATTGATCGTGTGCTGGATACACAGGAGGGGTCTGGAGTTTATACCTGTCCTGACTGCAGAGTAGAATGTCAGAAGCATCCTGCACTGATACGGAACATTCCTCTGTGTAACATAGTGGGGAAATTCCTGTCTACTCGGCCAGATCAGGAGGAGACTGGGATCTTCTGCACTTACTGTGTGGACTCTCCTGTACCTGCTGCTAAATCCTGTCTGCATTGTGAGGCTTCTCTGTGTGATAAACACCTGAGAGTACACAGCAAGTCAGCAAAACACGTCTTATCTGATCCAAATACTTCCCTGGGGAACAGGAAATGCTCCATCCATAAGAAGATCCTGGAGTATTACTGCATTGAGGACGCTGCCTGTATCTGTGTGTCCTGCTGTCAGATTGGGGAACACAAAGGACATCAGGTGGAGTCGCTGAATGAGGCCTCTAAGAAGAATAAGAAGAAGCTGAGAAATGTTCTGCAGAAACTGACCACAAAGAGAGCGGAGACTGAGAAAAGAGTCCAGAGTCTGCAGGAGCGCAGAAGAGAAGATCAGGGAAAAGCAGCTGGTGTAACAGAGAGAGTCACTGCCCTGTTTAGAGACATCAGGAGACAGCTGGAAGACCTGGAGAAGAGAGTCCTGAGTGAGATCTCCAGGCAGGAACAGCGCGTTTCACTCTCAGTCTCTGATCTGATCCAGCAGCTGGAAATAAAGAAGGACGAGCTGTCCAGGAAGATGCGTCACATTGAGGAGCTGTGTAACATGTGTGACCCAGTGACTGTCTTACAGGAACCAGACACAGGTGACTTGTGTGATACTGAGGACACAGAGAGACATGATAACCAGGTCCATGGTGCAGGAGATCTGGATGTGGGTCTCATCTCAGGGACATTATACAGAGGGTTATCTGATATAATAACAGGTATAAATGCAGGGATCTATGTGCAGGAAGCTACAGACATATTACTGGATATAAACACAGCTGGTAATAATATAGAGATCCCAGGTGACAGGAAAACTGCATCCAAGACATATATAAACCAAAAATATGTAGAAACACCAGAGAGATTTCAGTGTCCTCAGGTAATAAGCACCAGGGGATTCTCCTCAGGGCGACATTACTGGGAAGTGGATGTTAGTAACTCAGTGTCATGGATGGTGGGGATGTGTTATCCCAGTTTAGACAGGAGAGGAGATAAGGCATACATTGGTGATAATAACAAGTCCTGGAGTTTGTGGGGGAAGAATAATCAATATTTAGTAAGACATGAAAGTATAGTGAAATGGGCAACTAACAATATCCCTGTGACAGAGTGAGGATATACCTGGATTATGGGGCAGGACAGCTGTCCTTTTATTCTCTGTGTGACTCCATCAGACACCTACACACGGTCACTGCAACTTTTACTGAGCCCCTACGTGCAGCATTATGTGTATGGGATGGCTGTATAACTATATCTGGGGAAGTCAGGAGATGGGAAAAATGACCTTAAGGAATCAGCCCAGAGACTGGTGACATCACAGGAGAGATAGTTGTTTGGTGGAACATTTAGCCAATAGAATGCTGCAGTGGGTGGAGCTACAGCAAGCCCCTCCTGTGTTGTGTAACCAGTGGGTAAATTTACCTCAGACCCCCCTCCAACATGGAACTCCGATATTGTGTGGCCATACACTATGAAATATCTCAGTGTATGGCCATGATATCTGATGGGTTTCAGGCTGTCAGACATTTTATACCCAGCATAAGGAGCCATTTTTGGTGGTTTTTAAATTGCTACAGGTCACCATTGGTTACATCTGTAAACCACACAATATGTTGTCTCGTGATTTGACGGGTGAAAACCCAAAGCCACTGGTTGGTGTGCGGCAATGCCACCTAAATCGCATACGGTTTAGCTCAACCACATGCAAAACCTCCACATTTGGTTTTGAAAAAACCCCCCTTGCACCTCTGCTCTTTATGGAGCAGGGCTACTAAATGATTGGTCCTCTGCACCTATAGATGCCCAGTATAATGCTGGAATGCACTCCATTACTGCTTGTGCCCTTTTCCCAGTGGGTACCAGTGTAACAATGTCCAAATATAGGGCCAAATGCAATAGGGTGAGAGTATAGAAAATGTGAGAGTATTGCAGTAACCTCTCACACTATGTATACATGCCCAATGTAGTAGAGTCCGAGAACATGGAAAATCCGCGTATTATAGTGATTACCACCTGCTTTCTCTATTGCTGATTATCTAGGATTATATGTATTTATGTATTATATACAGTATGTGACTACATCACTTAGGGCTCTATTTACTACAGTGCGCATATTGAATGCAGATTGTAGCGTGATATTAACGACTGAATTCGCATTGCGAATTCAGGCAATATCACAGGGATTTACTACAAATCCCTTGCAAAACTAGTTTTGAGCAATAGTTAGCATGTCATATAGCATATTGATTGATAACTCTTAGAGGCAATTCACAGCCTCCTTCACTGTATACCTACTAGCCAGAGTACTAAAAATAATATTTTAAAGCATATCCAATAAAAATGTATATATTTTATGTATTAAAAGGGGTTTGAGTGCACCCGCACTTAAATTGATTCCTATCTTTCTTTTTTGATACAAATATACTAATTTTTTAATCAATGGGTAGCACCTACATGCAATAAGCACCTATGGTTTAATTATACACTGAAATCCATATGGGTAGCTAAAAGATTGCCCCTACTTGTATAAGATATGTACTATAGATAGCCTGGTGAGGGATCTTTCTTGACATTCTGTAATAGCTTTGATCTGACCGTGTGTATGCACCATTACTGTGTGTTATATAAATGCAGATGTATCATTTGTGTTATCAGCTTCCTGCTGACTCTGCTTCCTCCCAGCAATAACGGGAGGATGGAGATAATGATACGGAATGAGTGTATCCGCTACCACTGACTATAATAATGTGATGTATCTGTGATCAGTGATATATGGAGATAATAATGTATAATGAGTGTATCCGCTACCACTGACTATAATAATGTGATGTATCTGTGATCAGTGTTATATGGAGATAATAATGTATAATGAGTGTATCCGCTACCACTGACTATAATAATGTGATGTATCTGTGATCAGTGTTATATGGAGATATGATGTATAATGAGTGTATCCGCTACCACTGACTATAATAATGTGATGTATCTGTGATCAGTGTTATATGGAGATAATGATGTATAATGAGTGTATCCGCTACCACTGACTATAATAATGTGATGTATCTGTGATCAGTGTTATATGGAGATAATGATGTATAATGAGTGTATCCGCTACCACTGACTATAATAATATGATGTATCTGTGATCAGTGTTATATGGAGATAATGATGTATAATGAGTGTATCCGCTACCACTGACTATAATAATGTGATGTATCTGTGATCAGTGTTATATGGAGATAATGATGTATAATGAGTGTATCCACTACCACTGACTATAATAATGTGATGTATCTGTGATCAGTGTTATATGGAGATAATGACGTATAATGAGTGTATCCACAACCACTGACTATAATAATGTGATGTATCTGTGATCAGTGTTATATGGAGATAATGATGTATAATGAGAGTATCCGCTACCACTGACTATAATAATGTGATGTATCTGTGATCAGTGTTATATGGATATAATGATGTATAATGAGTGTATCCGCTACCACTGACTATAATAATGTGATGTATCTGTGATCAGAGTTATATGGAGATAATGATGTATAATGAGAGTATCCGCTACCACTGACTATAATATTGTGATGTATCTGTGATCAGTGTTATATGGATATAATGATGTATAATGAGTGTATCCGCTACCACTGACTATAATAATGTGATGTATCTGTGATCAGAGTTATATGGAGATAATGACGTATAATGAGTGTATCCATTACCACTTAATAAAATAATGTGATGTATCTGTGATCAGTGTTATATAGAGAT
This sequence comes from Taudactylus pleione, assembly GCA_031769625.1. Taxonomy (NCBI): domain Eukaryota; kingdom Metazoa; phylum Chordata; class Amphibia; order Anura; family Myobatrachidae; genus Taudactylus; species Taudactylus pleione. Next base: position 621,706 of record JAUIMM010001326.1, on the reverse strand, counting down.
TTCTTTCTCCGGTGAGCACTAAGTCATACACAGTCCCATCTTTCCACGACATTAGTACTTTGTTAGTAGCCGTCGGGCCATGGAAAGCTGAACCTTTTTATTTGCCATCTCTGTGCCTCGTGTTCCTTGCAGGCCAGAAGGAAAAGCAATCTAGAGGGGAGGGGCAGACAGGGGTGACAGATATTCTAACCAAATGTTGGGATTTTCATAAAGATCAGGATAGATCAGGGCTGGCATGTGCTTTATGCTGATTACAGATTGGTCGTGGATATAGGAAATAGGAGATTGTTTCTGTAACTTCCACAAATTGTGTAAATAAATCATAATTTTCGATAAGAAACAATGTAACTGTTCTGGGCCATCAACTGAACTAATATATACATAAATAGGGCTAATTATTCTATAAATGTTGCTAAAACACTCAAAATGACATTCACTCCCATTACTCACCCACCACAGAAGTCATCAGACCTGTCTGTCGGTCTCCAGCTGAATTGCACTAGTCCTGGGATTTACATAACAGAGGCAGTAAATTATTAAGCTTATTTCTCGACATATTGATAACTATTAACATTTTATAACATTTTTAAAACAAAAAAAACATACAAATGTTTTTCTATTTTTTTATTTGACTCTATATAGCAAGGGGGTCAACATACCGCTATGGCCTGGGGTAAAACTTCTGTGTATCATGATATGGAATCTTCAGATCTGGTTGCAGTACCACTTGCTCACCAGGGGGTGCTGCTGTATTGGTGTGTCTGCCAGCCAGGGAACAATTATATCTGTGATTTGTGCCCATCTAATGAGCTGCACCTGTGCCCACCTGTGAAATTTCCTGCCCCTAGCAAACAGCCTGCATAACGGTGGGTTTTGTTCTGATCGAAATTAAATAGTACACACATGTGACCATTTGAGTGAGTACAAATGAACACACTTTATTTACAAGTAACAAGCAAACATAAAAAGTATTCAGTGTACTCAACTTTTGTGTAGATATTCAGATGACACCAGTAGTTCATCATCTTCAACATAAGATGTACTTCATCTTCATCTGGGGAGCCCTCGTTTCACAACACCCATATAGTTCAATATACATTGCAGGCACCCTACTGCAGTCTCAGGTCCATACATGAGCCAAAGAGCCTTTGTGTATATCCTGATTTGTATACCCTAGTATGGAGTGGTGGCCTTCCAGATATTAAGCCCATATTAGTTACATACTGGGTACCAAGCACTGATTGGTACAACATAGCATGGACCATTCTTACCTCTAGCACATGCTCTGTAAGCACTAACATATACTCCCAGACAAAGAAATACAGTAATGACTGGAGATAAACTTTCACAGCTCCTTTGTGTAGAATAACCCAGTAACCCATAATGCTTAGCGTCTCTACACATCTTACATTCTATTGGAATGTGGCTATCTACTGATAACACCATATAAGCTCTGGATGGCTCATTATACATCTCTGATAGTGACAGGTACAAGTTGAGCCCCTCAATTTATGTCTTGTTTGACCTCAAAAGGTTATCTGACCAGTCTATGCATAGACTGCATGAATACAATATCCTTTTCAAACCTCAATGGGGCCTAGCACAGGGTATATGTGTTACAACTTATATGCCTATGTAGAAATTAATTATTTAACTTCATTGAACCAATCTTGTCAGAAGCTCAGGTCTGGTTCCCTTTGCTTTAAATTTTGCCTTCTAACCTCCTGTTTCATTATTTCCAGCACTCTGTTCCTATCAGTAAACTGCATTCCAGCTGCAATACCTGTAACATACTTGCCAACTCTCCCTCATTGTCAGGGAGACTCCTTGAAATAGCAGCAATCTATTTCCCCGAAGAGTCTAGCAATCTCCCTGATTGCACCTTACGCCCATTATAATGCTGTTATATTAATAAAAAACAGAGATATATACATTCAAATGGGATCATTAATATCATTTCCCTGCATTGGGTATAAGGCACAATGATCCCTATGGCTACATGTATTTTCTGATAAGTGTCAGTGTATTTTCATCAACAAGTAGATCTTACTGACTGCTTTGGGGCTCATTTACATTAGGATGTAAGTCTGTTTTATGACACGCCTCTCTGATGTAGCAGTACACACCCATCACATCTATGACACACCTCTCAGATGTAGCAGTACACGCCCATCACATGTATGACATGCCTCTCAGATGTAGCAGTACACGCCCATCACATGTATGACATGCCTCTCAGATGTAGCAGTACACGCCCATCACATGTATGACACGCCCCCAGATGTAGCAGTACACACCCACTTTACCGCCGTGCTCATAGGGGTTGCTTCCACAATCTCCCTGAAATGCTTTCTCAAAAGTAGGCAAGTGTGACCTGTAAGTGCTGATCTCTACATTCAGGGTTAGGTGTCCTCTGTTGCAATTCTCACATTTCCATTGCACTAGGTATCATATGATGTTATGGTGTTCGTTGCTGCCCTACAAACTATACATTTGTGCCCTCCTTCCCATATTTTATAACGGGACAGTGTGTGTCAAAGGAAGGGGCGTGGCCACACAATAGTACCCCCAATTCAAATTATGCCATACAGTAGCGCAATCTTATTCACATTACAATGCACCTAGTGCCCCTGATTCACATTACACCACATAGCAGTGTCCCTTATTCACATTACGACACAAAATAGTGCCCCTTATACAGATAATGCCACACAGTAGTAGTGCCCCTTACACATAATGCCCACAGTAGTAGTACCCTTATATACATAATGCCACAGTGATAGCGTCCTTTATACACATAATTCCCACAGTAGTGGCCCTTATACGCATAATGCAGGGACGTGGAGGCAGGGGAGGCAGAGCCTCCCTAGTCATACTCCTGAGGTTTGATATAAAAATTATAAGAATAATACAAAGAAGATATTTATAAATTATAAACATCTTCTTTGTTTATTGTAATCATTTTTATAGTTAACACTCACCAGATTACACACACTGGGGAGCCGGAGTAAGCTCCGGCCTCCGGCTGCAGGGAAGAAGCTGGTAGGTGTCCCCTGTCAACAAATCCCAGTAGGCACCCAGCAAATGCAGGATTAGGTGGCAGTGCCTCTCCAGCCCCAACGCCTTACTGCATCACACCAGTCCTGGCCCTGCTACAGCACTGCTTGTTACAGCATTATTTGTAGCCACTCCAGTTCCTGTTATATTATCTGTTTTGCAGAACCTGGACTACCTGTTATTATTCATGTCCCATGGAATTGTTACAGCATTTACCTCAGCTTTGCCTTCAATTACCTGTCCTATCAGTGTTCATCTTCAGTTCTCACCCTGTTGTGGTCCTGGTTCCCAGCCACTGCCACATAAAGATTCCCTCACGTCAACACTCAATCTGGCCTAATTACATATTGAATGAGAAGTCTGAGAATGAACAAACCATGTGACCCTGTGTGTGCATGAACCGGCTTTCCAGGTCACACACTACAACACCCTCCAGGAAAGGCCTGGCACAGTGGTGAGGTGAGGTAAGCCTTTCCTTGTCTATTAGACTAACACTCTAACCTTATCATACATACAAGAAGCATGGTGGCACAGTGGTGAGGTAAGCCTTTCCTTGTCTATTAGACTAACACTCTAACCTTATCATACATACAAGAAGCATGGTGGCACAGTGGTGAGGTAAGCCTTTCCTTGTCTATTAGACTAACACTCTAACCTTATCATACATACAAGAAGCATGGTGGCACAGTGGTGAGGTGAGGTAAGCCTTTCCTTGTCTATTAGACTAACACTCTAACCTTATCATACATACAAGAAGCATGGTGGCACAGTGGTGAGGTAAGCCTTTCCTTGTCTATTAGACTAACACTCTAACCTTATCATACATACAAGAAGCATGGTGGCACAGTGGTGAGGTGAGGTAAGCCTTTCTTTGTCTAGTAGACTAACACTCTAACCTTATTATTATACATCCAAGAAGCATGGTGGCACAGTGGTGAGGTAAGCCTTTCCTTGTCTATTAGACTAACACTCTAACTTTATTATTATACATACAAGAAGCATGGTGGCACAGTGGTGAGGTAAGCCTTTTCTTGTCTATTAGACTAACACTCTAACCTTATCATACATACAAGAAGCATGGTGGCACAGTGGTGAGGTAAGCCTTTCCTTGTCTATTAGACTAACACTCTAACCTTATCATACATACAAGAAACATGGTGGCACAGTGGTGAGGTAAGCCTTTCCTTGTCTATTAGACTAACACTCTAACTTTATTATTATACATACAAGAAGCATGGTGGCACAGTGGTGAGGTAAGCCTTTCCTTGTCTATTAGACTAACACTCTAACCTTATCATACATACAAGAAGCATGGTGGCACAGTGGTGAGGTAAGCCTTTCCTTGTCTATTAGACTAACACTCTAACCTTATCATACATACAAGAAGCATGGTGGCACAGTGGTGAGGTGAGGTAAGCCTTTCCTTGTCTAGTAGACTAACACTCTAACCTTATTATTATACATCCAAGAAGCATGGTGGCACAGTGGTGAGGTAAGCCTTTCCTTGTCTATTAGACTAACACTCTAACTTTATTATTATACATACAAGAAGCATGGTGGCACAGTGGTGAGGTAAGCCTTTTCTTGTCTATTAGACTAACACTCTAACCTTATCATACATACAAGAAGCATGGTGGCACAGTGGTGAGGTAAGCCTTTCCTTGTCTATTAGACTAACACTCTAACCTTATCATACATACAAGAAACATGGTGGCACAGTGGTGAGGTAAGCCTTTCCTTGTCTATTAGACTAACACTCTAACCTTATCATACATACAAGAAGCATGGTGGCACAGTGGTGAGGTAAGCCTTTCCTTGTCTATTAGACTAACACTATAACTTTATCATACATACAAGAAACATGGTGGCACAGTGGTGAGGTAAGCCTTTCCTTGTCTATTAGACTAACACTCTAACCTTATCATACATACAAGAAGCATGGTGGCACAGTGGTGAGGTAAGCCTTTCCTTGTCTATTAGACTAACACTCTAACCTTATCATACATACAAGAAGCATGGTGGCACAGTGGCGAGGTAAGCCTTTCATTGTCTATTAGACTAACACTCTAACCTTATTATTATACATACAAGAAGCATGGTTGCACAGTGGTGAGGTAAGCCTTTCATTGTCTATTAGACTAACACTCTAACCTTATTATTATACATCCAAGAAGCATGGTGGCACAGTGGTGAGGTAAGCCTTTCCTTGTCTATTAGACTAACACTCTAACCTTATTATTATTATACATACAAGAAGCATGGTGGCACAGTGGTGAAGTAAGCCTTTTCTTGTCTATTAGACTAACACTCTAACCTTATCATACATACAAGAAGCATGGTGGCACAGTGGTGAGGTAAGCCTTTCCTTGTCTATTAGACTAACACTCTAACCTTATCATACATACAAGAAGCATGGTGGCACAGTGGTGAGGTAAGCCTTTCCTTGTCTATTAGACTAACACTCTAACCTTATCATACATACAAGAAGCATGGTGGCACAGTGGTGAGGTAAGCCTTTCCTTGTCTATTAGACTAACACTCTAACCTTATCATACATACAAGAAGCATGGTGGCACAGTGGTGCGGTAAGCCTTTCCTTGTCTATTAGACTAACACTATAACTTTATCATACATACAAGAAGCATGGTGGCACAGTGGTGAGGTAAGCCTTTCATTGTCTATTAGACTAACACTCTAACCTTATTATTATACATACAAGAAGCATGGTGGCACAGTGGTGAGGTAAGCTTTTCCTTGTCTATTAGACTAACACTCTAACCTTATTATTATTATACATACAAGAAGCATGGTGGCACAGTGGTGAAGTAAGCCTTTTCTTGTCTATTAGACTAACACTCTAACCTTATCATACATACAAGAAGCATGGTGGCACAGTGGTGAGGTAAGCCTTTCCTTGTCTATTAGACTAACACTCTAACCTTATCATACATACAAGAAGCATGGTGGCACAGTGGTGAGGTAAGCCTTTCCTTGTCTATTAGACTAACACTCTAACCTTATCATACATACAAGAAGCATGGTGGCACAGTGGTGAGGTAAGCCTTTCCTTGTCTATTAGACTAACACTCTAACCTTATCATACATACAAGAAGCATGGTGGCACAGTGGTGCGGTAAGCCTTTCCTTGTCTATTAGACTAACACTATAACTTTATCATACATACAAGAAGCATGGTGGCACAGTGGTGAGGTAAGCCTTTCATTGTCTATTAGACTAACACTCTAACCTTATTATTATACATACAAGAAGCATGGTGGCACAGTGGTGAGGTAAGCTTTTCCTTGTCTATTAGACTAACACTCTAACCTTATCATACATACAAGAAGCATGGTGGCACAGTGGTGAGGTGAGGTAAGCCTTTCCTTGTCTAGTAGACTAACACTCTAACCTTATTATTATACATACAAGAAGCATGGTGGCACAGTGGTGAGGTAAGCCTTTTCTTGTCTATTAGACTAACACTCTAACCTTATCATACATAGAAGAAGCATGGTGGCACAGTGGTGAGGTAAGCCTTTTCTTGTCTATTAGACTAACACTCTAACCTTATCATACATACAAGAAGCATGGTGGCACAGTGGTGAGGTAAACCTTTCCTTGTCTACTAGACTAACACTCTAACCTTATTATTATACATACAAGAAGCATGGTGGCACAGTGGTGAGGTAAGCCTGTCCTTGTCTATTAGACTAACACTCTAACCTTATTATTATACATACAAGAAGCATGGTGGCACAGTGGTGAGGTGAGGTAAGCCTTTCCTTGTCTATTAGACTAACACTCTAACCTTATTATTATACATACAAGAAGCATGGTGGCACAGTGTGGTGAGTTAAGCCTGTCTTTGTTTATTAGACTAAAACTCTAACCCTATTATACATACAAGAAGCATGGTGACACAGTGGATAACAATGCTGCCTCACTGCTGTTTCCTTCAACTCACCAAAGTCACACTGGAAGATTAATTAGCTGATGGCTAATATGCACCCTAGTGTTGCTTGTGTGTGTTAGGGTATTTAGGTAGTGACTGACGTGAATAACAATAATTCTCTGTACAGCGCAAATATATATATATATATATATATACATACTGTAACATATCAATTATCATACATGTTAATATACGTAATATTCTTCTCATTTGAGTCCCATCAAGTTGCAAAATGGCTGCTACCAGCTAATGTACCTATGAATATGGTCCCATAGAGATGTATGTATGATTCATCCATTGCGTACCTGTTCCCTTAGCTCACTAACTTGTTTATAAGCAAAAGACCACTGGAAAATGACAGAAAACTTTGTGGACCTTGCCTGACTAGTGACACTTAGGGGCCTCATTCAGAGTTGGAAGCAATGTACACGCAGGCTGCATTTTGTTGTTTGTTAGCGTATATGAATATTTTTTTTATTCCAAGCAGCTTGCACTTACTGCCCTATGCACCAAGGGACTGGGATGGAGGTTGTATGGAGCATGTAGGTGCGGCCAAAGGACCTGCTTCAGACCCGCTCACGAGCGCATGGCGCTCCCAAGCGGGTCGATGGTGGGCCAGTGCACATGCACGTCACGCACTAGGAGCATGCGCGAGCCCCGTGGCGAGTGAGAACTTCACTCGCTCCAGGGCTCATAACAAAATGGGGAGGCTGTTGATGTTGATCGACAGCTCGCCCCATTTTGTAGGCGGGTAGGGGGGTGGCTGAACAAACGGAGGCATTCCCGAAGGAACGCCTGCCATTTGTGGGCATCCCTACTGACATCACCAGTGATGACTTCCTGCTCTATTTGAGCAGGAAGTCCACTCGGGCTTGCGGGAGCCGAGACCCTACCACAGGGTCTCGCCCAAGCCCGATGGTCACGATAATCGCGACCATCTCCAGGCCGCTCTCACAAGCTGTGGGTGGTCACCCACAGCTTTGCGAGTGGGCTGGAGGAAGAATACAAATAAAAAAAGAAACGCCCATGAGACCTGCGAGCGGGTCTGAGTCAGGCCCAAAGTACTGTAAGGTCATGTTGATGTGAACTGCGGCCAAGATGGACACCTAAAAGATACATACAGTATGTGCCTATAGCTACTTGATGATGGCCAAATGAGTCTAAGACAGAACCATTAATTCAGATCAAGATAAACTGCTGCCACTGTGATTTAAAAGCCAAAATACAGAGTACTGACTACACTCCGATATCTGCTGTGGTCCCCATAGATCTATCCTGGGAATAATTCATATTTCAGGTACCCCCTAAAAATTGGTGTTTACAAGGGAAATCCCACAAATACTCTCTAATAAATATGCTCCTTAGGGTTTGGTTAAGGAAAAGTGTAGGAAACAGATAAGTAAATGTCCTCTAACGTATGGCAATTTCCTGTCTTCCTTTAATGCAGACGGCACCTATATACAGCAATTATTGTGCTTGCTTATTAGAATAAACTAAGCAATTATTTGTATGTACTGTCCCTTCAAAGATAATTAAACGTTTGTCCTACATTTTAAAGGAAACTCCTATAATATCTGAGGAAGGTACACTGTATACAAATATATAACTGGATAAATTGCAGTGTTACAATGTAATGAGACTTAATATAAGGTCCTGCTCATTATCGTCATATTTTACATCTATTAAAATCCTTCTTACACCAGCTACCTTGTATAACCATATTGTCGAAGTCAGATGATTGGCTGAGACCAATCTTACTAATTAATATCTAGCGACGCTATTGTGCGACTCCTGATAGTGGGAGTCCGGCATGCTACTCCATGCGGGTGCGGATACGCACAACGCACATTAGCGAATACAATGCATACATACACGCACAATGCATACTAGCGAATTTACACAATTATCTCACACTCACACATGCACGCACTTATAAAAAGGTTCCCTAGCATTCCGTTTAATATTAGAGGTTTTGTTAGCTATTATGTTGTAAAATGTATGTGTATGATATTTAAGGTATAGAAGATAGTAGACACGTCATGTTTGGTACCATTCTAAATCCCTGTTTATTTGCAGATCACCGTTTCTATCGACGAAGGATTCGCATCTTGCATTCGCTAGTTATGGATTATAGGGAGTTATTGGTTAGAATGTATATCTTGGTATGCAGTGTTGTAGTCAGCTTAAACCTGTTCTTCGGTGGGAAAAGACACACAAAGAAACTGTTGGAAGGCTGATCCATACCCCTGATGTCACCGTATGAACTAACCTATGACCTGCATCGTACCAGAATGACCAGAAGCAAGAACCAATGAAGATCTGCCAGCTTGTCTCTTTTGTTATCACTGTAAACTGTAAGGTATATAGACATGTGTACTGAATCCAACAAGGTTCATACTCTTTGTGACGGCAGACTTCAGGATTGATGGCTGATTTACTGGATCCAGTGCGCACGAGTATGTACCGGCTGTACCTTGTATTTTTACTTGCTTTTTACGCTAATTGTTTAGATCACAGCGTGTTATACTTTTTTTTTTGAATAATATAACTTTTTGTGCTTTGGAACCACAAACAGATTGGAAAACAATTATTTCTTAATAAGCGATATAGGGGTATCCATAATATAATAATAACATTAGTATCCAATTAGCCCCAAACATAGTTCAGGCGCAAATGGATAGTCGCGATCGGTGAAAAACGGGGATTATTTCCGTTTTTTGCCAATTTTTTTTTCACCCTATCTTAATATTTTGGTCGAAATAATAGGATAATTCTCCTGAAAACACATAGGACCGGCGATAAGCTTGCGGACCTATGTGTTTTCGCCATTTAGGTGGTGAAAAAATGACACTTATCGTTGATTACTTTTCGGGACACATCAGGTCCCGAAACATATCCGCGATAAGTACGGGCTTCGGGCAGCACTAATAGGATAACCTCACCGCGATCATTAATTGGATACCCCCCTTAAAGTGCTACAGTAACTAATCATCAGAGAAAAATTAAATAATAAAAAAACACAGAAAATGTATATGATACAAAATATATATTTTGTTTCACGGTATAGGAAATAGAGTGCACATGATTCTAGCAGTTCAATACAGAGATTAGTTATACCAATAATCTATATGATTGATGGATAACACCCTGTAATCAACAACTAGATACTAAATGAAGTGAGTGTGGATACAGGGCCTGATTCAGAGCCGGACGCTCGCTCTGAATCAGGGCGTCTTTTTTTTTTTTAATGGAGCGGCCTCCTGGCCACTCGCATTGCTGTGTGTTGCCACCCACAGCTAATGCGAGCGGCCAGGATGATGGTCGCATGGTCAAGACCATCGCGACCATCGGGCTTGCGACGAGACTCTTGTGGTAGGGTCTCGTGGCCGCAAACCTAACAGAGCCGAAAGCTCTCCCACTGACATCACTTGTGATGTCAGTGGGGCCGCCCCCAGACGGTAGGCATTCTCATGGGAATGCCTCAGTCTGGGCAGCCACCCACCTGGCCCACCCACCAAAGAGGGCGTGCTGTCACTCAACATTGACAGCACGCCCCCTTTTGTGCGAGACCCGGAGCGACGGATTGCCCGTCGATATCCGGGTCTCGCGCATGCGCATGACGGAGCCGCCTCCGTCGTGCGCATGCGCTCTGGGCCACCATCGACCTCGTTGTGAGCGCATAGTGCTTGTGACCGGGTCTGAATCAGGCCCACAGTCACATAGAACATTTTGGGTATCCATGCTGGTTTTCGAAACAATTTGTCTAAATGTAACAATCAGATAGTAATATTATGACACATGAAATCACTGCAATATACATTCTCTAATCTCTATGGCAGGGGTTCTCAAACTATTTTGCTCTGGGACCCCATCTGACAAAACATGTTTTTACAGGACCCCAGCAATTTACCGCCAAACAATGCACTTATATATAAGTAGCACACTTTTTTTTCAAGATATTGTGACTTTTCTCACCAAGCAAAATGAAATATGGAGAGAACATGACACTTTTCTTTTTTTCTAATAATTATTTATTTTGAATGGTCAGGCAATTATTCATCAAGAAAAAACATCAAGGCTGCGAGATCAACAGATCAATACAGACAAAATAATTGTAAAATAGCATGGTGTGTCTATTTGTAACAACATGACACTTCAAAAACTAAAACATATTTATATAATAATATTTTTTTTTTATTTCTTTGTTAATGAGATGGGTGAGCTTGCAGTGTTGAACACAAATCCTTGAAACGGGGCTTTGTGTGACTCAGATAAAGGCGAATGTCATCTTCAACAGCAAGACGGGATCTGTACTTATTTTTCAGTAAAGTCAAAGCTGAAAATCCAGCTTCACAAAGGTAAGTAGACGTGAAGGGCATCAGCACCTTTAGTGCAGCTGATGACAGCTCTGGGTATTCCTGTTGAATCGATATCCAGAACCTTGCAAGAGGTTGTTCAGAGTATCTCAGCTTCAATGTCTCATCACAGGAGAGGTCAATAAATTTTTCATCCAGTGAAAGTGGCAAACAAACACTTGCAGCTGCTTCAGCATTGAATGGATTCCTAATCCACCCTTCTGCTTTTCCATCCTTCTCAGGAAAGTACTGACGAAATTGCTGTTTAAGGCTCTCCAAATGGCTGATAATGATAGGTTGCAAATTATGTTTTGGAAGATCATTGTCATGCAAAAAATCATCCAACAAAGGAAATGCTTCAAAATTGCCACTTTCCACACGAGTGTACCACAAGGACAGCTTCTTGATCCAACTTTCAACCTTGTCAGTGGATGAAAAAACTGTCATTTCTTGTCCTTGGAGGGAGGTATTTAGCGCATTTAACCGTTCAAAAATGTCTGCTAGGTAAGCTAGCATAGCAAGCCACTTGGCATCTAAAAAATTTTCAGCCAGCAGGGAATCTCTGTCTGAAAGAAAGAAATGTACTTCCTCCCTAAGCTCAAACAAACGGTTGACCACCTTTCCCCATGATAACCAGCGTACTTCTGTGTGATAAATTAAATCATGGTGCTCAGCTCCCATCTCCTCACACAAAACTCTAAACAGACGTGCACTTGTTGAACTGCTCTTAATGAAGTTGACTGTACGTGCAGCTTCATCTAGAACTGTTTTAGAGCAGGTGGCATTATTTTTGCAACTAGGGCTTGCCGATGTATAATGCAGTGAGTCCAGGCTGCTTCTGGTGCAACAGCTTGCACTCTGGTCACTAACTCGCTGGTGTCCAGTGATTGCCCGAGCACCATCGCTGCAAATTCCAACACAGCGCAGCCATTCCAAGCCAGAATCAGTGACAAAAGCATCCAAAAGTGAAAAAAGTTGTTCCCCGGTAGCACGTTGTGGTAGTGGCTGGCAGAACAGAAATTCCTCAATTAGTTCTTCGTCATTCTCAAATTTTATGTAGGTCAGCATCTGAGCAGCCCCAGACACATCTGTCGTTTCATCAATTTGAATGGCAAAAAAAGCACTTTGTTTAATTTTGGTGGTGACTTGCTCTGTCACATCTCCTGCCATGCTGTGAATCCGCCTAGCAATAGTGTCATTGGACAGGGGGTTCAAATCAAGCTGAGTAGCAGCACTTTGCCCAAGCATAATAGAAACCATTTCTTTGGCACAAGGTAGAAAAAAGCTTTCTCCAATGTTGTGCGGTTTACCCATTTTGGCTATCCAGTATGACACCACAAATGAGGCCTCAAGTGATTTCTCATTAACTGCAGCTCTGCTGTTTTTAGCACAGTTTTTTGGCCACGTAGTTCCCTTAATTTCCTTTTAAAATAATCAAGCGGTTTGGTTTGCGGAGAACTGTGTTTTGTCTGTAGGTGCCTGATCATTTTGGATGGTTTTAAGCTCTCTTTAGCAAGAACTTCGCCACACACCACACACTGTGGACGTGGTGTTTCCTCCGAGCCAGCCCAAGTAAAATCATATTCCAAATATTTTGGATCATATTTCCGGTTTCTTGCCTTTTTATTACTATTTGAATCTTCGCTGGCAGCACATCTTTTGCTGCTACTGGCAACCAACTCGCCATCATTGCTCTGCTTTCTGCCAGTCTTTTGAAGAAAACGGTCCATTTCACTCACTGGTGTGCAACTGGCGAAGAAAAAACTGGATTTAATGCTCTTTATTTCACTGGTTCTTTTTTTGTGCCGTCTCATCCCCACCCATGTCCATCGTCTTCCTTATAAGAATGATGGGTGGGGGTGATGAATGCACATCATCATCCTGATATATTTTTATATATATATTTTATGCTTCCTTATACGAGGGTGGTTTAATAAATAAGTTAACCTTTCATTGCGTAAATTCATTCAACTCGTTCATATATGTATAATCAATAGTATGGCCTTGGTACAGATTCTTTTTCCACATAGTCCCCATACTTGTCTAAGAATTTGTTCCAGTGGTACCAAGGCATCTATCCCGGTATAGAAGAAATCAGTGTAAAACGCCTGAAACCAGGACATGACTTTGGTTGCAACGTGCCTTCCACCCAGGTGCTTCTTCAATGGTCCAAAGACATGGATATCACTGGGTGCAAGGTCAGGGCTATAGGGAGAATGGTCCAGTAATTCCCAATGGCAGCATTGCTCATCTTTAACGTTTGTCCTGCCATTATCAAAGGTGATGCACCAAACCCATACCTGTTTCCGTGACATGACGTTATCACAGTACATAAGTTGGAGATGAGTTTCAGCTGCTGATGTGACCTTTGGACGCAGAAAGATGATCACACTATGCACCTCAATGTTTGACCATGTTTCCTCCAGCCCCAAAATCTTACAACTAATGTCTGGAACAGTATTATTGATATGAGGTGCAGTGTAATGGCCATGAAGGGAAACAGTGGCCTACCTGCTCTGGCCTGGTGGTAAATTAGAATGAAATAGTGAACATTACACATGTGAGAGGTCTTGTTACCTAACTTATTGTACCACCCTTGTGTAGTTTTATGGCATACAAATATATAAGAAAGATAATGGACAAGGGGGGATGAGGCAATAAATGTATGTGCACATCACCCCCCATTGCCCATCATCTTCCTTACATATATTTATGTCCATTATCTTTCTTATATAATGGCATACAAATATATAAGAAGGATGATGGACAAGTTTATGCCTCATAATCCCCCTCCTATTTTATGACATTATGAGGTACATGTATTAACTGGCAATATGGGGAAGAAGTGGTTGCCCTATCACCATAGCAGGGACAGCACTGTCCCTGGCGGAAGGGGCTGGTGGCTCCAGGGGCTGCACATGGGATCTCGCGATGCTTGCAAGATCCTGTGCATGCCCATTGGAGCCAGCCAGGAGTGAGACACAGAGCACTAAGCTGATACGCTGTGTACTCAGGCAGGAATCACTGGAGGGAGTTTTCACTCCCCCACTCTGGCAGATGAGATGTTCTTGCATCTCATTGTTAGTGCTTTCTGCTTTGCCTCGGTAATGAGGCAAAGCAGGAAGAGTTATAGCAGTACGATCCGTGCCGCTATAATAAATCTGCCCATATATACCTTATATATTTTTAAGACCATCATATTTCTTAAATGCTTGTATGCCATAAAAATATATAAGAAAGATGATGGCCATAAAAATATATAAAATGATGGGCATGGGGGTGATGTGTATAAAATGTATGCACATTACCCCTCCTTGCCCATCATCTTCCTTATTTATGGCATAAAAATATGTTGGACATGAGAAGATGGACAATGGGAGTAATGTGCATACATTTTATGTTCTCCATTTTACTTACAATGAAATAAATGTTCTTGCTGTTTAATATTTAAAGCTGCCACTAGCTGGGGCAGCACAGAAACAGCTCTTGTCCCTACTACTACTACTGTAACGCAGAGTCAGACTGCGCAGCAGCTCCTTTCACTCTGACGGACACGGGGTGATGTCATGATGCTCGGGCATCGTGACACATATGCATTTCAATCACCGCGAAGGAAGGAGGAGCCGGCGGAGGACTGCCGGTACAAACGCCGCTGCGCATCATCATGGCAGCGTAAGCCCAGGACTTGGGACCGGTATTTAACTCTAGTGAGTTGCAACCCCATGATGAGATGAGCGTGACCCACTCTGGGGTCGCGACTCACAGTTTGAGAAACGCTGCTCTATGGTATTGAATACACAACAAACCTCACTACAGGTTTTTTACATATAAGGTTTAAAACAGAATAAAAATATTTCACATTTTGGAAGTTGTTTTATTTAAAATGATTAAAAGTTATATTTGATGAATTTATAGAATGATGTGATAGGTGCTCCATACAGCTATCCTTTTCTTTATACCAGATATAAAACTATAGTGAGTAGCACCCCTCCTATTGGGAAGCAGCTGGGAAGCCGGTGGTCGCAATGCCGACCGCCGGCTTCCCGACTGCTTAAACCCAGCAAGGTACAAACGACAGGCATCGAGATCTCGACGCCTGTTATTAGACCTATGCCAGGAGCCCAACACCTGGCTTACCAATCGAAGGTAAGCCGGGCGCCGGGAGCAGACAGCCGCGGGGGGGGGGAGGTTAGGGGCTCCCGGGGGGGGATTTAGGGTTAGGCACCCCCCCGGGAGGTTAGGGTTAGGCTAGGGAAAGGGGGAGTTAGGGTTAGGCACCCCACCGGGAGCCTTAGGGTTAGGCTGCGGGGAAGGGGGGTTAGTGTTAGGCACTTGGGGGGGAGGCTAGGGTTATGCACCCCAAATGGAGGTTTAGGGTTAAAGGGGGTAATTAGGTAGTTATATTTGCCCTAAGGACAATTGGGATTTCCTCCTCTGTCGGGCTGACGCTGTCGGGATTAGAACCACTGGCCATGCGGTGTATGATACTAATTCCCTCCTATTCGCAATAAGGAAATTAGAAATACATTTTTTTGGAGGGTATATCACAGACTGGTGCAGTTGCTTTCTTTATCTCATTCAGCCACAGATATTGCAAATCCCATCACACGCAGTGGGCTCTCATGCTGTGTATACAATCACTATGGCTAATTTATGCACGCCCAAGCAACGGCATTCATATGGACAGACACGCCTGCGTTCTTCTGACCACTCCCCCATCACCGTCCCCAAATGTGCACAGCCTGTCACTCACTCTGCGATGGATTCCTCTGTGCGTGATTAATCACATTGTGATTGCAGCGTACGCACACTGCAGCTTATACGCAATGTGCAATTGCTATCAGTCGCCTGATCTATGTACATAGCTGCATTTGCCAATGCTGCTGAATCAGGGGAACTCTGCTTAATGCCGTCTCCAGATGGCGTTGTTATAGCAGAGCTCCCACCCGGTATTTTCTCACAATTCCCTCTTAGTACATTTCAGGCAGATCACATTTCCCATTACAACTATGGGAAATGCAATATGATTGCTAAGGAAATGAGAATTAAAGGGCTTGCAGTAGTTTTTCCACTATAACTACTACAATTGCGGAGTGGATATTAAATTGGCCTATTTAGACACAGTATAACTACAGGCCTCATATTAAAGGATTTCAAGTCCAACTACAGTTCTCAGCATCTAAGGATCCACAATAAAAACCACTGATCTGATTTTTGTATCAAGCACACACACATTGTATACACACACACATATATATATATATATATATATATATAATTCTTCATTCAGTATATTGTGTTAATGTTTAGAACATTTATATTCTCTCATACCAGCAAAATAACATGTACAGTATACTGTGCTCCTGCTCTCTACTAAACTGTAATGAGGCATTGTTTAGCCTACGGGAGTACATAATGTGAATGTAATATTTAACCTGTTCAGTTACCTATTGTAACATAAACGGTCTGTGACCTGTAACGTTTGCATATTTATGAATTTATTGTTATACACTATTAAATACAAGAACTCCTTACATTGCTGTTGACGTGTGTTACTTGTTTGGATGAACAGTGGAGAGACCTGGGATATTTGAAAGAAAGAAGAAGAACAGGTCTACATAATTTTAGACACTTTGGACGAGATGCACTAACATTTCGTCATACTTACCGCCGACACCACCTCCCTGCTGATCGCATATACACTAACATATGCGATCAGTACAGTATACACTAACATATGCGATCAGTACAGTATGCACTAACATATGCGATCAGTACAGTATGCACTAACATATGCGATCAGTACAGTATGCACTATTACATATGCGATCAGTGCAGTATGCACTATTACATATGCGATCAGTACAGTATACACTAACATATGCGATCAGTACAGTATGCACTAACATATGCGATCAGTACAGTATGCACTAACATATGCGATCAGTACAGTATACACTAACATATGCGATCAGTACAGTATGCACTATTACATATGCGATCAGTACAGTATGCACTAACATATGCGATCAGTACAGTATACACTATTACATATGTGATCAGTACAGTATGCACTAACATATGTGATCAGTACAGTATGCACTAACATATGTGATCAGTACAGTATACACTAACATATGCGATCAGTACAGTATGCACTAACATATGCGATCAGTACAGTATGCACTAACATATGTGATCAGTACAGTATGCACTAACATATGTGATCAGTACAGTATGCACTAACATATGTGATCAGTACAGTATACACTAACATATGCGATCAGTACAGTATGCACTAACATATGCGATCAGTACAGTATGCACTAACATATGCGATCAGTATAGTATGCACTATTACATATGCGATCAGTACAGTATACACTAACATATGCGATCAGTACAGTATACACTAACATATGCGATCAGTACAGTATGCACTAACATATGCGATCAGTACAGTATGCACTAACATATGCGATCAGTACAGTATGCACTAACATATGCGATCAGTACAGTATGCACTATTACATATGCGATCAGTACAGTATACACTAACATATGTGATCAGGACAGTATACACTAACATATGCGATCAGTACAGTATGCACTATTACATATGCGATCAGTACAGTATGCACTAACATATGCGATCAGTACAGTAGGCACTAACATATGCGATCAGTACAGTATGCACTATTACATATGCGATCAGTACAGTATACACTAACATATGCGATCAGTACAGTATACACTAACATATGCGATCAGTACAGTATGCACTAACATATGCGATCAGTACAGTATGCACTAACATATGCGATCAGTACAGTATGCACTAACATATGCGATCAGTACAGCATGCACTAACATATGCGATCAGTACAGTATCCACTATTACATATGCGATCAGTACAGTATACACTAACATATGCGATCAGTACAGTATACACTAACATATGCGATCAGTACAGTATGCACTATTACATATGCGATCAGTACAGTATGCACTAACATATGTGATCAGTATAGTATGCACTATTACATATGCGATCAGTACAGTATACACTAACATGTGATCAGTACAGTATGCACTAACATATGTGATCAGTACAGTATGCATTAACATATGTGATCAGTACAGTATGCACTAACATATGAGATCAGTACAGTATGCACTAACATATGCGATCAGTACAGTATGCACTAACATATGCGATCAGTACAGTATGCACTATTACATATGTGATCAGTACAGTATGCACTATTACATATGCGATCAGTACAGTATACACTAACATATGTAATCAGTACAGTATGCACTAACAAATGCGATCAGTACAGTATGCACTAACATATGCGATCAGTACTGTATGCACTATTACATATGCGATCAGTACAGTATACACTAACATATGCGATCAGTACAGTATACACTAACATATGTGATCAGTATAGTATCCACTATTACATATGCGATCAGTACAGTATACACTAACATATGCGATCAGTACAGTATACACTAACATATGCGATCAGTACAGTATACACTAACATATGTGATCAGTACAGTATGCACTAACATATGCGATCAGTGCAGTATGCACTAACATATGCGATCAGTACAGTATGCACTAACATATGCGATCAGTACAGTATGCACTAACATATGCGATCAGTACAGTATG
Organism: Taudactylus pleione; assembly: GCA_031769625.1. Classification (NCBI taxonomy): domain Eukaryota; kingdom Metazoa; phylum Chordata; class Amphibia; order Anura; family Myobatrachidae; genus Taudactylus; species Taudactylus pleione. Next base: position 602,654 of record JAUIMM010001326.1, on the reverse strand, counting down.
CACTAACATATGCGATCAGTACAGTATGCACTATTACATATGCGATCAGTACAGTAAACACTAACATATGCGATCAGTACAGTATGCACTAACATATGCGATCAGTACAGTATGCACTATTACATATGCGATCAGTACAGTATACACTAACATATGCGATCAGTACAGTATACACTAACATATGCGATCAGTACAGTATACACTAACATATGTGATCAGTATAGTATCCACTATTACATATGCAATCACTACAGTATACACTAACATATGCGATCAGTACAGTATACACTAACATATGCGATCAGTACAGTATGCACTATTACATATGTGATCAGTACAGTATACACTAACATATGTGATCAGTACAGTATGCATTAACATATGTGATCAGTACAGTATACACTAACATATGCGATCAGTACAGTATGCACTATTACATATGCGATCAGTACAGTATGCACTAACATATGCGATCAGTACAGTATACACTAACATATGTGATCAGTACAGTATGCACTAACATATGCGATCAGTACAGTATGCACTAACATATGTGATCAGTACAGTATGCACTAACATATGCGATCAGTACAGTATGCACTATTACATATGCGATCAGTACAGTATACACTAACATATGCGATCAGTACAGTATACACTAACATATGTGATCAGTATAGTATGCACTATTACATATGCGATCAGTACAGTATACACTAACATATGTGATCAGTACAGTATACACTAACATATGCGATCAGTACAGTATACACTAACATATGCGATCAGTACAGTATGCACTAACATATGCGATCAGTACAGTATACACTAACATATGTGATCAGTACAGTATACACTAACATATGTGATCAGTACAGTATGCACTAACATATGCGATCAGTACAGTATGCAATATTACATATGCGATCAGTACAGTATACACTAACATATGCGATCAGTACAGTATACACTAACATATGCGATCAGTACAGTATGCACTAACATATGCGATCAGTACAGTATACACTAACATATGCGATCAGTACAGTATACACTAACATATGTGATCAGTACAGTATGCACTAACATATGTGATCAGTACAGTATACACTAACATATGTGATCAGTACAGTATGCACTAACATATGCGATCAGTACAGTATGCACTATTACATATGCGATCAGTACAGTATACACTAACATATGCGATCAGTACAGTATGCACTAACAAATGCGATCAGTACAGTATGCACTAACATATGCGATCAGTACAGTATGCACTATTACATATGCGATCAGTACAGTATACACTAACATATGCGATCAGTACAGTATACACTAACATATGCGATCAGTACAGTATGCACTAACATATGCGATCAGTACAGTATGCACTATTACATATGTGATCAGTACAGTATGCACTATTACATATGCGATCAGTACAGTATACACTAACATATGTAATCAGTACAGTATGCACTAACAAATGCGATCAGTACAGTATACACTAACATATGCGATCAGTACAGTATACACTAACATATGCGATCAGTACAGTATACACTAACATATGTGATCAGTATAGTATCCACTATTACATATGCAATCACTACAGTATACACTAACATATGCGATCAGTACAGTATACACTAACATATGCGATCAGTACAGTATGCACTATTACATATGTGATCAGTACAGTATACACTAACATATGTGATCAGTACAGTATGCACTAACATATGTGATCAGTACAGTATACACTAACATATGCGATCAGTACAGTATGCACTATTACATATGCGATCAGTACAGTATGCACTAACATATGTGATCAGTATAGTATGCACTATTATATATGCGATCAGTACAGTATACACTAACATATGTGATCAGTACAGTATACACTAACATATGCGATCAGTACAGTATACACTAACATATGCGATCAGTACAGTATGCACTAACATATGCGATCAGTACAGTATACACTAACATATGTGATCAGTACAGTATACACTAACATATGTGATCAGTACAGTATGCACTAACATATGCGATCAGTACAGTATGCAATATTACATATGCGATCAGTACAGTATACACTAACATATGCGATCAGTACAGTATACACTAACATATGCGATCAGTACAGTATGCACTAACATATGCGATCAGTACAGTATACACTAACATATGCGATCAGTACAGTATACACTAACATATGTGATCAGTACAGTATGCACTAACATATGTGATCAGTACAGTATACACTAACATATGTGATCAGTACAGTATGCACTAACATATGCGATCAGTACAGTATGCACTATTACATATGCGATCAGTACAGTATACACTAACATATGCGATCAGTACAGTATGCACTAACAAATGCGATCAGTACAGTATGCACTAACATATGCGATCAGTACAGTATGCACTATTACATATGCGATCAGTACAGTATACACTAACATATGCGATCAGTACAGTATACACTAACATATGCGATCAGTACAGTATACACTAACATATGTGATCAGTATAGTATCCACTATTACATATGTGATCAGTACAGTATACACTAACATATGCGATCAGTACAGTATGCACTATTACATATGTGATCAGTACAGTATACACTAACA